>LPNX010472360.1:3298-126307 GCA_001517045.1 Pseudotsuga menziesii | reverse complement strand
AAAATCGATCATGAAATGAAGCTGAAAATATATACACGAAGCAGTCTGATATAGTCTCAGCAAAAAACTAAGTGAACTATCGTATGAAAACATAAACAGAGTTCGAAAGAGATACAGTCCCCATCAGCAAAACATCAAGTCACCACCAGATAAAAAAAGGGGCGATGGTAGTATTCGAACACTTCATCACCTAGCCGTTCCTTAACCTTCCACACGCCTGGATCCAGCAGGAGCCCCGCCTTCGATGCAGTGTTCGCCTGGCAGTTGTTCTCCCTGTATACATGTATGAATGAAATCAAATCAAAGGATTCCATCACTTCCTAGATAGATAGTAAAATGTTGCCTAACAGAAGATCGCTGCAAGTTTGTATTCTTTTAACCCAATTGATCACATTTAAGGAGTCGCCGAAAATATGAATGGTTCTACACCCCTTCTCAGCTGCAGATATGAGGAGTAATTGTGGGCTTAAAAGTTCAGCGCGATTATTACTGCCCACCCCCAAACCAGTAATCAATTCAAAGGATTGATTCTCATCCAAATTTAAAATAGCACCACCTCCACAAAGATTGTTTTGTGAGGCACCATCAAAGAAACCCCAGGGATTAGACCGATCAATCTCAAGAGCCAGTACATCCGTCTATTTTTTAATCTTCAAGTGTTTTGGAAGTGCAGTAGCAATCCCACAAACCAACCCAGTCGTGATAGTTGGTGTACATTCTTTCCCAGAGAAGACAAGTTTATTCCTGGCAAACCAAACACCCCAAGTCACCAGAAGAGCAAGAACAGTCATAACATCCGAAGAACCCATTCTACGCCAGCATGATAGTGGCCCCTTCCCATCGACACACCAGATTTAATCTCAGTAGTGCGCATGATTCCTTCCACACCTCCACACAATATGGGCAAGAGAGAAATAGATGAGCAGTCGATTCCCCCGCATTCCGGCACAGAGCACACCATCCCGGACCATTGAAACCCCTTTTAGTAAGGTTTTCCCAGCAAGGGACTTTATTTTCTAAAACACACCACCAAAAAAGATGCGTTTTTGGGGGACAGTGGAATTTCCAAATCTTTTGCCACCACCACTCAGGCCGCACATCATAATTCTGTGCACTCAGGAAGTTATACCCTTCCTTGGGAGTGTACTTCCCACTAGAGGCCCCATTCCAAATGAGTTCATCCTCCGCCTCCCGAAGTTTAGTCATGGATAATCATAGATCCCCCATATACTGGATCAGTTCAATCCTTTCCTGATCATTAAGTACAAAATTAGAGACCGGTCGCCAAGACTGTGACCAACGGACCGCCTGTACATTAGCTGCTAGCTGGTAGAGAAGGTGAACACCTTGCTGCCTCAGAGAAGCCACCAAAGGTTCAGACAGTCTAAATCTGCCATTGCATCCGAGCAACGGATCAATGCCTACCCGCACTCTCCTTCCATTACCCATGTTCCAAATCAGGTTTTCTTCAATAACAACAAAGGATTTGTTCACAGCTTTCCAGATGACCGATCCACCCTTGTGTCCTTTTTGTGGGCTCCTTATCCAGTCAACAACAGAATTAGGGGCAATATATTTTTCAGTCATAACCCTGGTCCACAGGTTTTTCGAGTCGATCAAACGCCAACCCCCTTTTGCTGCCAGTGCTCTCGCAAAATGAAAGATATTTTTAAGGCCCCATCGCCCCAAGGATTTTGGCTTAGCAATCTTCTCCCATCTGACCCATGGAGAAACTGAAGTATCCTTGTGACTGCTCCACAGAAAATGTAGACAAATTCTACGCGCTTTATCCAAAGTAGCCAGGGGGATCCAAGAAAGAGACATCCAATAAGCATGAATAGCTTCCAATACCGACTTAACCAGAATGATTCGCCCCGCTCTAGAGAGCCAACGATGGCTCCAAGAATGAAGACGCTTCTCCAACTTCTCAATCAGCCACAACTAGTCCTTCTTCAAATAGTTGTTGGGTTTCAACATAAAACCTAGATATTTTAGTCTCTCATCCAGAGTGACACGAATATATGGGAAAAGAGTTGAGGTGTGTCTTACTTCCACTTCATCTATACCATGATTCATCATTGAAGACTTCCCCTCATTTATTTCCATGCCAGTTGCAGAGGAAAATAGGCCAAGGATTCCGGATATAGTATTGACATCATGAACAGTCCCTGAACAAAAAATAAGTACATCATCCACAAACAGTAGATGTGTAATCTGCAGATGTGGAGCAACGACTATACCAAGCAAATGTCCATCTTGATGAGCTTTCTTCAGAAGACGACTTAAACCTTCAGCCACAAGCAGAAAAAGTAAAGGAGACAAAGGGCATCCCTGCCTCAACCCTCTCTTCGCATGAAAGAAGGGGGATGCAGCCCCATTGATCAGAACAGAGAAAGACATAGTAGTAATACAGCTCATGATCCACCTAACAAAAGCAATCCCAAATCCAAGATGAATTAGTAGCATATGTAAATAAAGCCAGCTTACCTTATCATATGCTTTGGAGAGATCAATCTTCAAAATTGCCCCCTTGATTTTGCGGGTCTTCATACTGTGAAGACCTTCCTGCGCCACACCAATAGCCTCATGAATTTTTCTTCCTTTAAGGAACCCAAATTGTTCACCAGAAATATGTTCAGACAATAAGTCCTTCAACCTCCGGGCAATAACCTTAGTGATCACTTTATATATACAGTTACATAGTGAAATAGGTCTGAAGTCATGCAGAGACTTAGGGTTATCCACCTTGGGGATAAGTGCAATGAAGGTCGAATTAAAATAGGCTGGGATCCTTCCAGATAGGCAGCACCACCTTTAGAATGTTTGCCCCCAAGAGGTCATATAGGTCAATAAAGAATTTGATGGTCCATCCGTCAGGTCCAGGACTTTTGTCCTTCTGAAAACTCTGGAGAGCCACTTTCAGTTCTTCTTCAGAAACTTCTTCCACCAATGAATTGTTTTCCTCCTCCCCGACGAACCTTGGAAAGACTTGAGCAACTTGCATGATCTACGCAATATGTGCCCCAGCCAGGGCCTTGAATAATTTCTGAAAATGTTCCACCCCAGTCTCAGCCAATTCCTCAAACGTTTCTCGCTTACGACCTCTGTCGTCCACCAGGCTCCAGATGGTATTCATAGCTTTCCTTCCCTTGGCATAGGCATGAAAAAACTTAGTGTTTTCATCCCCACACGCGAGCCAAATATCCCTGCTCTTTAAACGCCAAGTCTCCTCCCTATCCAGAAATTGTGTGTTCCTACGCCCCACCAGGCCAACCAAGATGTCCTTAGACTCTTGATTCAACAAACCCTCATCATTCGTGTCCATAATGGATTCAATATCCATTTCAATCTGCCGAAAATCAATTTCATCTCTTCTCCGCTTTTCCATTGCCCATTGCTTAATAAGCCCTTTCAACCGGGCAAAATTCTCCGCAAATTGGAAAGCCGCCGACTGTCTGATATCCGGATTAAAGGAGACGCAATTGGAGAGAATCAACTATCGAAAGGATTCATCCTTCAGCCAAGTCTTATTGAATTTGAGAGGGCTGGGGGGTTTTACCGGCCCATTCCGATATTCCAGAAAAATGGGTAGATGATCAGAGCGACCCCCACATCCCACCCATTGCTTCATATAGTGTTGGTGTTCCACCATATTCTCACTGACCAAAAATCGATCAAGGCGTTTAGCCACATGCCCATCCCCACACCTATTGTTATGCCACGTCGGCTTCAGTTTAATAGGTTCAATGTCAAGCCAGTTTCTCTCAATGAGCTTCTGAGTAAAGTATTCCTTATGAAGGTCCGGGCGAGCATATGGCCCCCATACCTCCGCTTGTCCCAAAGAAAAATTAAGATCCCCACCAATAACAGCCAATTCCCCACAAAACAAATCCGGAGAGAAAATATTGTCCCAGAAAGGAATGCGGTTAATATAAGGACCATAAATGTTGAAATCATCAACAAGATCCCCATGATCCAAACCTTGCACCGTCATTCCCAAGACCGAATCCATGCCCGAAATATTCAGGGCTTTAACCACACGGGTGTCCCAACCCATAGCAAGACCCCTTGACCGACCTCGAACATCCAAGGTCACAAAAGTCCAGCCACAAAACAAATTCTCCAACTTGTCCTTGATCACATCACCACCACCAAGTGTTTCCTGTAACAGCAAAATATCAGGGTGCTCTAATTCAACCACCCGCCGCAATGCAGGTCTTTTAAGGGGACCTGCCAGACCCCGACAGTTGAAGGACATAATCTTCATCGACGGGCCTTTTTCTGGGCCTGCACTGCTCTAAGTGCCCGTTCAATAGATAATTGTTTCCCCTTGGTCAAGTACTTTTGTGCCCTAGACCGAGCCTTAGCCAGAAAAGATTTCCGCCCCCTTCCCCGAGACACAGGGAGAGAATCCTTTCCTAAGCCCCCAGGAGGGTTTTTAATCCCCGACCTAAGGAAATATCCAGAAACAGCAGAGGTGGGTTGGGTAGGGGGCCCTTCCTCAATCTCAGTAGAGTCCAGGGGATTTTGCGCTAACTCCTCTAATATTGCAGTAGTGGAAGGGGTGGAGTCTACCAAAGGGAGTGGAGAAATAACAAGGTTTCTTAATTTATCCCCCATCCAGTCCATCCCTAAAACCTGAAAAATATTTGCAAAAACATTTAAAGACGGAGAAGGGGCAAAGGAAGAGATATCCGGTGGAATTGGCCCCAAGCCTGGATGATCTTCAGTAGTCGCCCCTACGATCGCAACCTCCGAACAATGAATCTCTTCCTCCATTGCAGAAACAAGAGCCATAGTCTCCGTGTGCATCTCCTCAGCCTCAGACGAAGAGGGTCCCATGGAAGGCGATGACACCCCACGACTCGAACCAGTCCCTCGATGACTCCGCTGAGGACCTCGACCAGTAATCTTTTGCACCCCTAGACTACAGTCGATCGCCAGGTGTCCATAAGTGTGACACCTGTGACAATGAAAAGGGATATTTTCATAATCCAACCTCTACTTAAAGAAAGTATATCCCCATGACAGGTGAATTTCGTCATACAAACCCTCGCGCACATTGATATTCACAAGAATCCGGGCCACCTTGCGTAACTTAGTAACCTTGAAAGAAAAATCCGCCTCCAGAAAAGTACCCATAATATTGCCAATACAAATGAAATGTTCCTCAGACCAATATTGTCGCGGCAGGCTCGGCAGCCGAACCCAAATCGACACTTCGTCCACCCTTTCGCAAGAGGCATGAAAGTTTGGTGTCCATAATTTAAGCAAAACAGGACATTGATTGATTGACCAGTTTCTCGCAAGGACCCAATTCACATGCTCCTGTTGAGTGAAGTTAAGAGCAAACCATCCCCTGGTCAAGCCCTCCAACTCCGGGAGCACCCCCAAATGTTCATCCCAAGAGGAGTTTATCCACTTCTCAATCACTAGAATAGAAACGTTCTTACCAAAGATCTTTCCTACCACAGTCAAGGAAGCCATCTGCACAATCTGTGACCACCGAATGTCCTCCCCCAGCGCATACGAGCATGCCACCCGCTTCTTCTTTACAAAAGCCTTCCGATGCCTGTTGACACCACTAACTCTAGCCCTAGTCACCAAAGGTTCGAAACCACCCCCAGAGTCACATAAGGGAACAAATCCATTCGATTCGAGGTTCACATGCCCTTCTGCGGCAGCCGCGAGAGCAGGATGCCCAAAACCCTGTTTAGGAACCTCAACACCTTGTACAGCCAGGCCCTTAGCAACATAATCCACAGGGTTCACCACGGCCTCTGAAACCACAGGTGTATTATTTCATCCACCCAAATAAGTCCCCCCTACCACAGGAGGATTAGAACACAAAAAAATCGCTTGCCCATCCCCCGAGAGCACTGCAAGGTCCCCTAGTGCACAAAGAGGAGAATTGGCAAAAAAGAACAACGGAGAGAAGGCCCCCCCTAGATCCGTTTGCACTCGAAGCACCCAACCCAAAATCACCCGAAGAATAGTGAAAAACCGCTTTCGGCACCGGATCCGCCGAATAATCTACCTCGTCCTCCAAACCCATGACGATCGCTGACAAGAGCTCTAATTGGAGCAAAGGTAACAGTAACGTATGGTAACTCCCAACCGATGCCCATGCAAATACCCCCGGTCAATACAACCAAGATAACAATCCACACCAAACGCAGGTAAAAACTAGAATAACCTCGACCTGGAAAGCCCCACCGTCGTTTTCCTTAACATCAAATACATGTGCGAAACATACATCGAGAAGTGTGAACAGGTGAAGGTCGCGCCTTCAAGAAACTGAGATCCTATCCTAGTCCTGTCAGGGGTAGATCAGCTCATAGGCCAAGGCCCGGCCGATCAAACCCTNGAAGTGTGAACAGGTGAAGGTCGCGCCTTCAAGAAACTGAGATCCTATCCTAGTCCTGTCAGGGGTAGATCAGCTCATAGGCCAAGGCCCGGCCGATCAACCCCTACCGCCTGCACTGTACAGAGCTCTCATTCTCCAAAATCCCTACTTACTCTATATATAATGCTCAATGCTTACAAATTCCTTGACTACACACAACAAAGAGAAAGAGAAAGAATAAATAAAAGTATGAGTGAGATGTGAGCATTCTTAACATTATTTTATTTTTGTAAATTATTATATGAACAAACTTATGAAGATTGATGTTACAATCTATACCTATTTATTGGATGTGCAATGCCTCATACTTACAAATTTGTAGACTACAAAGCAAATAAAAGTACCCATACTTGCAAATTTGTTGACTACAAACAACAAAGAGAAAGAACAATAAAACTATTAATGAGATTTGAGCATTATTTTTGTTATTTTATTTTTAGTTTTGTAAAATAGTATATTGAACGTGGATTGTTTTACAATCTACTCAAAATGTTGTAGATACTAGAATTTAGTATGAATCTATTTAGTAGTTGTATTTATGTTTGGGGAATTGAATATATATTTTCTCGAAATGTTGTAGAATTTAATATGAATCTATTTAGTAGTTGTATTTATGTTTGGAGAATTGAATATATCTTTTTCATTTAAAAATTAATTAATTGTAAGCCTACATAATATTTTTAGATAGCGATTTTGATTTCATCTTGAACAACAAGTTTCAAGCGATTTACATTCCTTCAAACTCATTCATCATTATTTTCATATAAAGTCTCCATAAATCTTTTTATAAAATTCCTCTATATTTTGCAAATTAATCTTACTTTATTTAATGTTGCAATTACTCAAACACTTAATTGTAGTCTACAATAAAAGTTTCTCTAAATTTCAGAACCATTGTACTCCAACATTGAATCTTCTCTTTACATTTTTAATGATCTTTATTTCTTAAATTTTACCATTGCTCAAACACTTAATTTTAATCTATAAGAAAATTATATATATAAACTTTATAACCATTATATATATAAAATTATATTATATATATGAAATGTTGAATCTTCTCTTTTCCTTTTTGAGTTTCCTTGCATTACATAATATCCCATTATTTTGCACCATGTCTCTTTAGCTGGTGAATTCCATCGTTTACATATATTCAATTCTCACAAATTTCTAATAACTCTAACTCTACATTTAGCTTAGTAACTCAGTCATTATGTCTACCTTCAATATTTCACAATAACTAAAATCTTGGCATATATAATTGGGTAATCATTATAAAGAATCAGTTGTCCACACTTTATCCACTACACATTATATTCATATCACAATCACAACTATTAACTCTAAGGGCCGGCACCATGAATTTATAAGTTTTAAATAAAGTCTATATTGTATAGATTAATCTTAACTCTAGTTCTAGTTTTACTAAATATAAAAAGGGATCAAATTTTTTGAAGTGCAAATATTCCTTCAAATTTTATTTTCTAAAAATGTTTGTACTCTAAAATATTTGATTTCTTTAAGTTAAGATAGATCTCTATTAAATTATTGTACTTCAAAATATTTGATTCCTTTTAATCTATAAAGTTAAGAAAGATCTCTATTAAATTATTTGAATATATTGATCCTCATTTTTTTAGATTTTTTTTTATTGAGGTTATTTATTATTGTTATTATATAATTTATGACTAGAGATGCACCTAATTATTTTCTTGGAAATATGGTTGTTGTATATACACCTAATTACTTTCTTGACTTCAAACAACACATAAAAAAAGGTTTCCAATTAGATTCAAACATTATTATTTTTTATTATTTTTTTGACAATAACGGTTATGATATATTAAAAGAGTGGTGTAACCACCGAAACAGAACCAGTTTTACAAAATGCCCTTGTGTTAGCGGCAGAAGGAGCTCAAAGTCTCAAAATACGCCCTTATGGAAGCGGCAACATAGATTTAGAATTCTATATACGCCCTTATGGAAGTGGCAAAGAGGTACCCGTCTTCATTAACTAGGAAACAATATTTTTAGTAAACAATAACAGTAAACAGAATTTCAGACTATACGGGAAAAATTATTTTAACCAAGTCTGTCCTATCCAGGTGTCCATAAGGATATATACACGGAAAATCAGCAAAATGAGTCATGCAACACAAAAGACAGTCCATAATTCTCAATTAAGCTTCCCTTCAGAGCTAGATGAAGAACCTGGATTGGGAGGAGCTTCGTGCTTGACGAGGTTCAGGGAAAGCTTGTCTACCTTGATTTCCAGCTCCGCTATCAGTCCAATAAGCACATTCTTGGACCTCTTCGCCTTATGCCTTATTTTCTTTCGCAGATACGCCAAGTCCTTATCCACATTTTCCAATCTCCGACCACCCTTGGTATCAATAGCATTAACCTAATCCTGCAGCACCTTGATGTCATGCTTCATTTCCCTAATAATTGCCACCACAGGCGAGGCTAAGGACGCATAGGAGGATGCAGACCTGGCTTCCATTATGACAATCAAAATCTCCTTCTCATTCACCAGACAATAGCAAAAATCCTGTAATTGCCCGTTTTTAACCTCACAGACAATGCCAATGGAGCATCTTGCCCTTCTCATCCATTGTATAAAATCATTACCACACAGGGACGCTGTCAACCTCGTATCACCCATCATGCGAGCCATTAAAACTGCCATGAATTTACTCAATTTCCCCAGCTTGGACGAGACATCCAACGTTTTCGCAACAGGTGAGGGGACGGATCTTTGGTGCGCATTTAAAATTATTCTTCCAGCTGATGACTAGCCAAGTGCTTGCATGCCTCCACCTGCCATTGGATCAAGTGAACACGTTTCAAACCTCTTCGTTGGGGCCCACGAGAGGGGAGGCCTCAAGGACTTAGCCCCGGTCCTATGGGGGGATGCAGAAAGAGCCAAAACCGTTGATTTTTAGCTCTCGAGGACTAAAAGAGGAACCTAATTTTGCTGCTTGGTCAATATCTTTGTTATTTTCTGCAACACATGGTAGAACTCGTTTTTACTGAAAGTGAGTGCCAGTACCTTGATTTTATGGATTAGCCGCTTGAGATGCATTTGGTTCGGAAAAAGGTTCTCGTTCATTGCTTGAATAATAATTCTCGAGTCTCGGAGAACAGTTAGCTCAGTGATACCTTGATTCTTGGCAATCCTTAGCCCCTGCCATAGTGCCAGGGCCTCGGCCATGTTATTAGTTTTCGATCTTAGACCCCAAGCGAAAAAGGTTTCCAAGAGTCCTTCCGGAGTGATAAAAACTCCACTCACCCCTGCTGCCCCAGAATTATGATTTTTTATTATTACTTTATGTTTAGTTTTTTAATAGGTCTACCATAAGTTCAATCAAATTCCATGAGGTGCAAACCTTTTTTAGAATGCAAAACTTGAGAAAATGTTTGCAACTCAAGGAATTTTATTCCCCTAAATGTTTTATGATCATACATGCACCTAATTATTTGATTGGAAAAATGGTTATATATACAACTAATTACTTTCTTGACCTCAAACAACAACAACAAAAACGATAAAAATTTCCCAATTGCATTCAAGCATTATTATTTTCTATTATTATTACTCCATTTTTAGTGATGTAATAGATCTATCATAACTTCAATCAAATTCCATTAGGTACAAACCTTTTTTTTTTTTTTATTCTGTGTTTTATGGCCATATATGCACTTAATTATTTTATTGAAAATATAGTTGTATATACACTTGATTACTTTCTTGACATCAAACAACAAAGAAAATCAATTAAAAAAGTTTCCAATTAAATTCAATCAATATTTTTCCACGGATGGCATGGAGCCTAGCTCACACCAACCTTTAACATGGCTGGAATTTTTTGGTGTCTACTCCGAACTAAGTCATCATAAAGATATTAAACTTGAGTTGCCTAAAAAAAAATTAGGAGGGAATTGATCTATTCAAACATTATTATTTTTTATAATTATTACTTTATTTATCATTTTTTAATATATCTATCATAACTTCAATCAAATCCCATTAGGCTCAAAACTTTTTAGACTACACAACTTAAAGAAACCTTTGGAATTTAAGGAATTTGACCCCTCTTAATATTTGGTAGATCCTACTTAAGATGGATCTAGATCTAAGCCAATCTATTGGAAGGTCACTTTTTATACTTTGGAATTTAAGGAATTTGACCCCTCTTAATATTTGGTAGATCCTACTTAAGATGGATCTAGATCTAAGCCAATTTATCGGAAGGTCACTTTTTTTAATTTAATTTATTAATGTTACATATCTCACACATAACTTTGAATGTATTTAATTACTTTGTGAAGTGCCTATGCCTACTTACTCCATGTACAATGCCTCATGCTAACGCATTATTGAATATATATATATATATATATCATAAAAGTATCACTAAAATTTATTTTATTGTTATTATTACAAATTGAAACAACAAATAAATATTTTAATTGTGAGTTTATATATATATATATATATTAAGTAGACATAAATGAAATAATAATAATATTAAGAGATTTTTAAGATCATAGCCATGTAAGACATTAATTTAGTGTAGAGACTTCCATGAGGTATATACATCTTACTTTTTCTGGATTTGAATTTATGATTTCTTAAGAGGAAACACAAGTTCCTGAGGTTGTAGCCATTTGAGCTCTATATGATGATGATGATGATGATGGTGGTGGTTAACGTCCACTCACACCAAACTTTGGTTTATCGGACCCAAAGAAATGCATTATTTATTTTGTTTTAAAATTGTATTTCTATGCTCAAAGAGCTTGGAAAGAAGCATCCCGAGATCACTATAATTTTGACAAGTTAAAAGGTTAAAGAGATCAGAATTACAACAAAAATTATGAAATTAAGATCTAATGTGTATATATATATATACTTACTTTTGCTTTCTTAAATCTTATGTCACTTTGTAACAATGATAATGCTAAATGGATTATCCTTTACCTAAATTCTTTTACGTAGCTAGGATTCTAATATTTGTCGTCAAATTCAAATCTGGTGTTCATGGCTCTAATATTTTCTCGTGCATGAGAACACGAAAATAGCGCTGACAATCGGAGTAAACTCAACTATCCCAAAAATAATTCACACCCCAATAGTTTTCAGGTACTTGTAGTCGTCCTTTGAGACAGAATTTTGACATTTTACGACAGGGCTTTGACATTTAGGTCTAAATTCAAGAATTCATCTATTAAAGGCAGGTGAGCAGCCAGTTAAATAATTTTGTTAAATTTTTGTTAAGTATATAATAAAAATTATATTTTTTAATAAAAAATTATTAATGAAAGAATTCTACTTTCATGGTTGAATGGTAACTCTTTTAATGAAACTTATGTGAAGATAAAAGGTCAAAACCTCAAAAAAATTTAGTTTGAAGGGTAGAAATATTTAGTCTTGTAAAATTGCATCGAAATAAGATTTGTAGACAAAAGGCTTAAAACAATAAAACATGGCTAATCCATCTTTATGGTAAAACAAAATACGCACACAGCTATAACTTACAACAAGGCAAGCATGACATATCAACATTGAAAGCAAGTAATTTATTATAAGACTTAAAAACTGTATTCTCGTGTAATGCCATATGAATTCATTTATGGAGTGAACAGTTTTAGGATTGTTAAGTCTTAGTTTTACAGAATTTTCATTATAGGCTAAGTCTTTGGTTGAAAATGAAATTTAAAGTTTACATTATTTCTCAAAAATGAAAACAGATTAGGTATTATATTAATCTAAACTCTCCTTAACAATTTTATTTATTTATTTATACTACTCTGGAGTAATGAAATTCCAAGCACAAGGACAAGAACAGCAGAGAAGAGTTATTTGTTAGTGTCAGTCCACATCGTCGTCCCACCTACCAAGCTTGACTTTGTGTCCAACAAGAATATGCCAACATTATTATTTATAGGAGCAAATCGATGGGTTATCACACATCCCATCCCATCCAAGGATTTGCTATACGTGCTGTCAAACCATTAAAAGAAATCAGCTCATGGATACCAATAGCAATGGCGAAGGCAGTTTCTTGTCTACAAACCTGGCTGGAAAAGTCATTACCTGCAAAGGTATGGTTTGGTCTTTCGTTTTTTCTTTTTTTCCTTAATAGTATTGCCTCAGTGTTTAGATTAGAAGCTTGGATTCAACTCAATAGTTTGGCTTCATTTTGTGAATGGGCAGCTGCTGTAGCATGGGGACCAAAGCAGCCTTTGGTCATAGAAGACGTGCAGGTGGCTCCTCCTCAGGCAATGGAGGTCCGAATCAGAATTACTCACACTTCCCTCTGCCATACTGATATCACATATTGGACGGTACCTGATGAAAGCCAGTTTCCTCGCATATTTGGCCACGAGGGTGCCGGGTAAGTCATGATTTTCACTGAAACTGTTAGTAATTATGTCTAACAATTGTGAGATAGACATGGTATATACTGCATTACTGGTATCAAAGGCTTTCCTAATCTGGAAGAAACCATTAGTAATATGTCTAACAATTCTGAGACAGACATGGTTTATTAGCCATTACTGCCATCAAATTAGGTTTTGAGTGCAAGTCTCTTGGTTGATCCCAGGTTTAGATACCATTATTAATATGTCTAACAATTCTGAGACAGACATGGTTTATTAGCCATTACTGCCATCAAAGGCTTTGAGTGCAAGTCTCTTGGTTGATCCTAGGTTCGGAAACCATGAGTAATTTGTCTAACAATTCTGAGACACACATGGTTTATTAGCCATTACTGCCATCAAAGGTTTTTGAGTGCAAGTCTCTTGGTTGATGCCACGTTTAGATTTCATGCTTTGTGGGTGGTATTTGGCAGTATTTTTTTAGTTGTTATTACTGGGTTGATAATGTAACAGTGTTCTGCATATCAATATTGTTGGCGGTTTTGATGTAATGTCTTGTGAGTTGATAATATAACAATGTTTTTAATTTCACTGAAGAGATGCATTCTACAGCCAGTATGGGAGAGATGTGTAACTCTTTTCATGCTCATCCTAGAGCTGACAGGCGTTCTTTATAAAAAATAATTAAATATTATTAAAAATAATATGTAAACTTCAATTAAATTTAAATCATTTAGAGTTGCATATATATAAAACAATAAAGATTAACTAAAACCATAAACATTGGATTACACATTTTCTCAACACTTCCACTCTAAAAAAATGTTTACACCTTGAGATATTTGATCTCTCTAGGTGTTTGGTAGATCTCCTTTTAGATGGATCTATGCTGATAGCATATTAATATTGTTGGCTGTTTGAGTGATATTTTGTTGTATTTAGCTTGTTTGTATTTTTAAGTTGCTATCAATGGGTTGATAAAATAACAATGTTATTTTAATGACATATTAACATTGCTTGTGGTTTAGATGTGATGCCTTGTGAGTGATATTTTGCTGATTTGTTTATATTTTTAAGTTGTTATCAAAGGGGTTGATGACAGTGTTCATCAATGACATATTAACATTGCTTGTGGTTTAGATGTAATGCTGTGAGGGATATTTTGTTATATTTGGTTTGTAGTTATTATCAGTGTGATGTGGCAAGTTATCTAACTCCAGTGGCATGCATACTTTCAGTTAGCTGTTTAATTTAAACTTCTAATACGGATAGTTACTTCTAGTTAGCTGTTTAATTTAAACTAATACTAAAATAGTTAGTTGTTTAATTTAAACTTCTAATACTGAAATTATAAATATGCAGGATAGTTGAGAGTGTGGGAGAGGGCGTCACAGATCTCAAGCAAGGAGACCATGTGATTCCTCTTTACAATGGGGAATGTGAAGACTGTGTCTACTGTAAATCTAAGAAGACCAATCTGTGTGGCGAGTTTCGAGTAAACCCAGTCACTACAGTGATGAGAAAGGATGGGAAATCTCGTTTCTCAATTGGTGGAAAGCCAGTATATCATTTCATGGCTACTTCTACATTTAGCGAGTACACTGTAGTGGATTATGCTTGTGTTCTCAAGATTGATCCGGAAGTTCCGTTGGATCTGGCATGCCTGCTAGGCTGTGGTCTGGCCACAGGTATCCCACTCTTAGGCATTCTTAGGCTTTCAAAGGCTTTCAATTGTGTTTATTTATATTATGACATCTGGTTACTATATTCAAAGGTCCGCTAACTTGGGCTTGCAGGAATTGGAGCTGTATGGAACACAGCAGACATCGAACCCGGGTCAACAGTTGCTATCTTTGGCCTTGGCACTGTGGGCCTTGCAGTAAGTGATTTGGTTATATCCATGCTTTTTGACAGAATTGTTGTACTGGCTATCCTTCTTCAGTTGGTTCCTTATAATGTTAACTGTGAGCAGGTTGCAGAAGGTGCCAGGATAAGAGGAGCATCCAAGATAATTGGTATTGACACAAACCCAAACAAGTTTTCTAAAGGTAAATGCTCGCTTTCTTAGAATAAATGTTAAAATTAACATAAAATTTAATAGGCGGGTCGCTGGGTTATTAGTTGTAGGGAATTGTTGAGTTGCTTTTGTTTACCTATAGTTCTAATTGGGTTCAGAAAGGCCTTACATTTTAAAGGCAAGGTCCTGGTCTTGAAAAGCCTTGCATTTCAAAGGTAAGGTGTTGGTCCTGAGCTAAGGGTTGGTCTTGAAAGGCAGTAAAGTCTTAGTAGAAGCCTTAAGGGTTGGCCTCCAAAGGAAGTAGTGTAGTGTTTTATCAAGTTTTGTAGTGTAGTGTTCTATCAAGTTTTCAGGAGGTGGGAGTGAGGAAATGCACACTGGGGACGTGTAAAGACACCTCAAAATTTTGAGGTATTTTGGGGAAGGAGACGTCCAGACACTAATAGTCGAACACATGCACTAAAAATAAATTTTACAATAGAGTTGTTAAACCTTAGAGTAGTGCTTAAAGCCAACAGTTGTCTACATATGGACTTAACAAGTATAATCTCTATTATGATGTAACCCACATTTGAACCACCAGACGATATTAGATTTAGTTATAAATGGCCTCTCCGGTTCGGTCCTGGCACAAAGCTGGGTTGGACAAGAAGATGATAACTTCACATGAGGTGTTGTTGTTCCCAATATGATATCACATATATAAGTGATAACTGCATCTTTACGTTTAACTTGTTCATTGTAATTTGTAATCTGAATATGCAATTTGATGATCTGAATATGAAAAAGTTTCTGGTTTCTAAAATTATAAGAGATAGAAAAATTATAAAAATATGAACTCCAACATATAAACTCGTATGTTTTGGAAGAGTTTAATGTATGTAAATGTAATCATTATAGCCAAGCATATCATATGGATGCTTGTTTCTTTTTATTTGTTTCTATTTAGGTTTATAATGACCATTTAGTATTAAAGACTAAAATTTAAGATGAACCATTTTTGTTTTTAAGTAAAGAAGTTTAAAAATTTGAGGGAGGTGGGAGTCTGTGGGAGCCACCCATTTTCAGGATGGGGCGTGTGGGAGCCCCCAATTTAGGAAACTCCTAGACCTGCATTTCCCCAAGTTTTGCAGAAAAGGAGACGCTGGGAAACGTTTCCCATGGAGCCTCCCAGCCCTCTGGGTGTGGGAAGGGCAGTGGGCACGCCCCAAACCCTGGGAGATGCATCCCCGTAGAACACTGAAGTAATGTCATCGTAGAAGCCTTAAAAGGTTGGCCCTGAAAGGTAGTAATGTCCTGATAAAAGGTTGTCTTGAATTGTCTTACGTAAGATTGAGAGGTCTTATACTTGTTAGAAAGATTGCTCATGACTGAAAGCTCAACCCTTCTCAGTCAAGCAATTGTTAGAGGCAAGTTATCCCTGCCATTTTATTTGTCAATAGAACCTTAATCACAGAACACAATTTACTAAGCATAACTCACTAACCCACTAAGATAATAGGATAGAAATTTCTATAGAAGTAATTATTCAGGCATAGAATGCATGCATTATCAGTTACATACACCAAAATATATAATCTTCTCATCCATTTTGGGTTTCACTATTGGCATTACTTCCAATGCAGCTAAAGTCTTGGGAGTGACAGACTGCATCAACCCAAAAGAGCACGAGAAGCCCATTCCTGAGGTATACTGCTACTTTAGATTATGCTTGTATATAATCACAATTTCTAACACCTATGAACTACAAAGCTCATGGGAAGAGAAACACTTTGGCAGGTGATAAGAGACATAGTGGATGGCGGTGTGGATTATAGCTTTGAATGCATTGGAAATACAGATATATTGTACCAGGCCTTTTTGGCCACCCATGATGTAAAAACACCCTTTATACTCTTTTTTTTTCAATTTCAATATGGTTGCTCATACATGATAAAAAAGAATTAGTCATTTATGAAACTGATAATAGAGAGGTCTTGGATCTGCTAGGGGTATTCATCAAATATCCAGTAAGGTCTGTTATGGGTATTCATTTGTCCTTAATGGGATTGCAGGCCTGGGGCTTGACAGTGTTGTTGGGATTTGATTCTACTCAAAGAAAGCTAAGCCTTCTTCCAGAGGAGATATTTGTGGGCAGGAGGATAGTGGCATCTATCTTTGGTGGATTTAAGGGAAAATCCCAATTGCCTAACTTAGTAGAAAAATGTGCTAAAAAGGTAATGAATCATCATGACATACCATGCTTAAATTAAACAAATTATGTCTTTGAAACAAGTAGTCCAGATATATTTTATAAGTTTTGATGTTAATTGCAGGAAGTGCAGGCGAAGGAATTCATTACTCATGAGCTACCTTTTGCAGAGATTAACAAATCATTTGATTTGATGTTTGAAGGAAAGTGTCTGAGATGTGTTCTCCATTTCTAAACAATTATCGTCTCCATTCTTTTTCCAACCAACAACTGGATAGGAGATAATCAGTTTCCTTCTTTATAATAAAGGCTTTGTCACCTCTTATGGAGCTAACAAAGCTATGTTGAGTGGCTCAATGAAGTTTTATTTGTTTAACTGTAGTTTCAATTGTATTAAAATGGGCTAGCTAAGGTAACATTTGCTCTTTAAATATAAGTTGGTATAAATATTGCATATTCAAGTTACAAATAGTATTTTATGTGATTTTAATGGGCTGGCTTTAAAGATAGGTTGGTATTAAATATTAGATGTGTATGTTTCAAATAGTATTTTATGTGATTTTATAAAGCGAAGCTTTGCCATTTGTAAAATGTTTAAATCATTTTGGTTGAGAAATAAAGTGTTCATTTTTTTATTAAGTACTTGGTTTAATTTATTTTTTAAAATACTTTAATGTATTAGTGTTAAAAAGGAGTAGTATATTTATATTATGATTTACTTCATAATCAGAATTATGAAATTATTCAAGATATGTCTATTTTTATTAGTCTTTCATATGCACCAACAAACATAATTTGTATTTTTGAAGATACCCTTGTATAGGTTCAGTTTACAAATATTAAAATACTTGGTTTTCATAAGTAGTACTTCAACTTCAAGCCTCAAGTGAAGAAACCTCATAGAAAGGGTTTTGTTTTTCTTCATCCTAAAGATTGTATTTCTTGATTTTTTGACGACGTTGATGCAAATAATAGTTATGGTTGTGGTATGGTCTTGAGAGTTTTTGTGCAGTATTCTTTTTCTCTTTGGATGGTATCAATACTTGGGATGAGCTTCTTGTACTTTGGGGCCTTCTACATTCCTCTCCATACATATCTTTGGTTCAACTAAAAAATTGTAGTTGATTGGGCCAACGATAATGAGACCTTGCAGGTGGCTGAGTTGGAACAATGGGGGTAAAAGGATTTAAGACCTTATTTCTAGGATTCCTTCCATCTCCTTTTCTAGTATTTATAGGGAAAGCAATTCACTTGCAAATATGCTCTCCAAAAGAGCGTTGGGTGCAAAAGAAGGCTTGTGGACAAAGGATGCTACACAAGGATTATTAGTCGACAACAGGCTTGTGGGCAAAGGATGCTACACAGATTATTAGCAGAGCACCTTTCTTTTCCTTTTTGGCTGATAGTGGCACTGTTTACTCCAGTGGTAAAGGCGTCTTATTGTTTTTTTCTTGGATTAACTTCCCTATTTCTTATCAGTTTGGGTGAGACTATTCGGTCTCTCTTTGGCTATACTTGGATTAGTTGTTGAACTCCTAGGTGATGTTTGGGAGTGCTCATCCCTTTTAGCCTATTTGATGTTATTCAACTTTGGCTGATCATGTTTGGATCTATCTTGAAAAATTTGTCTTATTTATTGTTGGAAACATTTTTTTATAATTTGTTAAAATAACTTTGATTCCATTGAATAACAAGTTATTGGTTTTTTTTTCTTAAAAATATCTATTTTTACTATAATTTATGTTAATTGGGTCGAGAGAAGCGCTCTACAGCCAAGTATGGGGGAGATCTTGTAACGTGATGTAACATTACTAACGTTTGTAACATGTCGGCAAAAAATAATAGTGATAATTAATATTATGGGAGAGATCTTGTAACGCGATGTAAAGTTAGTAATGTTTGTAACATGTCGGCAAAAAATAATAGTGATAGTGAATATTATGGGAGAGATCTTGTAACGTGATGTAACGTTTGTAACATGCCGGCAAAAAAGAATAGTGATAGTGAATATTATGGGAGAGATTTTGTAACCCAAAATAAAAAATAATATCACTTTCGTAAAGTTATTTTTATTAATAAAAAATAATTTTTTTAATAGGCCAAAATAAATGTTGGCCACACAAACAATCTAATATGGGGGAGATGTTGTAATATTCCTACCTAACAAAACGATAAAAAAAATTTAATTATCCGTAAAAAAAATATGTGGGTCAAGAAAAAAACAAAAAATTGAATTATTCGTGAAAAAATGTTGGCTTTGCACATGGTTTTAAAACCATGTGCACAAGACATTCTAAACAACCCATGGTTTTATTGTACATGGTTTAGGAGGCTTTACACACTGTTTTTAAACCAAGTGCAAGGCCTCCTAAACAACCCATGGTTTTATTGTACATGGTTTAGGAGGGCCTTGCAAATGGTTTTAAGACCATGTGCAAAGCCTCCTAACAACCCATGATTGTAGGAGGGACTTGCATATGATTTTAAAACCATGTATGGGGAAATGATGCAATGTTCATTTTTAACAAAATAAAAAATATTATATGTCGGCCATAAATAATATTAAATATTAATAATAATAAAATTATATGTGGACCTTAAATAAAAAGATTTGTCTTTTGTTTTGAATCAAATCAATGGATACCTAAAAAGAGATTTGCACCAGAAAGATTTGATCCATCTCCACGCTTAATAGAGCCTAGGATTTGGATCTACCAGGTTAAATAATACAATTAACACTATATTATAAAAATACTTTATCGTTAAGATAAACATGTTTTAAATTTAATATATACCATATTCAAAAAATCAATTTCAAATAATAATAAATATATATTTTTGTATATGTATATAGAGAACATTGGTCCATTTCTCTGCATAAAGTTGTAAAAGTTGTAAAGTGATTATAGACTGGTAACAAATAAAATATAATTGTAATAAAAAATGGTTGAAAATTGTAACTAAGCATAATAAAAAAATTTGAAAGTACACATAATAAAAGTACCAACAATTATATAGCTTTATTAAAGATTACCAAGTAACGCTGACAAATTAGTAAACAATGTAATTTCTTCTTTGATTGGTGTAATCTCTTTCATGTCATGGTATTATCATGGCTCTCGTTAAGTGGGGTCTTTTGTATGAGTGACGATTCGAACACTGCTTTTTATAATTCAAATATTGTGCAGTTTCAATAAGAAATGTGAGTTTTGGTTCTTTTATTTGGAAAAATTAATGATAAGTATTTTCCATTTTTGTGTATGCAGTATTTTTGTGTATGTAATGAGTAATACAAGTTTCTAATTTTAGAAGTGTATGTGATATCATGTAATGATAGAAATGGTGGTATACCTTTTTTTCTATGAGTTGTTGGACATTAATAAAATTATCATTTCTTGTAACTTGTTATTGGTACATTAAAAAAACAAATAAATAAAACTGTAAACAAAACTTAAAACAATAGAGACTTGCAAATGTGATCAAAACAACTTGCATATCAGGATTGATATGGTGGCAGTTTCAACCATAGAAAACAACAAAATATTGTTATGAAGTATTGCATGGAGTGACGTTTATTTCCAATAACCTCCCAATAGGTTTCAATGATGAGTTACATCACCATTTGTTTCTAGGATGTTATGTTGTTGACCAAATATGCTTTCCCTAGATTATGTAGCTTATTCATACATTATTTCAACATTAGTATCTCTATAGGATAGGATATAGGGTCCATTATATATACCATCCCACTCGGGAGCTCAGGTGAGGGGAAGTGTCCTCCTATTCCATAAAAAAAAGCATGCATCACTATGTTGTAGAACAGTGGAGCCCTGAGAGAGTGTCATTTTGTTCCTTAAAAATAAAAAATAGAAGTATGGTTCAAACACTTCATGGTTTATCCTAATATTTGTATTCAATTTATAGAATTCTCTAGATCAAACACATCATCATGATGACCGCATAATAAAGGAGGGGCTTCTTTGTATTATTGGATCGCATAAGAGAGGAGTTAGTTCCATTAATTCCCTTAATAATGGATCACATAAGGGAGGAGTTAGTTCCAAGTTTAGGTGGTTTAGAGGTTAAGCTCCTGTAGTTTTTGAGGATGTTTTGGAATCCATCCTTAATCTACTAAGGGTTGCACAACAACCCCTCAAGGATGGTGGAGTTGATATCTCTGATTATAGTATGTTATTTGAGGAGGTCTCAATCGTGTTGGGATAGTTCGATAATGCAATAAATCTAAATGTTGAAGATTATTCCCAATAATGTGAATAGGTTAATAATGACCCTTCTTAGTCTAAGAAGGGAAATCTCAGATCAAAGCCTTTGGAACGCACACATCAAAGTTCAAAGAAGTTAAGAAAACACAAGTATTTGATCATTCTCGGATTAGGAGAATTTTGAGATCTAAAATGGGCCTCATAAGAGATATAATAAAATATTATGAGTTAGACATTTTATGGGGAAGGTATATTTACAATACACTATAACCAATGCAACTATGGCTAAGTTAATTTGAAAAGATATATAAAATAAAACCAATAAAAAAATCATCTTTAATATGACTAAAAGTAAAAGTAAAGTACTTTTGAGTACATAAATTACTTTTGAATATAATATGATTAATGTACTTATAAAGTAATGTACTTATAAAATAAAATATATTACTTTTAAAACTTGAAACATAAATTACTTCTTCAATATTCAAAATATGTTTATAAACAATGTATTTATAATTTTGAATTTTAAACATAAAGTTAAATTTAAGTGAATAAATTGTCATTTATTATATATATTAAAAATAGAAATTAATTTTAAAATATAAATATAAAACTATAAATTAAAAAAAAACATTTTTTAAATTTATTTTTCATCTTTTTAATACACATTCAAAATGTGTAAACTCATTTTTAATAGTTTCTTGTGATATATATTATGTATATTATATATCATTTTTAATGCAATAATTAATAACATTATTAAATAAATTTACAAAAAGAATGTTAATATTGGGATGAAAGAATATACATAATTTTTTACCACAAAAAATAGAGTTAATATTAAGCAAATGAGATTATATGTAATAAACATTATTATTATATGCAATAAAAATTATAATAATATAATATCTTATTATGATATAATAATTCATTCAAATTGTTACATTAAGATTTTATGCATGTATTTATGTTGATATAAATGTAGGTGTTTTAAAGATTAAAATGTGATAGTAAAATANTATATATATATATATATATATATATATATTAATATTAATTTATTATAATATAATATTTTATTTTTTAAAATAAATAAATAATTTTTTTTTTATATTTAAATAATAATTATAATATATTTTTATGTATAGTAAGTATTTAAAATACAAAAACTATTAATCATCAAATTCTTTTTATTATAAGATGTTAAGTGATTTTGATTTTAAATAAAGATTTCATATATATATTTAAAATATTGAAAAAATAATTACATAATTTTAGTTTTTGAATAAAACAATTATTTTTTTTTTAATTTATGATTTATTTTATATTTCATTTGTAATTTATTTATATTGAAATATAAAAAAAAAATTACATTTAAATAAAACATTTAGTTTTTTGGTATTTGTAATTTATTTTATATTGAAATATAAAGAGTACTTTTCTTTCTAAGTATTTTAAGAGTAATTCAGTACATTTATATTATATTCAAAAATAATCTATGAGTATTATTTTCATAATGAGTACTTTACTTACAATATTGATATAGTTAACTATGAATTTTCACTCACTATTTACAATTTGACAAATAAACATCCTTAACTCAACCAATACCACCTCAACTATTATAGATGATGCCATCCTCTAGAATGTGATTGGTTCTTTTAAAGTGAATTTTGATAGTGCATTTTTTGTTTGGGGGCCCATTTTTTACCTCAAAATTTCCCTAATGAAAATGCACAACCCTAAGGTTAGGCAAAGGTGTTGGGTACAAGTCTTCTTTAGTTTAATAAAAATATGTTTTAGAATGTTGTAGATATGCGAATGTATTAAACAATACAAGGATGATTGATTTGTTACATAATAAAAAACCATGTATAAAGAAAACCACGGTCTCTTTCGATGAAAAGTGCCACAACCGTGGAATCTTTCCCTTAAGTGTTTTAGTGAAACATGCAGCAACCGTGGTCTCTTTCGATGAAAGCACCGCAACTACGAACTCTTTCCTCGAAGTGTTTCAGTAAAACACTCTGCAACCGAAGTTTCTTTTGATGAAAACCATTGCAACTCTGACCTCTTTCCATGAAGTGTTCCGATGAAAAAAGCCGCAACCATGGTCTCTTTCGATGAGAAGCGCCGCAACTATAGACTCTTTCCCTGAAGTGTTTCTGTCAAACGTGTTGCAAGTGCATATTCTTTCAATAGATTTTTTTGGAGATACATGCTACAACCATGGAAGAAATTGTCGAAATTTACAGCAATTGTGAACTCTTTTGGTGAATTGTTGTGGTGAAACAAGATGTTTTCTGTGAGACACGTCACAACTGTGAAAGAAATGGTGAAAACTTGCCACAACTGCGGACTCTTTCGGTGAAACAAACCGTAAGTGCAGACTCTTTCGATGAATGTTTTCGGTGAGACATGCCACAACTACAAAAGAAATAATCAAGACTGGCTGGAATAACTTTAATGTTTTAGGTAGAACCAAATACATGATGGACCAGACCATCATCTCCAAATTTATAAGGGACTAGTCTAACGCTTCGACGATTTTGCCTGATGTTAGATTACTCCATCCATCGACGCCGTTAACGATCGGGTTCTCAGGCACATCTATCTAGCGACTAGCACATCCATCCAGCGAGTATCATATGGGGTCCTACATGATTCTAACTCTGACTCCAATCGATCCATCCATGCAAATGCCTATCCCGTCGCCGCCAGGACGTCTCGAGCGGCGTCAGGATGGTGTTTGCAGGGATGGATCGATCAGAGTCAGACTTAGAATCATGTGGGACCCTCTGTGATACTTGCTGTATGGATGTGCCGAAGGACCCGATCGTTAACAATGCCGATGGACAGAATAGTCTAATGCCGAGCGAAATCGTCAAAACGTTAGACTACTCCATTTATAAGCATGTGGCCCTTGTAAGTGACACTAAAATGGTGGGTCAAGACCCATTGGAAGGTCAAACATGTCACAAATTCCATGATCACGGTCACTTATTACGATGTCACAAATTCCATGATCATGGTCACTTATTTCAAGACTATCCCCTAAACCAACAATCCCAAAATGATATTGAAGTCTAGGGAAAATATGTAGTAGGCTTTACCACTATTCAAAGTAAGTGGAAATAGAACAAGAACCTGATCAGACCCGCTTAAGACCTAAAGTTGGAAAATGATAACCAAGTAAAAAACAAACTTCCTATTTTGTCATATAAATGAATCCCATTAGGCCCTACCGATTGATTGCAAACAATCTCTTCTCTAAATTGAAAAATCAATGATGAAAATAAGACTCGGTGAATAAAGAACCACATGAAGTAGATACAAAGCAAAAGAAACTTGAGGCATAGGAAAAACATGATATGGAAAAGGATTAAGATCAAAATACATAATGCACTCCCCCAATTGTAGACAAGAAGATCAAAATAACCTTGTAAAAATAAGGGATCAACCCACAAAAGATGTAACATCCCGGTTTTGACCTTGTTTGCATTAAATATACATGATGTATATATTGTAATTAATCGTGGTGTGGAGCTAAAGGAAAATGCCCCACCATCGATTTGGTTGTGTTATGTTCCTGCAATTGGGATCGTTGCCGATGGTATATTGTGCTATCCGGCACATTATAGTTTTGACATCATGTAAATATGCACATTAATTAAAATGAACCTACAACCAACTACGACGGTGCAACGATAATGAAAAGGGCATGATTTTCCTAAGGATAAGGAGGGGGAATTATTAAACCTTAGGCCTATGGGGGAAGAGCCATGTGTTAGCTGTTAAAACCCATGATATTAGTTGGGGTAGCTATTGTTGGGTAGTGGTGGGTGTGGCAGGATTGTCAGTCCTTGCCCACGTGCCCACTCCACCAGTAGACTCTTCATCTTCATGTCGCGTGGGCAGAGAAGCAACATTTCCACTCTCCCAAAACTCAATTCTTGTTCATCCTCATGCTTCGATTGGGGATTCTCTCCGTTGTTTTGCTATCCTGAGGCAGGGACGTGATTCTTATCGTCATGCACAGGTCTGAGTATGGGAGTTTTACTCATGAAGAGAGAGAAGCGCGACGTCTTGTTCGAATATGGACCCTGAGCGATTTACCCATCGGGTTACGTTCTTCCTATTGTTCTCATTCACGATTTTCCCTGTGAATAATCCATTCATGTTCTGTGTGTATATGTTTTTCCCCTGCCTAGCTAAGAACCTGACTTTCCTCTTCCCTTTTCAGGCTGTGTTTTCTTCTCCCGTTGCTTCAGTGTTGGGATTGGGGGCTGTTGCTTTCCTCAGGACTTGTTTGCTGTGGTTTCAGCTACGTTTTGAGCAGCTATGGATTCTTATTGGGGAGTCGTTTTGGCCACGACAGGGCCAAGAATGACTTAGGGATCATTTTCCCCTGTCCCAACTGTGAATAGCTTGTTTTACTGCGGGTATGTAGTGGTTGGTCTTCAGACTGTGTGGAGTGGGATTGAAGGCTGGGTATGCTTGAGAAACTTGGTGTTTGGGAGATACATAGATAGAGTTAGATGGCTGGCTTTCTTCTCCACAACCCCGGAGTGGCACTGGAAAGGGAAGTCAGGGCCTGAGGTACTATGAAACAGAGAAGGGACTGGTTCTTGGTTTTGGGTGTGTGTGGGTGTCTTAGAAGTCAGGCTAGATGTGGTGTAGGCATCCTTAGCTCTCCAACGAGGCCATCAGCTTAACATTAAGCTTTTCCCAACTCCTTGATAGCCTGATAAACCCTACTGTGTTGGCTTGGATGATTAGAGTATCCTTGGCTATGTGTAAGCATGTTTGTTCCTTATTCCTTGGGGAATCATGCCCAGCTCGGGGGTGGTAGCGTTGCTGAGTGATTAAGGAGCACGCTGGCCTATGGTTGGGTGGAACGTTGCAACGACGTAACTGGTTGCGGGACGACTTCTTTATAAGATGAGTATTCTTGACCATTTCGTCTCTGCAATTATACTTGATGTTTAATGAATTATGATGAACATGTTGAATGCCTGAATGCATGTATGTTGCTTTTGCCGTGTATGTAAATGATTATGCATCTTAGCATGTTTTAGGTTCAAGCATTTCGATTTTATATATGTTCATGTTCATGGGGCTAGTTGCCCGGATGTTTGATGGTTTGATAGCATCTTCTTCACCGTTCAGAGGGTTGGGGACGTTACAGAGTGGTATCAGAGCACATGTTACAACATGGGCCTGAATGGGCCATGAAGATGCAATGGCAGAGCCATCGTTGCAACATTGGGCCTCAGGGGGCCATGAGAAAAAAACTAACAGAGGCAGGTTGCCCTCTGCCCAATAAAAATCATAAAATTTCTAGAAAATTTTGTTGAAATTTTTTCTAAGTGTAAGACTGTCGGCTCATCAGAGGACCAAGAGGGAAGTTCCTACGATACAACAGACAATTTAGTCGGAAGGCCACCTGACGGGGGAGACAGGCAGAAAGAATCCACAAATTTTTTTTGAAGTGTTAGGCCGTCGGCTATCGAAAAACTTAGACGGATAGACCTCTGATGCAGGTCTCGACGAAGGCGAAAATTAGCTAACGGGATAGCCGACACAACGGTGAAATGTTAGGATATTTAGACACTTAGGAGTTAGTTAAGATTAACTTGTGTAATATATCCGTTAGGTAAAAGTGTGTGTCTTTAGTATGCATTAGTATGCATTTGTAAATATTCTAATCCGACGGTCACGATATGTTCTAGACATAGAGTGATCCCACGGTTCAACTTCTCTTAGATCATACCTACCATTGATCCGTGGCTTAACACCTGATTGGTCTATGATCTCTATTTAAAGAGCATAGAGGGTCCTTCGCTAGTTGATCGATTATGAGAAGCTCATGTAACTTTCTTTCTTTTGCATACTAAATTGCTCAAAGTAGCTATTTGGCTGGGGCCATGGACTGTTTCCCTCTCGAGGGTTTTAACCACGTGACAAACATTGGTGTGTTGATCTGTGATCTATTTGTGTAAAGCGGTTTCTCAAGGTGTTTGGTCTTTTGGGAGTACCCTGTGTACCCGAACATGGTATCAGAGTGTTTATGAAGAGTCGTTTTCGGTTTTGATCAAGATCTGGAACTGGTGTTGCCGAAACTTTGAAAGGGTTTCTAGTTCTGGATTTTCTATGCAATTGTGGCCTATTTGAGCTGTTCCATTGCGTTCGGAGCGCTGTTTGCATTGGGAAATAGTTTTTGTTTCACCGAAAACCATTTCCGTTTGTTCCAGAAAGACTCATTTCGACAAATCTAAAGGTATAATGTTAAAGTAACGGATTCGTTTTTTTTTAAATCTCTCATATCTTATCAGTTTTATTATTAGCTCTTTTTTTGTTTCAGTCTCGGACTATTGCCTTCCTTGACTGCGTAATCTCTTTGCCGTGCACCTTGCGCGATCGCGGCGAATCAGAAACAGTAAGGGAAAGTTTTTTTCTTGTCTTCTCGGCTACGTATGCTCTTTGCCGTGTACCTTGTGCGATCACGACAAATCAGAAACAACGAGAAAACTTGAAAACGTAGACTTTCCAGGTAAGCTAACCAAGATCTAACCCCATTGTATGGAAAATGTTTTTTGTTTTTGTTTTTTGTTTTTTTTTTGTAATTTGCAGAAAAAAAGGCAAGCACGGAGAACGAAAGAGAAGAGTTCAAAAAAAAAGAAAAAAAAACCCCCTTCCTCTTTCCATTCTTTTACGTACTTTTTAAATTTAGCTCACTTGGTCCAAAGTTGCTTTATTCCTTAATAGGTCTTGAGTTCAAGTTTTATTAAGCTATTTTTTAGTGCATGCAATTTCTATTTTCAAGTTACTTTATTGTAAAAGTGCATCTCACATAAATAAAATTAAATAAAAAGTGAGTCAGTTAAGTCTTTTAATTTATTGCTGCACTATTTAAAAGTAACATTATTGTAAAAGTGAAAAAGTGAACCTCACTTATTCTACAAAAGTGATTCACTTCTAAGCAACTTTATTGTAAAGTGATTGTCAAAGGTTGATTTTGGGAAGAGGGGGTTCTTTTTTTTTAGTTGGTCAAGTTAATATCTGCCACGTCATTATTGGGGACATCTTCAACATTTTCTTTGATCAAGCATAACTTCATCATCTAGAATCAGTTTTCAGTACCGTTTTTTTTTAAAACTGCATATTTTTTCGAGCTCTTTGCAACCAGATAGTTAGTTTTTATTTTTTCAGCCATTATTTTACATTATGGCCACCCCTTGTGATATTATACTTAAAAGTTCTAACTATTTCTCATGGAAATCTCGTATGGAGGATGTTCTACGAAGTATGGGACTTTTCAGGATAACCTCAGGGAAATAAACAAAGCCCACTGATGATGATAAGAAAATTAAATGGGAAAATAGATGTGATAAAGCTCATGGATTGATTGGGATGTCAATCTATACTGATTTGTGATTCCACATATCTGGAATTGATGAACCTGATAAAGCTTGGGAAAAGTTGGAATCTTTGTTTGGTAAACACAATGAAATTCGGGGTCATCAAATTAAGAATGAGTTGCTTTCCTTGAATCCAAATGATTTTTCATGCATTCAAGATTATTTATCTAAGTATAAAACTCTTAGACTCTTATGTGCAGAATGCAAGATTAAGAAAGAAGACAAACAATGTATTTATCATATTCTTTCCAAACTTGGACTTGCATATTCTGTTTTTGTATCTACATTCTACTCCATAAAAGAATCCTTGACTGCAGCTAGCTATCAAGAGCCTAGTCTTAAATCATTTTGTGATTATTTAATTAGAGAGCAAGATAAGCTCATTCATCTTGGAATAATTAACAATGCAGATACATCTGGAAAGAATCCTTGACTGCAGCTAGCTGTCAAGAGCTTAGTCTTGAATCTTTTTGTGATTCTTTAATTAGAGAGCAAGATAAACTCATTCATCTTGGAATAATTAACAATGCAGATACATCTGAGAAAGCCTTATTGTCCCAATAGAAAGAAAATTCCAAGCCTCCCAAGAAACATAATTCTCGCAATAATAAGCCAAACAACAAGGGTCCCAAACCCTCTCAGTCAGCTCCTTCTTTAAAACATGACAAAGCATCCAAGCCAAAAGGAAAGAAGACTGAGCGTCATTGCAATTTTTGTGGGAAAGATAATCATGATGAATCTAAGTGTTTTAAGAAGATGGCAGCCTTGGAAGCAGCAATGAAAAAACACCACATCAGCCTAGATTCATCTTCAGAATCTAACTCTCATGGACATGCACTTTGTGCTTTTGGTTACTCTTATACTGCATCTTCTTCTTCTACTTCAAATGAATGGCTCATTGATTCTAGAGTATCTTATCACTGGTTAAGGATCAAGCCATCTTTTCTACAATGCATGAATGAACACCAAACAAATATTTGTTGGTGATGATAGATCTCTAAGTGTTGTAGGATCTGGAACAGTTCCAGTAGAAAATGGTCATTTCAGTGATGTACTATGTGTTCCAAAAATTTCCTGCAATTTGTTATCAGTCTATCAAATTACTCATTCAGGTGAAGGTAAAACTGTGACGTTTACACCTCACCAAGTTGTAATCAAGAATTTTAAAAATCTTCAAAATGTCCTTGCTACTAGAACCGTTGATGATATTACCAGGTTGTACAAATTTAACAACTTTGGGTCATCACCTTTTCCTTCAGTTTTTGTTGCTCATAGTGATAACTTGACAAACTTTGGCATGAGCGATTTGGTCACTTAAATTATTGCTCATTGCAACAACTATGTAAATACAATATGGTGATTGGTCTTCCGATGGTATCTTGCAAGGATGGTGTTTGTTCCGGTTGTGTACTCGAAAAACATCATCGGGACAATTTTGACAAACGTGCCTCTTGGCATGCCTCAGTTCCTTTGGAGCTTGTGCATAGTGACTTGTGTGGTCCTCTTCCATCTCCATCCTTTTCTGGTTTTAAATATTTCTTAACTTTCATTGATGACTACTCCAGATGCACTTGGGTTTACTTCCTAAAACTTAAGAGCGAAGTATTGAACATGTTCTTGGCCTACAAGGCCCTTGTTGAAAAACAATTTGGTCATAAATTATTAAGTTAAGATCTGACAATGGAGGAGAATATGTTAACAACAAGTTCACTACTTTCTGCACTGAACAAGGAATCCAACAACAGCACACTATTCCATATACACCACAACAAAATGGTGTAGCTGAACGGAAGAACCGCACTTTAAAAGAAATGGCTAATTGTATGATCCAGTCTAAGAGACTAAGTCTTCAATATTGGGCTGAGGCCATAAATTGTGCAAATTACATAGTTAATCGCACGCCCACTAAAGTTTTACAAGGTATAACACCAGAAGAAGCATGGAGTGAAATTAAACCAGATGTAAGTCACTTTCGTGTGTTTGGTTGTGAAGCATGGGCTCACATTCCGGATGAAAAACGGAAAGCATTGCAGCCTAAAAGTGAAAAGTGCATATTTGTTGGATATTCAGAAGATGTAAAAGGTTATAGACTTCTTCAGCCCCATTCACATGATATAATCATTAGAAGAGATGTTAAATTTGATGAAAATATCTTGGCCTGCGAGCCTAACTTGGCGGGTGTGCTTGTGAGTCTGATTTGACAATTGTGCCTTCTTCTTCTTCTTCTTCCAACTTCCTTAACAGGTTTCCAACTCCAGTTTCTGATGATGACAGTGAGGATGAAAATCCACCTCCGCCTGCTCATGTTCCTCCAATTGCACCAGCACCAATGCCTCCTCGATGGGTCCATTCAACATGTAAAGCAGCTGCTGATCCTAGAGATCAACGTCGAACACGTTCTCAGTTTCAGCAAGCCTCTTCCCTTTTGGCTCAAGTTTCCGACAATCATGATCCAGAAATTTTTGCAGAAGCTTCAGGAAATCCAGATTGGGATGCAGCTATGGATGAAGAATATTATTCCTTAATGGCGAACGATACTTGGGATCTTGTTCCTCTTCCAAAAGGAAGAAAACTTGCCAGATGTAAATGGGTCTACAGAACTAAGTATGCATCAGATGGAAGTTTTGAAAGACTTAAGGCAAGGTTAGTTGCCAAAGGTTTTTCCTAAGTTGAAGGGATTGACTACAATGAAACCTTTGCCCCTGTAGCAAAACTGAACTCCATCTACCTTGTTCTTTCCCTTGCAGCCTTACATAACTGGGAAGTCCATCAAATGGATGTAAAGTCTGCCTTCTTACATGGTGATTTACATGAGGAAATTTACATGGAACAACCTCCTGGATATGTTCAGAATAACTCTAGCCTTGTTTGTCTCCTTAAGAAATCCTTATATGGACTTAAGCAAGCTCCTAGAGCTTGGTATGCCAAAATGGATAGCTTTCTCCTTGACACTGGTTTTTTTAGATGCCATTCTGACCCCAATGTCTATACCAAGAAAGTAGGAAACCATCTCATCATACTTGTTCTTTATGTTGATGATCTTATCCTTACTGGTAGTGACCCTAAACTTATAACCCATGTGAAATCCAGTCTTAAGCAAAATTTTGAAATGTCAGACTTAGGACATTTGCATTATTTTCTTGGTCTCCAAGTCTTGCAAACCAAAGAGGGAATCTTTCTTTCGCAGTCTAAGTATGCTTGTGACCTTCTTCATCGCTTCCACATAGAATATTGTAAACCAGCCCCTTCTCCCTTCCAGTCTGGAGTCAAAATTTCTACCACTTGTACTTCCTCTGAAGTAGATGCCACCTTGTATCGTCAGCTTGTTGGTTGTCTTTTATACTTGACTCATTCCCGTCCTGACCTTTCCTTTGCCATTGGTCGTGTTTCCCGTTATATGCAAACTCCTCATGAAAGTCACTGGAAAGCAACAAAAATAATACTTCAATATATTCGAGGTACAATTCAGTTTTGGATTCATTACAGTATAGGGGGAAAACCTTTGTTGGCTGGTTTCACTGATTCAGATTGGGCCGACGATCCTGATGATCGAAAGTCTACTACAAGTTATGTTTTTAGTCTGGTATCTGGACCTGTCACTTGGGCTTGTAAGAAACAACAAGCTCTTGCACTTTCTTCAGCAGAAGCAGAATATCGAGTTGCAGTTAATGCCGGTCATGAAGGTTTATGGCTTTGACAGATCCTTTCAGAGTTTGGATTCGAGCAGTAGCAACCTACTCCACTTTGGTGCGACAATCAAAGTGCCATCAAGCTCACTAAAGATCCAGTTCTACATCAGCGCAGCAAACACATTGAGCTACACATGCACTTCATCAGAAATCTTGTTCATGATAGTGTTATTGAATTTTTCTATTGCTCTATAGATGATCAAGTTGTAGACATCTTCACCAAGTCTCTTACAGAAGCGAAGTTTTCTAAACTTTGGTCTATGTTAGGAGTTCAGGAATGTGTCCTTAAGGGGGGATAGGCTCTAATGCCTCCTTCCTTCTCCTAATAGTGTCACTTTTGTAAATCCTTCAATCATATCCCAAGTTGTTCTTAAGGGGGGATGTTAGGATATTTAGACACTTAGGAGTTAGTTAAGATCAACTTGTGTAATATATTCGTTAGGTAAAAGTGTGTTTCTTTAGTATGCATTTGTAAATATTCTAATCCGATGGTCACGATATGTTCTAGACATAGAGTGATCCGACGATTCAACTTCTCTTAGATCATACCTACCATTGATCTGTGGCTTAACACCTGATTGGTCTATGATCTCTATTTAAAGAGCATAGAGGGTCCTTGGCTAGTTGATTTTTTATGAGAAGCTCATGTAGCTTTCTTTCTTTTGCATAATAAATTGCTCAAAGTAGCTATTTGGCTGGGGCTGTGGACTGTTTTCCTCTCGAGGGTTTTAACCACGTGACAAACATCGGTGTGTTAATCTGTGATCTATTTGTGTGAAGCGGTTTCTCAAGGTGTTCGGTCTTTTGGGAATACCCTGTGTACCTGAACACGGAAGAAAGACGAGGAAACACTAACACGTCGGCTCAGCTTAAGTTAAAGATCGACGAAAATTAGATGATGATGTAGCCGATACGTCGGCAGAGATCCTTGGAAGACCGCCAAAACGTCAGCGAGAATTAGATGATGAAGCAGCCGACGCGGCGGCAATCATCGGAGAAAAATAGAAGATGGGATCGCCGACCTATAGATGATGAGGCTTTCGATACCGTCGGTGGAAAATAGGTGAAGGATGAGCCACAGTTTCGACAAAGATCTCCCAAATATCGCCGAAACGTTGGCGAGGAATAGGAGATGAGAGTGCTGATGCGGAGGAAGTTAGTTGATCAAGGAGCCGATGCGGTGGCGGACAAGGAAGGAAATTTTCAGAAAATTTTTCTAAGTGCGGAAAACATCAAAATTTTTTAGTTGATGAGACCGCTGATGAACGTCATCGAAAAAAGTTAGTGGTTTGGACCACCGATGCGTCGGAGAATATTAGAGGATTGGATCGCTGACACGTCGGAAGAAATTAGTTGATGGGTCCACCGATGTGTCGAGAGAATTTAGTTGTCTTGAGCGCTGATGGACGTCGAAAAGGTTTAGTTGTTTGTGAGTCCACCATTGCGGCTATCAACTAGACTATCACTCCGACGATTAGAGCTTTCAACCGCCGATAGTGCTCCGGTCGCCGACGTAGCGAACACATTCAGTTTTAATCGCCGATACATAGTGCTTAGAGGTTCCGACTGCCAAAGAGTTGTATGGTTCGTGGAACCCACAGATGGTTTATTGCCCGCCATTGCGGATGCCTAAGGAACTATCCACCCGATGGATAGTGCTCCCGATCGTCGATACTGCATTGTGGAAAGTTAGTCTCCTCACTGATGTCGTAGGGGATAATGTTCCGATTGCCGATACACCATAGTCCCTGGCATCGTCGATAACAGTCTGGGATTTATATAACCCTGGATCCGATGCATCGAAAAATTCTAGATGATAGGGCCTCCAATGAACGCTGAAGAAAAATTATTTTTTGGATCGCCGAAGTGTTGGAATTTTAGATGGGATGAGACCCGATTTGACAAGGGAAGTTTTGGGTCTTCAAGTGGGATCTTCTCAGCGATTTTCAACTATCTTTCCAGTGGATTTTTCAGCAGTTTCAGGGCTGAAAAGGAAGAAAATTCTAGGTGGTTGAAGTTGGCAATTCGGACCAGAATATAATTGTATGTACAAGTGTATAATTTTTGGTGAAAATTGTCATTCCAGAAGTGGTGTGGTTTTCACATCCAAAGTCAGAATGGAGCATGGGGATAGGCGTTGGAAAGCTTATCTAGCAGGGAACAAGGGAGAATCACCAAAATTTGAATGAGGAGCAGAAAAGTACTAGCGGTTGCTGAAAAAGAATTGTGTTGTTGTCAATATGGACAATCCAAGAATTGCATGCCTAGAGATAGTAAAGACCATGAAGTCGAACCGACTATTATGCGGAAGAAGAATTCCAAGCAAAGATGAGGGTTTTGAAAAGGAAAGTCCCTTAAACCCTGTCTTGCTAACTATATTATATTTTATAAGCTTGTGTACATGGAGATTATGGCATGGGGATGCTGAAAATGCATGGGGATATGCTTGCGTGCATAGGATATTACATATTAGTAAAAATAGTGAAGAATTATACATTTATAATGAACCACTAATGGTAAATATTGCATTGGTGTTGGAATTAGTGGAAAAATCAACGACAACATGAGCATGGCTGAATATGTTGCTGATGCTGATGAATGTGACCAACAACCCTATGGAGAAAGGGATAAATCAACAAATCCAGGATCAAAAGTTGGTGAGCGATTTCTGCAATCTCCTGCAAGAGACCAACCAAACTGGTAATGTCAAGGGTGTAAGTAGGATCCATGCAGGTAATGGTTTAATGATGACAATTGCATGAAGTGGAAAAGCAAGAGATCTCATACCATGTGATTATTTAAAATTTATACTACATTCATATAGAAATGTATCATGCATGTATATGTTGTTATGAGCTTAGTAACCCAAAGAAAGTGAGTGCTGATGGTCTTGATTATAGCAATGCATCCTATAGGAGGTAGTCATGGTTAGGACATAGTATGCTTGAATGCATAGTACTCCTGAATCAATACAAGATGGCATTGAGTGGATATGCATTAAGATATTTTATAAATCTTGTAGTTATTTATTGAATGGATGCATATGAAAAGTTTGGGTAAACGTTGTAAATATGCATACATAAGTGTATGTGCAAATGCTGTGATGCATTGCATGAATGCATCGAGATAATGCTCGTTTATCATGACTAAATAATGGCTGAAATGATGAATTGATGATAATTCTAGAACCATTTCAAGAGCTGTTATGAATGCATGATGGTAAGTGCATGAAGAGGGTAGTCATGATGGATTGGCTGAATTGCATAAATGATGTGACTATACCTGGCAATTTTAGCATGATAATGATTCGCGTAAAGTAGATGAGTTTTGGTAATATTGATGCGATTAACAGCAGGAAGTATTTGAATTCTATAGTTCTGAAAATGCTTCAGTGATTGTTGCAGCAATGAAAAAGTTATATGCATCAAGACTTACCAAGTGTTTAGCTGATTGAAGTTCAGATTTCAGGTAGATCGTTTGGGGTGTGGCAATATGGGTAAGACCATGACAAAGGCTGAAATATACCCTGTGAAAGAGCCAAACCTCATGAGAAGAGTCTCATGGCTGTCAAATTAGTCTGTATGCAGAATGAGTTGTCAATTTGAATTTTTACATTTCAAATTTGAGAAATTGCTGACAACTACTAATCACTATTGGCTTGCATAGAATTGTGTCAGGAGGACGCATTGTAAGTGGGTGTTCATGTTATGCTAGTAAGCATAAAATCATAATGGGCATAGTGGTGCTGCTTACAAGAGACCAACAAATGAGGATCACCTCACTGCTAAGCAAATCAATTTCTGTAGTAGACAGAGTTGCGAATTCATATTGAAATTTAATTACTAATTCCATTGCTTGGTTATGGAACAATCAAATTTGGATTGTATTAGTAGATACTGATTGACTGCTTGGCTACTTGATAAATGTGTCAGGGGTACACGCTGTAGGAAGACCATGTGTGATGGCCTGCAGGAGCCAAACTTCTTGGGGAGGGTTTCCCCTATCTTGGAAATGGGTTTCGGGTGAAACTCCATTGGACATTTTGGAAATGTCCCATCTGCACTACATGTTTGGTAAGCAACATGAGTGAGATGGTATAGATTATGTCGGTACGACATGTGTGGGACATGGAATGTAAAAAGGAGTTTGGGATGGCAAACCGAGGGACTGTCAACTCAAAGAAGGGAGCCCCCATTCCTCCTTAACGAAGGAATATTGTATCTGCAAATGGCTAAGTGTTCTGTGACCCTAGCTAAGAATATGCATGTCAAATTGTTAAATTCCACATGCAAATCATGTTTTGATTTTATTTCCATTATGACAGATTGCTTGAGTATGAATAGGGCCTACATGACTTACATCAGAAAGGGGTGCACACTTTTCCCGATGTCGAGTCATGAAAGGGTTTCCAATATTGACTACACCCTAGGGAGTGGATGCACTCCTGGTGTCTCAATACTTGATAGTGAATGATATGAAACATGATTACAGTTTTAGAGCAATAACGCTGATGAGTTTGCTTATATTGCTTGTGTTTCCAGGCTAAACAGATGTGGTTTGGTGTTGTACACTAAAAGGGAAAATGACATTATAGTGTTGGCTTGACTACCTGCAATCTGATAAACGCAATTGTTAGCTGGCTTGGATGAGTAGCCTGATAAACCCAGTTGTGTATTGGCTTGATTGGCTGCAGCTTGATAAACCCAGTAGTGTATTGGCTTGATTGCCTGCAGCTTGATAAACCCAATTTTGTATTGGCTTGGCTGGATAGTCTGATAAACCCAACTGCAGGTTGGCTTGACTGTGCTTGATATGTATAAAAGGATGTGGTGAAGATGTCACTGAAATAGGGTTGTTATATGATTGGGGATCCATAGTAGATCATGGACCTGGAAATGGTCATTTATTGTTGATATAAGTGCATTGTTGATGTAAGTGCATGTGTTATTGTTGATGTCCTAATAAACCCAACTGTGTTGGCTTGGATGATTGGTTGTTGATATAAGTGCATTGTTGATATAAGTGTATTGTTGATATACGTGCATGAGATTTGTTGATGGCCTGATAAACCCAACTGTGTTGGCTTGGCTGATTTGTTCCTTCCCAGTCGGCGTGAAGGTGTACTGGCTGGACATTAATTATTTGATGTTGAGGAGCATCCTTCGTGCTGACCTAACATCCAATTCCATAGGAAATTCGAAGGCTTGCAAAGCAAAGTGGGACCCTGTGGACCAGAGATGAAACACACAGTACATATAAGTATTGGATTAGTTTGCAGCTTCTTGCTTATGAATATACTGGTGTATATGGTTTGGTTATAACCTTCTAACTCTTGTTTAGAGACAAACCAATGAGAATAAGCTAACATGTGAATCTATTCAATGTTTGAATATAGGTATCGCTGGGAGCGAGGACTATGAGGGCATCCTAGAGGTGCATGTGGACATGTGACTGTCCTGAAGAGCTCAAAGTGAGCAATAATGAAAAAGGTGCTAGTGGGACTGTGAAGGTCCTAGCAGTCGAGAATTGTAGACAAACCATGTGGGGAGGCCCCATGGTTGAGAGGTCTAGAATAGACCGGAGACACTAAGTGTCGTGGCCAAGAAGGGTTGGTCCAACATTCACGATGAAGTGAAAGAGGCTAAGAGCATGAAAACCACAGTAGTGGTGTGAGTTCCAGAATGGAACAAGACAAAGAGGGGAAAAAATTTTGCTGCTCTCTCTTTCCTTTTATTATTATTATTATATATATATATACTTATGCATTGTGAAAACAAAAGATTGTTGAATGCATGTATGACTAAAAATAGAATGTGTTTATTTACTTAAAATAAATTGTGAATGCTGGAATAGTTAATTCCATGCCCAAGAATGGACATGAATGAGCTCATGTGCCTGTTGGGAAGGCATGAAAAGTATGAAAGTCTCCTTGAGAAAACTTGGACTGCCATGCCAATTGGGAAATTAATTAACTAATTTTAATGCCTATATTATGCTTGGTCTAACATAATTTCAATGATGCATTTCACATGTGAGAAAAGTGAAATCCAGTTGTGCACATTGACCATGGCAGTAGACCAAAAGCTGTTGGACTTGGATGGAAGTCTCCTTCAAACAATTGCCAAGACCCAAGAAAATATTGGAGAGATGCTCAAGATACAGAAAAGGTAGAATGAGATGAACCACCATATTTTGCAAGACTCTATATGTTTTCAAAATGAGGTAAAAATCCTTTTGGGAGCAATCCGTAAGGGAAAGGAAAGTGGATCAATGATGGGGCATTCGTCCAATCGGTCCATGAAGAAATGTTCCAGGCATGAAGACTCAAAGGAAATTGAGCAGGTAAAGATGAAGTAGCCAACAAAATGTTGGAAATGCGGAGGACATCATTACCGCCGGGAATGCCCAACAAGGGAACAGAAAGAGGGTAGCGGCCACAAATTTCCTAGACTTGGGGATGAGCTGAAAGCTAAGAACCAACAGGAGAATCTCGTGGAAGCCAAAGGGCTTGGTCCTAAAAGTTCAAAGTAAATAATTGAACGTGGGACGGATATGAAAAGTTTTGAAATTTTGGATGTGTAAATTCTATATGTATTCCTATGTATTGGAACACCGAGGACGGTGTTATTCCAAGGGGGAGGGGAATGTAACATCCTAGTTTTGACCCCGTTTGCATTAAAGATACATGATGTATATATTGTAATTAATCGTGGTGTGGAGCTAAAGGCAAAGGCCCCACCATCGATTTGGTTGTGTTATTTTTGGCAATTGGGATCATTTCCGATGGTATATCATACTATTCAGCACATTATAGTTTTGACATCATGTAAATATGCACATTAATTAAAATGAACCTACAACCAGCTACGACGGTGCAACAATAATGAAAAGGGCATGATTTTCCTAAGGATACGGAGGGGGAATTATTAAACCTTGGGCCTATGGGGGAAAAGCCATGTGTCAGCCATTAAAAACCCTTGATATTAGTTGGGGTAGTTATTGTTGGGTAGTGGTGGGTGTGGCAAGATTGTCAATCCTTGCCCACATGCCCACTCCACCAGTAGACTCTTCATCTTCACGTCGCGTGGGCAGAGAAGCAACATTCCCACTCTCCCATGACTCCATTCTTGCTCATCCTCATGCGACGGTTGGGGATTCTCTCCGTTGTTTTGCTATCCTGAGGTAGGGATGCAATTCTTCTCCTCACACACAGGTATGAGTATGGGAGTTTTACTCACGAAGAGAGAGAAGCGCGGCCTCCCGTTCGAATGTGGACCCTGAGCAATTTACCCATCGGGTTGTGTTCTTCCTGTTGTTCTCATTCATGATTTTCCCTTTGAATAATCCATTCACGTTCTGTGTGTATATGTTTTCCCCTACCCAGCTGAGAACTTGAATTTCCTCTTCCCTTTTCGGGCTGTGTTTTCTTCTCCTATTGCTTCAGTGTTGGGATTGGGGGCTATTGCTTTCCCCCCGACTTGTTTTCTGTGGTTTCAGCTACGTTTTGAGCAGCTGTGGATTCTTATTGGGTAGTCATTTTGGCCACGATAGGGCCAAGAACGACTCAGGGATCGTTTTCCCCTGTCCCAGCTGTGAATAACTTGTTTTACTACGGGTATGCAGTGGTTGGTCTTCGGACTGTGTGGAGTGGGATTGCATATAATTGGGCTTAGCACATGACCAATGTCCAAAAGAGGAAATATACAGACGAGTTCTTACTTTTGAAGACCCGACCAAGAATATGGGTAAAAGGAAAGGTGCCAAAGGAGCTTCTTCTAGCAAAGAATCCATAGATCAAATGGTTCACAGGGAAAGGTCTGGGGAGAAACAACTGAGTCGATATGGTGGGGGGGGGGGGAAATGAATTCATAAATAGAATAGAACACGAGGAAAAAAGTCCAGGAACTCTAGGGACATAATTAAGTCGACAAGGAAGCCAATGTAGAAGATCTTTTGAAAGGTGCCAAAGAAGATTCTTCTATCAAATAATTCACAAAATAAATGACTCAGAGAGAAAGGATCAAGGAGAAATAGACGAGTCAATACAGGGGGGTAATGAAATCATAAACATAAGAGAACACAAGGCCAAAGTCCATAAAATACAGGAACAAAAAAATTTCGATGAGGAATCCAGTGCAGAAGGTCTTTTGAAAGGCGCCAAAGAAGCATCTTTTATCAAAGAAACCACAAAAGAATGACTCACGAAGAAATGTATGGGGAGAAACAAATGAGTCTAGAATGGGGGGCCACCGACATCATAAACATAATAGAGCACAAGGCCAAAGTCCAAAAACTCGAGGAACATAAAAAATCCGAAGAGGAGGCAAGTGCAAAAGATATAGCCAATAAGGAGCAAGAGGAAAATGCCAAGCAAGAGAGAGCACAGGAGGGTGAGTTACAAGAAATGGATATCGATGTGCCCACCTCTAGCTATGAGATTCCAGTAACTAGAGGATGGTTCCCTCTAAGATAGCTCAAAATTAAAATCTATTCCACATCAATAAAAACATCAGTATCCATGTGTTCTTATGAGTTCAATCAAGAAAGAAACAAATTGTGCGAAAAATGGAGAACAAATTGAAGATTCCATCGCAGCCCAAGATTGTCAATGTCAGAGAAGACACCGTAGTTGAGAATACCGATAAGGATCACATGGAAATTGCATCAGTTAATGTGGCCGCTTCCATGGACATGAAATATAATGTAATTAAATTGTTGCAGGATGTAGAGTGGGATAAGAAAATGATTAATTTGTTGGAATATCACCTCCTAGAATCTAGGAGGTCAAGCGTAGAACCGGGCCACGAAAATGATGCATTGCAGGTAGAGAAAAGAATGTTGCAAAATGACAAAGACACCATGAAAAGGAAACTTAATGAGCTGGAAGTAAAGAAAGCAAGCCTAGTGTCCCAAATAGAGCATTCGCAACATGAAAGGGGCACACTAACCGTAGAAGCAGAAGCTTCCAAGGAAGAAAGACAAGACCTGTCAGGGTTTCATGAATATGACATTGCACTAAAAAAGGAATATTTCCATTCCCAGGAGCATGTTATTGATATATTTTTTGAGCTCCATAGAACAATAACTAAGCTCCAAGACATACATGCCAACGTACAAGAGAGTAATAACAAGATCAAGGGAATGAAAACCAAAATGGAGTTTATTTTAGCTTGGAAGAAAGTGAACACATCCAATGTGGAAAATACTCCAAGAAATTTGAGGAAGAACTACCTGTTGATAATGCCACATTGGACAATTTCCTACAAGTGGGGAAAATTTTTCAAAAGGACATCACTACATCACTAAAAAAAATGCTAAAATGTTTACGCCTTGATCGAGAAAGTGTTCAAGAGATGTGCATTTCCACCCCTAGGGACCCTTGAGAAACCTATATCCAAGGAACAACAACTGATTGAACTCAGAACCATTAAGGATGAAGACGTGGAAGAAGTCACTAATGTGACTCAGGTCACCCTCAAAACCTTGTGTGACGATGTAGGAACACCCACCAAGAAGGCCCAACTCATGACCGCTTTCCATAACACAGTCACTAAGGGGATGAGAAAATTGGTCAAAGCAAATGATTAATCATGAGGTATCGACTACTTGATCCAAGCCACCTTAATGTTATTAACTATGAGTGTGATTTCTGGGAATGATCCATCAAGTCCCAAGGAAATCCCCCTTTCAGCATCGTAAACATATAATTTTATTTTCTCTTTATCTGTCAAAGTGAAATATATAGTTTTATTTTATTTTTCTCTGTCAAAGTGAAATTGTAATATTTTAATGTTGAATACTTTGGGGAGTTGAAAAGTATTAACTGAACTGGGGAATATGGAAAGTCCTTGGACAATTATTTTGTAAAACTATAAATTAAAGGGAAGGATAGAATAAAAGGTTGTTGGATTTAAGTTTTTGTGACGTGGATATTGATTGCTATGGAACTATTTCCTGTTTTTTTTTTCACTCTCACATGGAAATAATGTTTCAACTATATGTTTGACTATTCTTATTAATCTGTCCTAGTAATCTAGGGACTAAAACACAGTCTCATAAGAGATTTCAGACAATTAAGCATGAAAATGGCATAATGGTGCTGCAATAGGAGTAGCAGCTCTGTATAATCAATAGAGAATAAGTAATACAATACAATGATCATGCAAGATGCATGAATTCCAAGACAACTCAAATTCCCAAGGAGCTCGTTCGAATTGAATGAATGGGTGTAGATTAACTGAATGTCAAGCCACAATCAACACACCTAGTTAATCACTGATCAAGTCCTGATTGACTTAACTAAGTCCTAACTGTATCGGAGTGCAATGGATGACTGAGTCTAACTAAAAGTAGCTTAGACACATGTCACTGTATGCCAATCAACAAGTGGTAGTGCATCATTAACTCCAATGAACCCCGATGAGGTTAACTGAAGTCAAACTGGTCATCATAAGTGGTTGGAGGCACCCCAGTTGTCTCCAGTTCATAAATATTAATAAAAATGATCAATATAATGAATGGAGTGTTAGACACTGAGAGGGGGGGGGGTGTTGCTGTAAATTCATTGACTGCTCCTCTCCTTCGCAATTTCGGGTCTGCTACTGCCACAGTCAGTGAATTCCACCGCAGTCCATAAGTAGCCCAGTGGTTGGTTCTAAAATGAATATAGATGAACTTGTATTTATACAAGTTTTTGTGGACAACCTTCATGCTGGCCGACTTCAAGATGTGAGGTAAGATTTATTTTTATTTTATAATTTGAATTTTTGTTTAAATCACCTCAACATTCCACTTGTGTTGCAAGTCATACACCCATTCCTTACCATAAGGGTATCCTCATGAAAGGGGTGCACCTGTGTTGCAAGTCACACACCTCAACATTTATACAAGTTTTTGTGGACAACCTTCATGCTGGCCGACTTCAAGATGTGAGGTAAGATTTATTTTTATTTTATATTTTTCTTATTTGATAATTTGAATTTTTGTTTAAATCACCTCAACATTCCACTTGTTTTGCAAGTCATACACCCATTCCTTACCATAAGGGTATCCTCATGAAAGGGGTGCACTTGTGTTGCAAGTCACACACCCATTCCTTACCATAAGGGTGTCCTCTTCAAAGGGGTCCCATTTAAGCCACTAGGGATTCCATACACATGTCACCGTTCAAGGTCATCACTTCTAAGGATTTGTAAGTCACAACACCTTCACCCCAATAGTCATAAGAGGGACCAACAGCTCTTATTCAAAATCTTAAGGTATCAAGGTCTTCACAAAGGTTTCATGACTTCATTAAGTCATCAATGACCATGTCTTCATGTCACCTAACCATGTAAGTGCAAGTAGTGGGCCCCATGACCTTTGTAAGGCCATCAAGGTCTTCATCAGGGGTTCCAAGTCTTCATGGGCTTCTTCATCAAGCAAGGGGATTCATGGGCTTCTTCATTAAGCAAGGAGCCTCATGGTCTTCTTTAACCGCCTCAACCACATGATCCAACATGATATCACCTGTGGGGTAGCTTGGTTTCTCCTGGGGTACTATGACACCATCAGAGCATGAATGACCAATTTGTTCATCACAAGCACTGCTGCTGGTCATCTGCTCATCAACCATGTCATCTACACTGCTGCAATACTACAAAATCTGCTCTTCAACACTGCTTGTCAAGTCATCAAACATAAAGTTTTGAACATCATCAAGGTCTGGTCATCATCAAGGTTTAGGCTGTGTATTCATGATATAGGGTGTACCTCAACATCATAGTATGCAACATCATCATCATAGGATATTCAATCTAGAAGTTCATCATAAAAGTGCACAATGTATGTCCTCATCATCAAACAAGGTATGTCAAACTGAACATGTCATCAAGATACCGGAATCACCATCAAGGTCTAGAACATCATCGTAGGGTTTGCATCATCATAGGGTTTGCATTATAGTGTGCAAGGCATCATCAACATCATATCATCATGTACAAGTGTGTATGCATTGTATATGCATCCTCCTCCTAAGGGTGTTCATCATGGAGCATAGGAGAGCATGCATCACCAGCACAGTGTGTATGTGCATCATCAAATCATCATCAACATATCATGAATATAAATCTTCATACATCATTGTTTCATCACTGTGTACAAGCTTACAGTGCATGTCATGATCTCACACTTGGGGTTGTAAATGTGTCTGTTCAATCTTGAAGAAAACATTAATGCATACATTACATCATCATTGCTATGATTATTATACCACAAGTTGTCATACATACTACAAATGGATTATGTATCACTGAGTTGACTGTGTATGCCATGTGTTGTGGATTGTGTTGAGAAGAACTTCAACCAAACTGTGATTGTGCACACACCTTGGAGCTTAGGCTATTGATACGGCTGAGAAGAATTCCAACATAAGAACATATCAAGACTTGACTATATGCATCAAACTTGGACTGTGTATTAGAGCTGAGCACTCAAGCTCACTTTTCAAACATATCAAACTTGCACTGTGTGTATAACCCAACACAGTCAACTGTGTGCACTGTGAAAAAGACTTGAACTATGGAATGTGGAAACCACATCACCTTTAGACAGAGTATGCTTCAAACCTCAAAACTTCTAGACTGTGCATCTAGTTGAGATAACCTTTAAAACATATCCATAATGGACTGAGTTTATGCCGAGTCTGAACTTCAAACTGTGTCAAAGCTTGGACTGAGTTCTTGTTGTGGAGAAACTTCAAACACTCTCTAGCTCAGATTGTTTATGCATCACAAAATTCGGGACTGTGTGTGTTGAGAGAGATACCCCATCACATCTAACTCGGGATTGTGTATAATCTTCCAACTTCGTCAAAAATTGGTGAGCTGCTTGTGTACTTGGAAGAACCCCAAAACAAGGTCAAGATTTAGGACTATGTACTTCAATTGTTGGCTAGCCTTCAAACTCAGACTCTCTCTGTAATTCTCGGATTTGAGCAGCCTCAGTCCACTCCTCCATACGTCCTTAGTCCACCAAGAGCTCAGTTGCTACTTTTTCGTTGAATTACTTATGAGTGGATAGACATGTGTTTGCTACACTTTACACCCTGTCAAACTCGGGACTAAGGCTTGTTTATATGCTGAGAAGGATCTTCACACTATCCCAAACTCGGGATTGTTTGTACTGAGGTGGAACCCCAGCCCAAAATGGAATGCATTAACCACAAGAAAATTGGGACTGTTCCTTATTGCTGCTATCCAAGTTTTTCCTCAATCATCATCCACCTCAGTCAGGGAATTTCACCTCAGTCAAGTGAGCTCCACAGAAAACACACACAAAAAAACTTCAAGATGTTGTTGTTGTAAATTCGTTGACTGCTCCTCTCCTCTGCAATTTCAGGTCTGCTGCTGCCACAGTCAGCGAATTCCACCTCAGTCCATAAGTAGCCCAGTCGTTGGTTCTAAAATGAATATAGATGAACTTGTAGTTATACAAGTTTTTGTGGACAACCTTCATGCTTGCTGACTTCAATATGTGAGGTAAGATATATTTTTATTATTTTATAATTTGAATTTTTGTTTAAATCACCTCAACATTCCCACTTGTGTTGCAAGTCATACACCCATTCCTTACCATAAGGTTGTCCTCATCAAAGGGGTGCACTTGTGTTGCAAGTCACACACCCATTCCTTACCATAAGGGTGTCCTCATCAAAGGGGTACCATTTAAGCCACTAGGGATTCCATACACATGTCACCATTCAAGGTAATCACTTCTAAGGATTTGTAAGTCACAACACCTTCACCCCAATAGTCATAAGAGGGACCAAGGGCTCTTATTCAAAATCTTAGGGTATCAAGGTCTTCAAAAAGGTTTCATGACTTCATTAAGTCATCAATGACCATATCTTCATGTCACCTAACCATGTAAGTGTAAGTAGTGGGCTCCATGACCTTTGCAAGGCCATCAAGATCTTCATCAGGGGTTCCAAGTCTTCATGGGCTTCTTCATCAAGCAAGGGGCTTCATGGGCTTCTTCATTAAGCAAGGGGCCTCATGGTCTTCTTTAACCACCTCAACCACATGATCCAGCATGATATCACCTGTGGGGTAGCTTTGTTTCTCCTGGGGTACTATGACACCATCAGAGCATGAGTGACCATAGAACGGGTCATTAATGCTTCTTTAACCCATCTAGGGCTCTTTCAACTTTTGTAAGGTCTTCCGACCATCTCCGGGGTCTTCAACGTCTTCAACAAGGTGGTGGCATCAAGATCCATCCTTGTGGGTACATGGACCTTGCCAACTGGGTACAAGGTGCTTCAAGGCACAAATCCACTCTGTTTGGGATCCGAGGCATTGCAAGGTTCAAAACCACTCTGTGAGGGGTCTAGGCACCGCAAGAGGGACTTGGTGGCATTAATGAAATCCTGTGGGGCCACTGCAAGTCCATGTTGGCATCAATGACAATTTCATCAACATGGAGGCGCCTACACCACTTAGCTTAACTGATTATAACAATCAGTTAGGAATTAGGTGCATTAATGACACTTAGATCACCCTCGGATGGGTCCCCGTTTGAAGGAGGAAGCCCAGTTAGCCTCCCAGAATGAAGGAGAAGGCCTAGTTAGCCTCCTTGACTGAAGGTAGCGTGGGTGTGCTCATGCTGATGTCATAGTGTGCTCATCTGATGCCGATTAAGTCAATAAAACTTAGGATAGTGATTTAACAAGGCCAAATTTACCAAATTAAGTGTGCGTGTGGGTAAATGTATCCAACACCCCCCCTTAAGCTATACTCAGGAGAAGTAAAACATAAACTACATGAAATTCTAGGGCCCCAGAAACAAAGGAAATAGGTCACCCTGTACAATAGTGTAAGTCAAACAATGCTAAAAAATAAATCCAAGTGAGGAAAAGAGGGAAAACCCAGTGGGAAAACCCCCCCTCAAGCTGAACACTGAAAGTAGTCTGATCACTGTGAAGAAATCACCCCCAACAGTGAACGGAGGTAAGTGAAATTCTTTTTTGAAAAGCTCTTGGTGAAGATGTCTGCAATCTGCTCATCAGTAGGGAAATATTGCAGAATGATGGTCCTGTCATGCACCAATTCCCTGATATAGTGCATGTGTATCTCTACATGCTTGATCCTCTGCCTGGTAATCGGATCTATGGATATCTTAATATCACTTTGTTTGTCACAAAAGAGGACAGTGGACAAAGTACTACCAAGATCAAACTCTAAAAGAATGCCTTGCAACCAAACAACTTGGATGCAAGCATTCACCGCTCCTCGGTACTCGGCCTCTGCTAAAGACAAAGCTATGGCGGCCTGCTTTTTGCTATACCAGCAAATGGGACCACCGAAAAACATGAAGACACATCTATAAGTAGAATTCCGATCAATAGAATCACCCGCCCAATCAGAATCTGTGTAACCAACCAGCTCTAGCTCGGAGTCTGCAACATAGTGAATGCCGTAGGTCCTGGTTCCCTGAATATACTGAAGGATCCCCTTGGCTGCCTTCCAATGAATATCATGAGGCTACTGCATATATATTGACATAGCATCCATGACATAACATATATCAGGCCGAGAATGAGTCAAGTATAACAAGTTACCAATCAACTGTCGATAAATAGTGCAGTCCATGGGAGGTGTGCTTTTTCCTTCTTCAAGGCTGATCCCTGAAAGGAAATGGAATGGACCAGCCTTACACTCAGCCATGTTAAACTTGAATAATAGGTATGATATCTGTTTGGACTAAGTGACCATCATCCCATCAAAATTTTGCTCAATTTCCAGCCCCAAAAATTGCTTTAAGAGCCCCAAATCGCTCATTTCAAATGTATTGTGGAGAGCAATTTTGATGACTAAAATAGAAGCAACAGTGCTACCTGTAATCAGTAAGTCATAAACATATGAAGCAATAATAATCAAATTTCCATTAGACTATTGCATATACACATTTGGATCTGATCTACACCTTTGGAAGTTTTGCGAGAGAAGGAAGGCATCCATCTTGGAATACCACTCTCTTGGGGCCTGTTTTAACCCGTATAGTGACTTCTTTAGTTTGAAAACCAAAGATGGATCAGAAATGTAGCCCTTAGGATGCTTCATGTATATCTCCTCATGAATATCTCCATGCCGAAAGGAAGACTTAACATCCATATGATGCAATTCCCGGTGCTTAGATGTAGAAATTGCCAAAACTAGGTGGATGGAGTCCATTTTTGCGACCGGTGCAAAAGTCTCATGGTAGTCCACACCTTGGACCTGGGAGAAACCTTTTGATGCCAGAATTGCCTTGTATTTGTAGGTTTATCCATCAACAACAACCTTAGTCCGAAACACCCACTTGCATTGAACCAATTTCCTCCCCGGAGGAAGAGAAACTAGTTCCCAAGTAGTGTTTTTCTGAAGAGAATTCATCTCTTCATCCATGGCAGCTTGCCATCTTGGATCCTTCTGAGCATGGTTGTAAGAATTAGGATCAGAAATTATCATTAAGTAACAAGTTTTGGACATCAAATAATTAGGACAAGAGAGCACAATACCTGCTCTTTGGAAATAAGACTGGGGTTCTCCTTGGATCATCCGGATTTCCAATGTTATCACCTGCGGAGGAGAGTGTCTGTCGGGCCCAAGTTGGGAGATTAATTTGTACTTCAGGTTATGATTCAGCACCTGATGTTTGCTTTTCACTAATATCATAAATTAGAGGATCCAAATCAGGGTCATCACCCCCAATTCCCTCATCCAAATATTCAGTAGAATAGGAAGGAAATTCAACAATTTTCTCCTTCACTAGTTCTATCTCCTGGAGAGGCTCATCGAACATGACACTTCTTTCAATGATGATCTGTTTTGTTCTGATATCCAACAGCTTGAAACCTTTTGATTCATCAGGATATCCAATAAACAATCATTCTATTCTTTGCGATTGCAAAGCCCTCCTTTTATCATGTGGAATTCGGGCCCATGCAGTGGACCCAAACACCCGCAGATTCGACACATCCAGCTTCTGTCTGAAGTATGCTTAGAAAGGGGTATTCCCTTTTACCGATGAGTGTGGCACTCTTTTCTATATGTATTCTTCTACATTCATGGCTTCTGCCCACAAATTTTCATCCAACTTCTTTGATTCCAGCATACAAGTGGTCATCTCCTTGAGAGACCAATTCTTCCTCTCCGCTACACCGTTCTACTGGGGAGTGAAGGGGACTGAATGTTGGATCTGAATACCATTTTGGGAACATATATACAGAAAATTATTACTGATATACTCTCCACCATTACCAGATCTCAAAACTTTTATCTTTTTTCCAGATGCATTCTTAATCAAAGCATTCAATTCAGTGAATTTTTCCAAGACTTTTGACTTCTTTTTGATAAAAAAGACCCATGTGTATCTGGAAAAGTCATCAATGAAAGTGAGAACATACCTTGATCCATTCATGGATGTAGTAGGAATGGGTCTACTGATATCAGAATGTATCAGCCCCAGAATGCATGATGCTCGGCTTGCCTTCCCCCGATCGAACTTATGCTCAGGGTGCTTTCCAACAACACAGCCCTTGCAAATTCCAGTGGTAGCTTTGATGACCGGAAGGCCTTCACCATAGAATTATTTTGTAATTGCTGCAATTATTTGAAGTTGAGATGGCCAAACCTCTCATGCCACAGTTTTCTAACCTCATTTCCATGAGTAAGCAATGCAGTGGGCTTTGCATCCGCCACAAAATGGGAGAACTCGTAGGCTTTTGCATGATGGTTTGCAATGCCTTTTTCTACAAGTTTTTTGGATGCAAGTTCTGTGATCTCTACATCATCTGGGATAAAGGAGACTCTCTTGGGCACTCCCATATGTGTCATTTGATAAACACTTAGGAGGTTGGATGCAAGAGATGGTACATACCGAACATTGGAAAAAAACCATGCTCAAGATTTACAGTACCTTGTCCTTCGGATATGATTGTGGAGTCATCTCCGATGTGGATGGGAATGGATTACCGGTCTCCAAATATGAGAAAGAGTCTCTTTCAACCATCATGTGGTTCAAAGCTCCAGAATCTATCAAGAGTGCTTTGGACTTCGAAGTGCTTGCCATGAGAGCATGACCTCTTTCATGCTGTGGTTCCCGATCTTCCTGATCTCTCCTCCAAAAGCTTTCAGGAAGATTGATGTGATTTTTCTCAAGAAGAGAAGTAGATTCATCAAGTCTCTTTTTCATGCAGGCATGTTTAGGGTGGAAGCCCTTCCCGCAATACGAACACTTGAATTTTTCCTTTCCATGACCCCCTTTGTTTTTGTTCTTCTTCGATCCGGAAGGCTCTTCATGCTGCTGGTTTTGAACTTTAGGCTTAGGAGCTTCGAATTTGGTTTTTGGGTTCTTCTGCTTCTTTTCTTTACCCTTCAGATCTTTGGGTTCCGAAGCATAGAGGGCTTGATCACGGGAGGATCTGATGATCCCCATCTGGACAAGCTTACCATGTTCACTTGTTAGGGAATCGATGAAGGAATTGAGTGAAGGCATATTCCATCTAGGGGTTGTGAGTTTCCCTGCACGGAATGTAGAGACAAACACCAAATAATCATCTCCAAATTTGGAGAGAATGGAGAGGATGAGTTGATCATCCTTCTTCTCCACCTTACATTGCTTCAACAGTAAGACAATATGCTTGAACTTTGTGAAAAAATCATTCAAGGTCTCGAAATTGGAAGGCTAGAAAGATATCAACTTGTTTTCAAGCTGGTAAAATCGCAAATCATCCTGTTTTCCATACAGGGTGTCCAATTTGTCCCAAATTTCCTTTGGAGTCTTCAATCCCGAGAGATGGAAAAGAAGATCCCAGGAAATAGAGAGGCACAAGAATCTGAATGCTTCATCTTTCTTGTTCAAGAATATGGCTTTGTCTATCACATGAGTAGGCTCTTCTTCAGTGTCCATAGTGACCCGGTAGAGTCCTTTGGCATGTAGTTGGATCTCCATGTCTCCTTTCCATGAGTGGAAATTGAACAGAGTCAAGAGTTTGATGGAAGAAGCCATCTCAAACTGCTGTAGCGAATGCTTTTCACTTGTTAAAACCTACAAATCACAACAAAAGGGGCACCGTAAGGTCGGACAACTTGCACATTTTAGGCTTTCATCACACCCAGCATAATTGATCAAGCAAGCTTTATCAACAATTTCTTTACTTGGGGTATTAAGTGGTAAGCCTTGGCTTCTGGTGCAGTGCTGGAATTTTGAGCTTTTGCTTAATTTTTCATGCAAGATCTGTCAAAAACCATGTTTTTGAGAGATCTGAGCTTCGTCCCGCCATGAGCTCTGATACCATATTAATCTGTCACAATAATATAGGGACTAAAACATAGTCTCATAAGAGATTTCAGACAATTAAGCATGAAAATGGAATAATGGTGCTGCAATAGGAGTAGTAGCTCTGTATAATCAATAAAGAATGAGTAATACAATACAATGATCATGCAAGATGCATGAATTCCAAGACAATTCGAATTCCCAAGGAGGTCATTCGAATTGAATGAATGGGTGTAGCTTAACTGAATGCCAAGCCATAGTCAACACACCTAGTTAACCACTGATCAAGTCCTGATTGACTCAACTGAGTCCTAACTGTATCAGAGTGCAATGGATGACTGAGTCTAACTGAAAGTAGCTCAGACACATGCCACTGCATGCCAATCAACAAGTGGTAGTGCATCATTAACTCCAATGAACCTCAATGAGGCTAATTGAAGTCAAACTGGTCATCAAAAGTGGTTGGAGGCGCCCCAGTTGTCTCCAGTTCATAAATATTAATAGAAACAATCAATATAATGAATGGAGGCGCCTACACCACTTAGCTTAACTGATGTGATAATCACTTAGCAATTAGGTGGATTAATGACACTCAGATCACCCCCATATGGCTCCCTGTTTGAAGGAGGAAGCCCAGTTAGCCTCCCTGAATGAAGGAGAAGGCCCAGTTAGCCTCCTTGACTGAAGGTAGGCGTGGGTGTGTTCATGCTGTTGTCATAGTGTGCTCATCTGATGCCGATTAAGTCAATAAAACTTAGGATAGTGATTTAACAAGGCCAAATTAACCAAATTAAGTGTGCATGTGGGTAAATGTCTCCAATAATTCTTAGAACCATTAACTTCTGCTTACTGTATATGTGATCTCACTGTGTATTCACTTTATACAGATTGTTTATGCATAGTATTTCTTATTCTAAAAGTTGACCCTCATTGTACATCCTAATCAATAGCTCATAGAACTAACCTGAATTGCAGTAATGGAGGTATTGAAAATGGTTTACTTTATTCGGAATTATTTTGCATTTAGTTATGCCAAGGTACTCTAGAAAAGGAAGCAAAAAGAAACTCAACTTCCTTCAGAATGGAAATGTGATTATAAATAAAATAAGGTAGCCATCAGACATATTGGGTAAGCCATAGCTAAAAAATTAAACCAACCATATATGTCACATAAGTTGTAAATTAAAATAAACCATTAGGGAACTGACATTGATTCAATTACTGAAATATGTGTTGGTTGTGGAGCCTAATCTTCCAGATTCAGAGATGTTATTTTTCACCTGTGTTTGTACCCCAGTTTTACTATACACTCATCCCAGCAGGGGGGTGCGGGGGGACATCGTCCCCCCATGGGGGCCCAGCGTCCAGGGGGCCCTCGATGGGGATTCAGGGGTAGCGCCCCAAGAAAGGGGGTTCAGGGTTGAAGCCCCTGAAATAAAATTTTGGGATGTTTGTTGGCCAACAGTTTATGGGCCCATGGTATTGGGTGACTTGTGGTATTTTCCCATGGTAATTCTCCTATAAAAGGAAAGGATTGTAATACAGATGTGTATTGTATTGTAGCATTGTGAAAATAATCTATGTCATTGTGTGAGAGAGACCGTGAGATAGTGAAGAGGAATTGCAATGAGGTTGCTGTAGGTTGTATCCCTTCATTTTGCTGGATGGTATAATAATAAAGGATTGGAAATTTATGTGTGGACGTAGCCCATCTTGGGTGAACCACGTTATATATGTGTCTCTCTTGTAATGTGTTTGAATATTTGCATCTCTTATATTGTTTATTGTTATTGCTTCGTGATCCTTTTTTTCTAACAATATATGAGCTAAGTAAAAAAGTATTTAATCATACAAGTGAAAGAAAAATTGTAATGGTGCATGTATTAAGTTAATATTATTTAGTATGCGAGTTAAATTTTATCCCTTGTAACAAACACTACATGGGCCTCGATCACAGTGCATATTATTGTTACCGGGAATGTTTCAATTAGTGCGGACACAATTTGTTCCCCTAGCCTGCATGGTGCAAGTCTAGAACAAAAGGACACAACAATGTATCCTCTCCCTAGATAACTGATCTACTTGAATGTCAAGCTCTCTTTTCCTTGAGTGTCGAAGGTTGTCCTTGTTTTATAGATCCTTGTGCGATCCACTATACCTGCAAAGAACACATAAAACAAGACAAGAAATGAGAGCAACAAGATAAATCAATGATCTATACTGATGATCAAGGAAACTAGTAATAAACAATCAATATCGACATAAATCTTTTATGGGAAAGGGAGACACTTTTGTATTGGATATGAGAAAGGAAAGCTACAACCAAAGCCTTGATGTCGAAGCTTTTCTTTTACAAGATATTTGACTCACTCACGCACACTACAAACTATGTAACATCTCACTCACAACCACTCTCTGTTTTCCTCCTATACCATACTTGAATCCAACAACATAAGGATGCTCTATTGGTATCCCTTTCAAATGGTCCATGTAGCTTGCTTTTATAGGCGAAAGGAAGCCCAAATGGGTTGATATCTTTTGGGAAAAAGATAGGGAATGATCCCTAGGGGTTAGGAGGTCGAGTACCAACTCTTATAGATGTGAATGTATGTAATGAACTAAGTGTAAAGTTTGGAAGTGTTTGGAGGTGTTTGGAAATGTTTGGGAGTATTTGGAAGTACTTGGAAGTATTTGGGAATATTCGAAAGTGTTTGGAAGTATTTGGCAGTATTTGGAAGCATGGTGTGATTAGAAGTGTTATGTTAGTACATATGTTATAATGCGTATCTAATATGATAGTATTGGGTTAAATAATAATATCGTTGTAATTGTAAGGATTATGGATATTATGGTATAACATATTAATTATATGGATGCATAAAATATATGATATATAGGTTATAAGACTAATACGTTGTGTATATGATTAATAATAATATGATATATGATTGAAGGTTATAATATGCATGTGGAAAAAAAGGGAGTATGTATATAAATATTACATAATAATAGTAGGTATAGTGTATGATACGAGTGTATGAGGGTGTATTGTATAGCTAGTAATTATTTTATTGTAAAATACTAGAATATTTTGGTGATAGGATTTTTGAATGATTGATAAACGATGGTTGATGTTGAGTGGATGATGCATGGATGATATTGTTATTCATATGGTTGTTATTGGTTGTTATTTGTCATCATTAATTGATATTGTTATGATTGATGTACTTGGTTGATGTTATTGAGAAACTACTTGATGCTTATCGGATGTGGGGTAGATGTGATTAGTATATATTAATTTAATTTGATTGATGTATTCTAATTGATGAATTTTGGTTGATATATTCTGATTGATGCATTTTATCCTGGTTCATTGCTCTGATTGATGAGTCATGGTTGATGTATTCTGATTGATGTATTCTGCTTGGTGTATTCTAGTTGATGCATTCTGATTGATGTATTTTGTTTAGTGTTTTCTGGTTGATGTATTATGCTTGATGTATTTGGGTTGATGTAATGTGGATGGTGTATTATGGATGATGTGTTTTGATTGATGTACTATGATTGATGCATGTATGGTTGTCATTGGTAAGTTGATATTATATGATCAATATATGATTGATATATGGTCAAGGTATTATGAATTGATGTATTAAGGTCTGACGTCTGTATGGATGATGTATGCATGCCGATCGATATATGGTTGATATTGGTTGATGTTACTGGTTGATATTGATCACTACTAGTTTATATATAAGGTTTTTTGAATGATATCTAAAGAAGGCTTATGCTTTGTGTTGAGATGAAAAGTAGTATGTTTAACTACTAGTCGTTATGTCCCTTTTTGGTTTCTTACTTAGATTAAAACTTTTGTATATAAGTTCACTTTGTTGTTACATTAAAGTGCATAAATTGTTCAATGACATTTGTAATATTTTCTAGAAAAATATCTTTGTGATCTCCATTAGAAAGGTACCTTTGTGGTATTTCTTGAAAGGTATCCTAATAGTATCTTGGTGGTATTTCATTTATCTTTGATGAAAAGTATGTACTAACTAAGTGACTGATTAAAGTATGATTCATGCAACTTTGTTGAAGATGTACTTCATGCATCCATATATATATATATATATATCTAGTATTAATTACGCAGAATGCGATACAAGTATCTTTGTCAGGAACCTATCGAGGTGATCTTGTTGAAAAAAAAAACCTTGTGATCTTTGTTGAAAGTATCTTGCTAGGGTATCCTTGTGGTATATCAAATGCCTTTGTTGAAAGGAATGCATGTAAAATATCATAATGATAGTTCATGCACCTCATTGGAAAAATATTTTGGTGATACTTCATGCAACCTTGTAGGAAAAGTATTTGAGTTATATATCACGTAAAAGCATCTTAATAATGCATTTGATGTGTCTGACTGATCGGATGCATTACATGTATCTTCTTGATGGAGCATATGCATGATGCATTTTATATATATTTGTAGAAGTAATGTGTACTTGATACATTTCATGTGATTTATTGATTGGGATGGCTATGGACTTGATGTCCACTTAATAAGGAGAAATACAGAAAGGATTTATAGCTCCCCTTTGTCCTAGTGACACCATTGTCCAGCTCAGAGTGGATCATGATCGAAATGGTATATACATACCTATAGTTGGGTGGATTGTGTAACTTACACACCTAGTTTCCTTGATAAGTCAAGTACTCTTATGCATGTTCTTGAGATATTGTAAATGTATTGTTGAGTCATAGTTCCTGTCAGCAAAATCTTTGTTTCACATAGTTGAGAGGAGATTAAGGTAAAGAGAGGGTTTATGTTTCAAATTTTGTTGATATGACTAAAAAGATAACAGATAGGGTGCTAAAAGGAAGACCAAATATTCCATGGAACCACACATTGGGTTTAAAGTGACTAAGGAAAGTGGTTGAAGTACCTTTAGCACCTTATCAATAAATTGACGGTCTGGATCCAAGATGTGATGAGATCAACGACGGAAAGGGAATCCACTAAGTGAAAGTGCGTGATTTATAACATGGATGGATGTTGGTGAAATGAACATTGTAAAGTGTTAAAGATCGGATGTGATCGACTGTTGAATTTTCATATGCTTAGCTAAGATATCAGTATTTCATTTCATTTTCATAACAAAAGCATATAAACAGGATCACTGAAAGATAGACAAGCACAACCATACAAAAGGAACACAAAGATTTATCCTGGGAAAACCCTAAAGGGAAAAACCCAGCAAAAGCTTCCTCAATATAGATGCCCCAAAAAGATAAAAGATAAAACCAACAAGGAGATCAAAGCCTGATCCTCCTCCTTCTCCTGCTACTCTTCTCTTTTCCACGAATGCGCTACACAAGTGAGAGTGTGTACATCAAATGAGGAGCACTACACCTCTATTTATATTCATCCGTTCACTTCAATTAACTCATCCGACATGTAGGCTCGAGTTAATCATGTAGGCTCGAGTTACACATGTAGGCTCAAGTAACCACACTGGGGTGCTAATGACCCACCTTTACAATTAGAGGGGAAAACCTCATGACTCTTATTAGTTCTTTTGATTAGAAGCATCGGGGTACAAGATAATACAAGTGGTTCTCCCAGCAGGACCATCGAGGACCACAAAAAGATACATATAGAATATTCTTCGAAGTTACAATATTTCTACACTCCCCCTTAACGAGAAGGGTATTCTACAACAACATCAACAACAACAATAGTAGAAGAGAGATAGAGGACATCATCGGCATCATCAGGGTAACACATCTATAAATCATTGGAAGCTTTTCAACATCATATAGTCTTCGTCTTCAATTTTCAACGACAGCAACTCTTTGATCAGCATCAGCATATTTTGACCTTTTGATCAGCAACATCTTCAACACTTTGACCTTTCGATCAACAACATCTTTAGCACTTTGACATTTCGATCAACAACATCTTCAGCAATATTTTCGATCAACAACAACATCTTCAACACTCCGACCTTTTGATTAGCAACATCTCCAGCATTTTGACCTTTCAATCAGCAACAATATCTTCAGCATTTTGATTAGCAACATCTTTAGCACTTTGATCTTTCGATCAGCAGCAACATCTTCAACATTTTGATCAGCAACATCTTCAGTACCTTGATCTTTCGATCAGCAACAACTTCTTCAGCATTTTGTTCTTTCGATTAGCAACATCATCATATCCTGATCAGTAACATCATGATTAGCACCATCATCATACTTCAATCTTCGAACAGCATCATCATCATCATATTCTGATATTTTGATCAGTACGTCGTCATCATCACATATTGATCATTTGATCAGTACGTCATCATCATCATACTATGATCTTTTGATCAGTACATCATCATCATCATACTCTGATCAATACATCATCATCATCATCATACTCTGATCTTTCGATTAGTACATCATCATCATCATCATACTCTGATCTTTTGATCAGTACATCATCATCATCACATCATCAACATGATCCTTCCTTTCAGAATTACGGGATCAACATATCTGTGGTACTCAAACGATCCTTCCTTTCGGAATTACGAGATTTTGGTCTTTACGGAGTTACCAATGATCCTTCCTTTCGGAATTATGGGATTTAGGTCTTTACGGAGTTACTAACGATCCTTCCTTTCGGAATTACGGGATCAACACATTTGTGGAACTCAGACAATCCTTCCTATTGGAATTACAGGATCAACAGATCTGTGGAACTCAAACAATCCTTCTTGTTGGAATTACGAGATCAAGTCAATGATCCTTCCTTTCAGAATTATGGGATTTAGGTCTTTACGAAATTACTAACGATCCTTCCTTTCGGAATTACGGGATCAACACATATGTGGAACTCAGACAATCCTTCCTGTTGGAATTACGGGATCAAGAGTTTACGGAGCTACCAATGATCCTTCCTTTTAGAATTAAGGGATTTAGGTCTTTACAGAGTTACTAACGATCCTTCCTTTTGGAATTACGGGATCAACACATTTGTGCAACTTAGACAATCCTTCCTGTTGGAATTACAGGATCAAGTCAATGATCCTTCCTTTTGGAATTATGGAATTTAGGTCTTTACAGAGTTACTAACGATCCTTCCTTTCGGAATTACAGGATCAACACATATGTGGAACTCAGACAATCCTTCCTCTAGGAATTACGGGATCAACACACGTTCTCGAGTACCGAAGTCACCAGATCCATTCTGAACCGAAGTTTAAGGATGATACAATCCTACCACCTTCTCGATGACCGAAGTCACCGGATTGATTACGGGATAATCAGTCCCTATCACTTTAGGACTAGGTCCAAGGATGATGCAATCCTACCACATTCTTGGGGACCGAAGCCTCCGGATACCATTCTGAACCGAAGTTCAAGGATGATGCAATCCTGCCACATTCTCGGGGACCGAAGCCTCTGGATACCATTCTAAAATGAAGTTCAAGGATGATGTAATCCTGCCACATTCTCGAGGACCGAAGCCTTCGAATACCATTCTGAATCGAAGTTTAAGGATGATGCAATCCTGCCACATTCTCGAAGACCGAGGTCACCGGATCACTTTAGGGAAAATGCCCAGGGATGATACAATCCCACTACATTCTCGAGGACTGAAGTCACCGGATCTATTCTGGACAGATGTCCCAGGATGATACAATCCCTCTTCATTCTCGAGGACCGAGGTCACCGGATCACTTTAGGGAAAGTGCCCAGGGATGATACAATCCCACTACAACATCACTACTCCCCCTTTCAAGGAAGGTCTTTTCGAACAACACCAAGCTTGTCTCTAAAGTGTTCGAACTTTACTCGAGACAGAGTCTTCGTTAGCACATCAACATCTAAACCATCATCATCTACATCTTCAGTATGTGAATACTGAACTATCACCATCTGTATCTCTAGTATGTGAATACTGAAAGCATCATCATCTATATCTTCAGTGTAGAAATACTGAAAGCATCATCACGTCTATATTCAGTATAGAAATATGGAATCACCATCATCTGTATCTACAGTATGTAAATACTGAAACATCATTATTTGCATCTTATCTCGTATGTAGAAATACCGGATTTCTATGTGTTGCGACTGAACACAGGGTTCTCTGTCATCACAACTCTGGTTATCACATAGAATCATTGCAGTATCCATCTTCAGGTCAAAGAGACATGATATCAGCTTCTGAAGCTATATGGCCTCACACCTTAGCAGAGCAATCTACTATGTATTCTGCTTCAGCCGTGCAAGGAAAAACACTGGACTGTTTCCTGCTAAACCATGAATTCATAGCATACCCCAAACAAAAGCATCTACCTGATGTGCTTTTCCTATCTGAGATACTTCCAGTCCAATCTGCATCTGTATAGCCATACAATCTGTAATCATGGTTTCCATCAGAGTATATACCAAAGTCTATAGTCCCTTTCAGATATCTCATCACATGTTTTGTGGCTATCAGGTGAACCCATCTAGGTTGAACTAGATATTGACTCAAGGTGTTCACAGCAAAACAAATGTCTGGTCTGGTATTTGTTAAGTACATTAATGACCCAATAATCTATCTGTATCGAATCACATCCACTAACTCTGATGAATCATCAGCTAACAACTTCAGGTTGGAATCCATGGGTGTGGCCATGGCTTTGTATTCCAACATATCGAATCTTTTCAATATCTCTATTGCATACTTTCCCTAGTTGAGAAAGATTTCTTCTGAATTTTTCCATATTTCCAAACCTAGGAAATAATGTATTAACCCAAGGTATTTCATCTAAAATTCTTCAGCGAGATTCTTCTTTCATTCTACAGTCTATTTCTCATTCCTTGCCAGAAATAGATCATCCACATATAGTAATAGTATGACAAGTTCATCTTATACAATTTTGTAGTAAAGGTTAGGATCAGCATTACTCTTGGCAAATCCCATGCTCATCAGGAAACTATCTATTCTTCCATACCAAGCTCTGGGAGCTTGCTTCAGGCCATAGAGAGTCTTCTTCAACTTGCATACGTGATTCCATCTGTCTTCAACTTCAAATCCTCGTGACTATTCGATGTAAAACTCTTCCTCAATCATACCATTAAGGAAGGCTTGTGTTTACTTCATCATGGAAGCAACTACCATCATAGTTCTGAAGGAAGTGTACCTTGCTTCCCGAAGTAAGTGTCTCTTCAGAATTAATTCCCTCTTTCTTATAGAAACCTTTAGCCACAAGTCTTTCCTTACTTCTATCAGCAACATATTTTATCTTACAAATCTATTTGGAAGATACCACATTCTTGCTTTCTGGTTTGAGTATTATATCCCAAACATAATTCTAGTATTCTTTCATCATAACATCTTCCATGAGTTCATCTTGTTAGGTCATCAACATAACCTAGTCTTCTGCATTCAACTTGAAGGTTGGAACCCACTTTACTCTTGGTAAAGTCTCGATCCATTAGGAAGTTGTCCATCATGTTGTACCATGTCGAACTCAGATATCTTTTGTAGTCACTCCCCCTGAAGTGGAGTATCATCTTCCCTCTTCATTCTGTACAGGTGGTTCTATGCTTGATATATACTGGTCAATAGAGTATGTCATGTCATAGTCTATTCTTTCTGAGGCAAATCACGAACCTTACTTTGTACACTTGTTCTTATAGATCCATATGGAAGATACTACATACTTCTCTTTATGTCTCGAAATCATATCATATACATCATTCCCCATGATCAACTATTATTATTTTATCATAGCTTCTTTCATAGCATTCTTTTCTTCATCTTGAGTTATCTCTCATACCCATGGTGGTCTTCATCCTTTGAGGTGGATCTACCTCTTTCTGAAGCTCTTTCTTCCATCATGGTGTCTCTGACCCTGGGAGCTTCAGATTCATGCTTATTGAATTGTCATCACTTGTTCTTCGGAACAAGTCTCATCCTTCTTTTCTTGTAGGAGGTTGTACAGGACCTTTCATACAATTAAAATGCACCAGTTTCATGGTTAGAACTATTTCATAAAACATATGCATAACAACAAATTCTTATGCATCATGCAACTGTTTAGCCAATACAACATTCATCCATATCTCACAGAAACTTTCTAGATGCCTTCCATCTCTACCATGACATCATTGAGATTGTGCACTAATCCAATATGTCAGCAAAGAGGTTTGATAAGTAGCAATGGAGGGTTGTATAGCACCATGAGCTACTTACCCATCACATGCATATGAGTAGTATACAGTCATTAATGCAAACAATCTATCATGCATAACACATCAACTGAATATCATCAAATTTTTAACAAAACAATATCATGAAATGACAATTGAATACCTATCTTTTATTTGTTTCGTGGGTAGACTCCATCTTGATCATTTTGCTTTATCATCTTCTTCATTCATGAAATCATCATTTCTTATCCAAATGATAAGATGAACAAGAGATTCTTCAAGAATTGAGTTCTTCATATTCCTCTTCGCTTGAGGGATCTTCTTTGAATGGTGAGAGCTTGATCTCCAATTTCTCCCATATTCTTCTTCTCTTCTTATGAGTCAAGCTGAAAGTAATTACTTCCTTCTGGCATACATTCTTCACATGAATGAATCCCACGATCCTGGGAGGCCGTTCAAGGTGGCTATCACCACTTCTGCATTCTTCACTTCTTCTTTTACCTATTCAATTTGTTTCTTAAGGTCATTTTCCGATGTATGTTCTTTCCTTCAAATAGCTTGGTCAAGGAATCAAACATCTCTTTCAGTTTATGGAAGACACTTGTGGTACAGGTTGATTCATGACCGAATCAACAATTATCTTCTTGGCCTTGACCAAGTTCTTTTGGTGTAAGGCTTTGAACCTCATCTCCTTCTAGAACTGGAACCTCTCTACTCATGCAGGTGTCCAATTCATTTTCTTCAGAGAGATCAAATACTTCCATGCTTGGAATTTGTCAACTTTACCAAGCTTATCATCAAGCTGATGTGATAGATCACTTTCAAATGAGAACCTCAAATGCAAATAGCAAAAGATTAGATCTTACCGATTTGAGGTGTCCGTCCTGCTTCCGGAGCTGGCTGATCTAAGGTTTGTCAGAGAAACCCTAATTTTCAAAACTTGGAATATTTCAGATATGATTGGATAGAAAGATATATCTCTTCAAATGGAGCTGTCCAATGTACTCCTTTTTTGAAAACAGTGGAGGGAAGCTCCCGGAACAGGAAGCCCTAGTTTTCCAATTTCTTCTGCTGAAATTCCTGTCACTGTTTCTGTGATATATCCAAAATTAATGCCCCTATATGTCTGAAATTTCTCACGGAGGTAACCTTACATGTCTCCAATCCAAATCCATAGGTTTCATCAGATTTGGTTTCACCAATTGGGATTTATGATCATGTTCCCAAGGTGACCTGTTACAGGACTGTTCAGAACAACGGAGTTGTATGGCCTGCCATGTGTAACTGTTTCATATTCTGGTTTTAAAATTTGGACCACAGAAAGTATAGTCCGTTCTCTTTCTGGAACATCTTTAGGAATTACATTTGGACCTCTGTAGCCTAAGCTATAGAAATTATCCCCAGGTGTCTTGTTTAGGGACGAATTTTGGAAGAGGCTAGAACCTTGACTTGGAGGGATCACATATCCCAGAATATAGCGAATAGGAGTCTTCATTTTGGATACAATGTACTTCAGGATTGTATATTCGGCCTCTAAAATTTTCAGCTCCTGAACCTTCGCCAATCTCAGAATATAGTGAAAGTACCAAAACTTAGCATTTTTAGTGTTTAGGGTTTTTCTAGGTCGGGGTCAAACTAGGGTTTGACTTTCCCGGAGTTTCACCCAACCAAAAATATTGATCCAGGTCTCTAAACTTCGATTTTGATGAGGAGAGAAATCCTATGCTAGGCTCACTCAAAAATTCCTCTTCTGTAAGAAGCCCTAATTTCCTGCACCAAAAACTGAAAATGCTCAGAATCGAATTCCGTTTCGACAGAAAGATGCGCCCTTCAATGGAGAGTCAGCCTAGCCTTATTTTATTGATTGATTGTGGAGAGAGAACCAAAAATTAAGAAGCCTTAGATTCTGTATCTACACAATGTCTTATTTTAGGGTGGCTCTGATACCATGTTGAATTTTCATATGCTTAGCTAAGATATCGGTATTTCATTTCATTTTCATAACAAAAGCATATAAACAGGATCACTGAAAGATAGATAAGCACAACCATACAAAAGGAACACAAAGATTTATCCTGGGAAAACCCTAAAGGGAAAAAACCAGCAAAATCTTCCTCAATATAGATGCCCCAAAAAAGATAAAAGATAAAACCAACAAGGAGATCAAAGCCTGATCCTCCTCCTTCTCCTGCTACTTTTCTCTTCTCCACTAATGCGCTACACAAGTGAGAGTGTGTACATCAAATGAGGAGCACTACACCTCTATTTATATTCATCCGTTCAATTCAATTAACTCATCCAACATGTAGGATCGAGTTAATCATGTAGGCTTGAGTTACACATGTAGGCTCAAGTAACCACACTAGGGTGCTAATGACCCACCTTTATAATTAGAGGGGACAACCTCATGACTCTTATTAGTTCTTCTGATTAGAAGCATCGGGGTACAAGATAATACAAGTGGTTCTCCCGGTAGGACCATCGGGTACCACAAAAAGATACATATAGAATATTCTTCGAAGTTACAATATTTCAACATCGACGATGCATGAGTAGGGGGAAACAAGATCAACGGTTGGAGTGCATTCCACGCTCTAAACTTGCAAGGAGATAAAATAGGAAAGCGGTAGTGTAATTTTTACCACCTGCCCCATGTTGAGCGGAGAATCATTTCACTAGATGAAAAGTGGTAACGACAAACCACCTCCCATGATCCCGACCGAAAAAACCTTTGGGAATATTATATAAAGGAAAGTCATGTGTAAATATGCATTTTTCTTTTTGCACCTGAGGAAAAATGTGCCTGGACATTTGGAAGTTAAGTAAGACCTACTCTTTCCATCCATCATTTTCCAGGTAGGCCACGTATCTTAAACTGCTAAATATATATTTTTAAATGGAAGGAGAAGGTGAATTCGAAGCGTAGGTTAGGGAGTTCAATAAACTAGAAGAAATATTTGAAGAGAGGGATGGAGATGTTTTTGACACAATGTTGTATTTTGGCCTTGTGCATGAGCTAAATAACAGATTAAAAACCTTAAAAACACAAGGAATTGATGTACACGGCGTCGTTAGGTCCCATTTCCATCATTTCTACCCAGACAAAACCCTCAATTTTCCATGTTTTGTTGCATGATGTGCATCTAACTATTCTCAGTCGAAAAGAGTTATAATGGATTCTAACCAGTCCAAAATTATTTGGCTCGATAATTCACTGGTATTTAGAGATGCATTAGAAGTGTTTTAGTCAATTTATTAAAGCCTGGAATATTTTTTCGAAGAAAATGTGATTGAACTATATAGGCATGCTACAACAGAGGAAAATAAAACCTTTCTATTAAAAATCCTTAAACCTGATATTTCTATTGAAAATGAACCTTTCCCCCTTGATATTGACATGTTTAATGAAGAGTCGCAATGGGTCATTTCTCTGTTGAGTCAGTTTTTAGGGTTGGATAGTGATAGGTTTGTCCCTTGAGTATTTTTGAGTTTTTTTGTTTAGGTTGAGTTTGCATCAACTGGAGTCTGAGCCGAATCAGTAAATTTGCCTTAAATATGAATTCCTAGATGAGAATATTCATTCACAGTTAGTAAATTTCCACATGACCAGAAATTTCAGATTTTAGTCTTACTTGGTTATAATGTTCCAGTTCTTCAATGAGGAAAATTTACAGTTTCCAGAGATAGTATTCAACTCTAAGATAAAAAACAACACTTTCAATTATATGAACCTCATTATGGCAGAAGTGTACAAAGTAATTTTTCAGGATAAGCTACCCAGAGTTCCAGAAATGGAAGAAGTGTTACAATTCATCCCTGACAAAAGAGTTGGAGACTAGTCCCTCTTAAAGGAACATATTATCATCAGAGTATATGGTTTTATGCATGATCCTTACGTTTTACCATAATATATGACACCCAAAGTTTTTTCCTTGGAATTTATCAAATAGAAGCTCATTATGGAGAATGAGTACTTTTTGACTTTCAGAAATCCTTCATTCATCAAATTTCCTTTGAAGGTGGGTCCTTTCATTGTGAAAATAAAGTTGTTCTCTCAATGATTGAGGGCTTGTTGCAGCCATGAATTTTATAAAGGGTAGAAAAACCAATTATGACCCTCATCATATCATATCACATAGAAGACAAAGGAATAAAAACAAATCATTTGATCACCAAGAGATAGAGGGATTAGCTGAAAGAGGTAATTTTATGGAATATCAACCAAGTGTAGAAAGCTTATTAAGTCTGCAAGTAAATCCCTCTACCATAATCAAATTTGCTGCTATGATAATACCAACACTCAGCAAAGATGAAATTATTGGTAAATTAATATTTTCATAAACAATTGAGATTGAAGATGAAGACCAAGAGTCTGCAAAAATACAAAAAATGGATTCAGGCAAATAAATTTTTGAAGTTGAAGACAAGAAGACTAAAGAGAAGAAAACAATTCACGGCCCAATATTTCAAATTCAAATGTACATTTTTGTAGAGCCACGGGAAGTTGTTTTCAGTGATAGGTACAAGTATAGAAATGATTTGTACAGTTGATATGGAAGGGATAAGAAGTTTTCTTCTGAAAAATATTTGAATCTTTTCCCTAAAGTGAGGGATATTTTCATATAAGGAAGTTTCACTTATCACTATAAAGGATCATGTGAAAAATACTTTGAACTTAGCAGTTTCCCGTACTCATGACAGAGTTTCAGAAATGAGACTCAATTTCCAAAAAAATCCAGTCTCTAATAAAATTGATTTCCATAAGCAGACTGGAGAGGTGATTTATACTGACTTGTTAAAGCCACACTGAAATTTTATAAGTTGCAATCCAAATTGTCAAGATTAGAAAACCAACTGAAGCAGGAGAATATTGAAAATAAGACCTATCAGTAGCAAATTAGGAAGCTTCAGGGTGAACTTTTAGCTATGGATAGTGATCCAAATAGAGGAGAAGCCACAAAGAAAAATTGGATGAGAAAGAAAACACTATCCAACGAATGAAAATGAAGCTGAAAATTCCATCCTCTTATTTAATTCAGGCACATGAATTGACAATTTTGGAGAAAGAAAAAGATTCATTGTTCCAAAATTGAATGATAACAAAGCAAAATTGTTGAAGTTTGCTGAAGTGCAGGGTCAATGGGAAAAGGAAAGAAAACTTTCCTTATATCCAAAACTGATGTGTTGAATGAAAATCAAATAATTTTGGAAAAATAAAGAGAAGAGAAAGAAAAGAAAAGACAAGTTGAAACAAGTCATCCAAGTATAGAAACAAGTACATAAATTATAGTTCAATCTATGTCTCAAGTTAGCTTAATATATGAAGAGATCGAAGGGTTAAAAGAAGAAAATCAGAAACTGGTTGAAGTAGTTAAGAAGAAAGAAGAGGATTTTTTTTTGAATATAAGAGTAAAGAGCTACTTGAGAAGAATGAAAAACCGACAGAAAAAGTTTCAGGACAATTTCCAGTGCAGGGGGCTAGGCATCTTATTTGGGATATGATTTTCACCGAGGCTACAAAAATGAGGCCTTATTTGAATTTCATAAAAGATAAAGAAGTGGTGATCAATATAGCAAGACAACGTTGTGCAATCATGAAGGAGAATTTGGATACAAGACCAGAATAGATAACTCATAATACTACCAATTTCCTAATACTCTATCTGAAGAGGAATTGAAAACAATGGGAATCAAGGACATAATTACAATAATAACTTGGGAAAGGAAAGTTGTTGGAAAGCATCATCATATTGAGAGTGTTCAATCTAAGGCTGATCAAATTTTACAGTATGTGAAGTCTTTTAAGGGCTTATTTACATATCTATTTCATAAGGGACTCCCTTATTTTTGGGATGAGGAAGGTATATTGATATCTCAATCTAGTTATCAGGCTATAGTATTGGTTAAGGATAGAATGGATCATAGGAAATTTGAGGATATGACTCAATCTATGTCTGGGAAAATTATAATTGATAAACTAGCCGTGGATTTTAAAATTTTTTGGATCTATTCAAAATAATAGGACTCAGACCATGTGGACTTAAGAGTTTTTTCCAAAGAAATGACAAGTCAAGAAGTGCCTTCTGAAGATCAATGGAAGACAATTGAAAACTTCAGAAGAATGAAGTATAAGTTACATCAATGAATATACACATTCAAAATGCTTGAGAAAAGAATACATAAAGATCTACTTAAACATGGATTTAAATATTTTCTAATATTTAGGAAGATTTAGTTTTTAAGTTACATGACAGATGTAATAAGTTAGTTACAAGAAGCCTATTTTTAGAAAATAGGTAGTTAGGTATCCGCTCGAGGATATTTTTGATGTATAAAAGCATGTTTTGTAATGTAATTTGGGTTGGAACCCATGCGAGTGAAAATCATTTTGTAACTGGGAATTTTCAAGTTAATACAATTTTGCAGAGCTAAGCAAGGATTTTTTAGAACAAAGATTCTCGTGTTGTTTTTTTATACTATATATTTCCTTTTCTCCTATGAATGTTTTTCCTGCTATATTTTTCCATTATGTTGTCTTTTCATGCTTGAATAAGATTCATCATCATATGCATTGGTTCATAGGGTTCAAGTATTCACAAGAAAATTTCCTCTAAAGTTAATATTGGATTCATCTTTATTTGGTGCCCATGTTAATGGAATGTTCGACTTTCCTCTTTTACCACTGGAAAATCAAGAACTTACCTGTGAAAGAATAACTATCCCTCCTCCGTAAAGAAATCTTATTGTAAAATCCCTGCTTATCTTTAAAAACTCATGATTTTGACTCCATGCCCAATGGTATCCTCTTGTTTCATCCATTTTCATCATTAATTTCAGTTTATGTAACACTATCTCTAGCCATTGTATATATTTGTTGAGAGGTCCCTCTCTGGTAGGAAAGAAGCCAACTTTCTTCCTAAAGGTTGGTTTGAAAGGTTACCTTGGAACTATCATTCCACAACCAAAGGATAAATTCTGAATGATAACCATTCCTATAATTTATATTGTTGGTCTTGCCAAGTTGGTAGCTGCAAGACATAATATGTTTTTACAAGGAACAATAATGCAAACATTAGAATTTGTTTATATTTTCGAATTGTACCTAGAACTAATACGTTGTTATATGCAGGTTATGGAATTTATTTTCATGTTATGATTTCATGGGATTTATTTCATGTGCCTTTGATGTATCTCATGCATCTTAGGTGAAGTAGAGTGATATGGAATTTATTTCATGTTCCTTTGAAGTATTGAAGATGCATTTTGTGAATCTTGTTGAACAATATATATGATTATTTCTAACCATGTGTCTGTTGGGAATGTGAAAAAAGCATCCTTGTTGAAGAAGCATATCTATTTCAAGTATCTTTGTTAAAGAATATGGTTTAGCTATTGGGGCTGATTTCCTCGATTTCATCAGAGAAAAATATAGTATCTATTTGTAGAGAGGTATTCTAGTGGATTGTCACACGTTTGCTTATGTCATATCACTCTACTAACCCAGGTTCTAGCACAGGAAGCCATGAAATGGGATGGTGACCCCGTAGGTAGTGGAGACAAACATGAAAGTAATAGTGGGAAGGATTATGCTATTGAGAAGAGGTAGTTCTAAGAGTTGCTAAAGTGATTGTGCTCTTCTTGTGGGAGGAACATTGTACCATTGAATCTAGTTTCCCAAATTTAAGATAAGTATGCTTTCATGTGGTATTCATGTTGTTGTATTCTATATATGTGCCATGGTGACTAATTTAAGTTATCTTTATGTTCATCATTTTGTTGTTAAAGAATACTCTTATATCATGTATTGTATATTTCTATACTTGATGTCAATCATATGGTTGATTGAAATATGATTTTTTAGATGAATGTATCCTTGTTGATATTTGAAGACCCTGTAATGGGGATTGAAGATTGACCCTTGTTACTAGTCTTGTCTGTCGCATAGGAATCCAAGAAATGGGATGGTGACATCCCGAGGAACGAGTTAGGTGAAGGGAGTCGCATCCCATAGGAAGTGGAGACATACATGAAATTAGTAATGGAAAGTATTGTGGTTTCTCGGAAGAGGATTTCTAAGAAAGACTGCTTGAAAACTGAAGGTAGTGATCCTTTTGAAATTTGTAAAAGCATGTATTGATTATGCATCGAGGGCGATGCATGGTTTAAGGGGGAGGGGATGTAATACTTGTTAACCTGTGTTTTAAGCCACTGACATATGTATTTTGTAATTGTTTATTATTGTGGCACAGGGTTCCAAAACAAATATATTTAAGGACCTGGAGACATTATTATTATTTTGTAAATAATTAATTAATGAAAACAATTGCCACCTCGAGGGACACTAAAAGAGTATGGGAGGCATAGATCCACAATGTGAGGGGGAATGGGCACATTCCTAGCACTTTAGAACTTGTTTGGTTGAACTTGGTCCATATTCATGCCTTGGTGGTGTTACGGAGAAAACTTCCTATGGCTTGGGGTGGACCACAACAGACAATATGAAACCAGAAATCAATCCACTTCAAATATGCTAAATAGATGAACAAGTCTAACACTAAGGGTTGAGAAGTGTACCTTGTTTCGCACATTCATAGTAGATCCCCGTTGAGATTTCAACCACACTTGCACCTACATTCCATTCTCAACAACAACAAAAATACAAGCATGATAGATATTAAGCGTTAGAACCTACTCTAGCATATATCAATCCAATATATATAATCAAAGAAACTACATCCATGGACAAGAATATTCATAGTTACACAAATACAGTGGATGAGAAATGGATATTTCTATTAATTATAAACAGAGATATAAGTGACAAAATCTGTCGGCACCTCGTCGAAACGAAGAAACTAAGTCCTCCACTTAGGCCTCCACCACTTCAATCCTCCATATCAATGGCAAGCTCACAGGAAAATGGAAATCTTGGGAAGAGCATCAATGGGTGCTCAAAGTACAAAGGGATGCAGACTCAAGTATGTAAGAATGGGGCACAAATCCACTATAGTTTCTTTTCTCTCACAAATTCTCCTCCTCTAATGCATCCAAGTAGCTCAATATATATCCCTTCAATAGAAAGTGAAGGGTCGATTCAGAGTGTTTCCAAGTATATGGAAGGCCAATAGTCAAATTATTCATGAGTTGATGAGGAAACTATGAATATTTTATTTTTGGGCACATTTCTCGATGTACACGGGTCGTAGCAGAGCAAGCTGTGTGTACACACAGTTTGTAAGCTTGTGACCCATGTATACCAATAAACGAGGTTTTTTTAAGGGATTTTTTAGAGCATCAAAGTTTATATTGAGAAAAGGGGATCCAAGGAGTCTGCATACGGAAAGAGAAGGCCATAAAAACAGGTGTATTTATTAGTTGATGATCGCCCAAACATTGTACAACAGACCCAAATTTTGATTATTTTATTCTATGCTAGTATTATTGATCCTAATTCATTATTTAGTGGGCCTCCTTGTGTTAAGAACTCGTGTCAACCCTCATTTTTATTTCGTTAGTAGATTTTGTTGGACGCATATGCTTTGTAAGTCATCCCGTTAATATGTTGTATTATCCCACATTCATGGGGAGTAATAGTTGTTAAGTCGTCCAATTAGTATGTTGTATTATCCCACGTTCATGGGGAGTAATACTTGTCTAGATTAGACTTAATATATAAGTACGTGTTGAGGCCAATGAAGGCATCCAAGAGTCATTTGTATTGAGCTTGCTCAAAGGAGGTTTTCCCCCTCGAAGTGGCCTGCGATCAATAAAATCTCTTCTGTGCTATGCTATTTAAGTTATATTGTGCATTCTCATTGTTTATTGTAGGAGGATCCTCACATCTGGTATCAGAGCACTTTCTTGGGATCGCTGGGTGGAATTTCTGCCAATTTTTTTTCTTTTGTAGTGCTTCCTGGCACTGTGATTATTGTAGTAGTTATTCTTCTTTGCATTAGTATTATTCATTCAGATCAGGGAATAAACCCTATCCGCTTAACAGTGGGAAGTACTTGGGCATAGCCCTAAAACTCATTGTGAGGAGTACCAGAGGAACCCCGAAGTAGGTGGCCATTGAGAGGACCAGCCAAGTGAAAAGGGAAATGACCCCTACCTGATTAACTATTTCCTCCTGTGAGGTAAACCAAGAGCTATCATTTGTGGCAAAGCGTTTATCAGTTTTACCTTATCCATGGAGTGATGGGTACTAGCCCAATACCCAAGTCGTTAGAAAACATTGGTGGCCGAGTGAATCCCTTGAACCTTTAGGAAGCCTAACATACTTGGGGTCCATATCCATTTCCATTTGATAAAGCACACATTTCCATAACTGCCACAAATCATTTCCTCCATTTCCGGTTGATATAGTGTAGATTTCCAGAACCGCCACAGATCATTTCCACCGAACCAAATATACATATGTATATATATACATATACATACATACATACACACACACACACACATATGTGTGTGTGTGTGTGTGTGTGTGTGTGTGTGTGTGTGTGTGTGTGTGTGTGTGTGTATGTATATATATACATACATACATACATACATACATACATATATATATTGATTTAGCTCCATTTACCTTGAAAATTCATTGTAACCCCCGTAATCCCATTCTGCATATTTCCTTCCTTGAGGACCTTATCCCAAATTCCACTTCCTAAAGCCCAAAATTCCACATTTGTCTATTTTTAGGGTTTTCCATAACTTTTCTGATTCTCATCCAATCGCCTTCAAACTTTACCACTATGTTTGTTTCCCATTTATACTTCCTTGTCCCTCTCTCACAATTTTTTCCATTCTTTCACCCCGCTTCTCAAATTCACATTTTCTGCTTCACTACCCCTTAGAAAGTGTCTAAAACACAATCAACCCCCAATTACCCAGTCGATTTTTTCCAAACTCAAAATTTTCCTTTTCTAAAACCATGTCCGTTTTTGCTTTTCTACCCATTTCCCTAACAAAAAAAATGCTTATGGTTGTCACTCATGCTGGAGCAGATAAAAAAATGGAAGAATAAATTGCCGCCATCAAGACCAAAATCAAAGATTTGGATCAAAAAATTCTTGGCCTCCATCTTCATCATTCACCCATGAGAAATCGACGACAACCTGAGTCTTCTGCAGACACTCGGTTCTCTTCCTCTAGCAACTTTCGTGGGCCGAAGCTTGATTTTCCTCACATCAATGGTGATGATCCGACTGGATGGATTTACATGGAAGAACAATATTTTAGTCTGCATAACACTTTTGATGTCAATAAAGTCCCACTTGCATCCTTTTATTTGGAACGTTAATCCCTTCAATGGTTTCGTTGGTACATCAAGGGTCATGCATATCCAAATTAGACATATTTTTTCCAACTCCTTTTGCAATGATTTGGCCCTAGTGTTTTTGATGACTTCACAAGAGCACTCGCAAAACTTCGCCTAACTGGCACTGTGAGGGAGTATCATACATAATTTGAGAAACTGGCCAATCACAGAAAAGGATTTCCTAATGCATTATACATTAATTGTTTCTTCAGTGGCCTGAAGGATGCAATCTGATCTGAGGTTAAAATATTCTGTCCCAACACAATTATGGAAGCCACTTTTGTTCCATTCAGAAATATGGTTCCCCAAAGACCTCAAATTCTGCCATCTCCTAGAACCAATCCTATCAAGCATTTGTCTGAAGACGAGATGCATGCACATAGGGAAAAAGGGATTTGTTATAATTGTGACAAGAAATTCACGTGGGGTCATCAATTTGTTGAGAAAAAGCTCTGTGTCCTGGATGTGGATTCTTCGCCTGCCCCTGAAATTTCTGATGATACTAAGGATCCAATAGATGATGATGGAGACATTCAACAACTTCCTGTTGACTCTCCTGCTCAGGACGACCAACTAGATATATCTCTCGATGCATTAGCCGGAGTCACCACCCCAAAAACCATGTGGGTCAGGGGTTTCTTCAAAAATATCCATCTTACAATACTCATTGATTCTGGTCGCACTCATAACTCCATTGACCCTAGGATCGCCAAACAAGCTGATTGTTTTTTCCATTCTTGCTCCAAATTTGAAGTCATGATTGATAATGGGGGAACCTTACCTTGCAAAGGGAAGTGTCGTAATGTGTGAATCTCTATTGGGGATTATAACTTGTGCTCGGACATGTTTTCCTTGCCCTTAGGTGGATGCGTTGTGGTTTTGGGCGCTCAATGGCTACACACACTTGGAACCATTTTATGGGATTTTTCTGAACTGTGGATGTAGTTTTCAATCAATGGACAAAACCACACATTGAAGGGCTTACAACTAGGGTCTCTCAGCATAACCAATTCACATCACATGGAAAATATCCTTAATAATAATTTACATGGTGTCATCGCGCAACTCCATTTCATTCAGTTGCAACCTTCAACAGTCTCACCTACTACCTTGGATTTACAACAAATTTTGGATCGATATGCAGGTGTTTTTGCTGAGCTAGTGGGATTGCCACCTTTAATATCATAGGACCATCGTATTCCGCTCCTTCCTGGAAGTGTCCCTCCCAACATTAGGCCCTATCGCTACCCGTTTCAACACTGATAGATATTGAGATGCTTGTTCGAGACTTACTGAAGCAAGGTATTATTCTTCCTAGTACCAGTTCCTTCTCTTCGCCCATTCTCCTTGTCCGAAAAAAAGATGGGTCAAGGCGCCTCTACATTGAATTTCGAGAACTTAACCACATCACAATAAAGGATAAGTTTCCAATTCATGTTGTTGATGAGCTTCATGGTGCTCATTTTTTCTCCAAGTTGGATCTTCGCTCGGGGTATCACCAAATTCGGGTTCATGAGGATGACATCCCTAAAACAACTTTCCGCACAGATGATGGCCACTATGATTTTTTGTTCATGCCATTTGGCCTCACGAATGCTCCTTCCACATTCCAGGCATTGATGAATAAAATATTCTGGCCCCACTTGTGAAACTTCATTCTAGTCTTCTTTGATGATATCCTCATTTATAGTAAAACATGGTCTGAGCATCTCCAACATCTGGACCTTGTACTGCCAATTATCTCTAATCATCATCTCTGTGCCAAACAGTATAAATGTGTTTTTGCATAGAAGGAAGTAGAATATATCGGGCATATTGTTTCAGCACAAGGGGTTCACGTAGATCCTGGCAAAATAGATGCCATGAAAAATTGGCGGCATCCTTAGACCCTGAAGAGCCTTTGTGGGTTTTTGGGATTGACTGGTTACTACCACAAGTTTGTCAAGGATTATGGGAAGATTGCATCTCCATTAACAACTCTACTTAAACATAATGCTTTTACATGGATACATGCTACTGAATGTGCATTTGACAAACTGAAACATGCTATGTGTACCACACATGTTCTAGCTATTCCTGATTTTTCCAATCCCTTCACAGTTGAGAGTGATGCTTGTGAAAATGGACTTGGTTTTTTCCTCCTCCAAGAGGAACATCCCATCACGTTCACCGGCATATCCCTTTCTGGTAAGAATTTAGTTGCCTCTACATATGAGAAGGAAATGATGGCTATTTTGCATGTAGTACAGAAGTGGTGGCCATACCTCTTAGGGAATAACTTATGCATTGATACTGATCACCAGAGTCTGAAATATTTCCTAGAACAATGGGTCTCATCCCCAACACAACATAAATGGGTTAGCAAACTCATGGGTTATGAGTATGAGATCACTTACAAGAAGTTTAAGTACAATATTGTCGCGGATGCTCTTGCTCGCACATTTGATGATCATGTTTCTCTTTCAACTATTTCTATGCCTATTCCGAATTAGTTACACTTTGTTCATCAAGGTTATGTCAATGACTCTTCATTATCTGAAATCATCCAATAGTTGGTCAATAACCCTTTTGTTGCACCGCATTACTCTTGGGATGGTTCTTCTCTGAGATAAAAGGGTCGCCTGGTGCTTCCTCAAAGCACAAATCTTAAACATGTGGTCTGCTATGAACTCCATGCTTCTCCATCAGAAGGGCACTCTGGGTTCCTCAAAATGTATGAGCGGGCATGGCGTAACTTTTTTTTGGAATGGAATGAAATGAGAAATTCAATATATGGTGGCCAAATGTGCTACCTTTCAATGCCACAAGGGTGAAACTACACTCCTTCCTGGATTGCTCAAACCTTTTCCCATCCCTACAAGGATTTGGACAGATATTTCGATGGATTTTATTGAAGGGACCCCTAAATATAGAGCAAATACTATAATCTTAGTTGTGGTTGATGGGCTCTCCAAATATAGTCATTTTTTTGCTCTCAGCCATCCATATACCGCCTCCTTAGTCGCACAATTTTTCATGGACTATATATTCCGTCTTCATGGATTCCCTTCTTCCATTGTCTCAGACTGCAACACAACTTTCACCAGCCATTTTTGGACCGCACTATTTAGCCTCACTGGCACCAAACTGAATATGAGTTCAGGATATCACCCACAAACAAATGTTCAGATTGAAGTCTTCAACAAATGTTTGGAAACTTATATTCGTTGCTTCACCTCTGAACAACAACATCAGTGGGAAAAGTGGCTCCCTCTCGCTGAATGGTGGTATAATACGTCCTACCATAATCCATCTAAAATTACTCCATATGAAGTATTTTATGGTCAGGCACCTCTAGTACTCCTTCCATACACCCCAACAGTTCACCAGTTTAGGAAGTTGACATGGTTCTTAGAAATCGAGATCATATTCTTCACATTTTGCATGAAAATCTTCACATGTTAAGAAACCGCATGAAACAACAAGCCAATCAACACTGTTCTGAGCGCACTTTTCAAGTCAAGGATATGGTTTTGTTTCGTCTGCAGCCTTACAAACAATTCTCCTTGAAACTCAAAGGGAATCAAAATTTCGCTACAAAGTTCTATGGGCCATATAAGGTTCTTCAAAAGATTAGGTCTGTTGCTTGTAAATTGGAACTTCCTCCTTCTTCTCGCATTCACCCAATATTTCATGTCTCTTGTCTTAAGAAAGTGATTGGAACTAACATTAGAGCACAAACTGTTTTACCAGAACTAGATAATGAAGGATTCATCATTTTTGAGTCGGAGGCCATCCTCAATAAGCGCACTCATCATCTTCGCTTTCGGTCCATCACAGAGGTATTAATTCAGTGGCACGACATGCAACCTAAGGATGCTACACGGGAACCACTCCTTCAGATTCAACAATAGCTTCCACATTTAAAGCTTTGAGGACAAAGATTTTCTAAGAGGGAGAGAATGTTAAGAACCTGTGTCAACCCTCCTCTTTATTTTGTTATTATATTTTTTCAGATGCATATTCTTTGTAAGTCGTCCCATTAGTATGTTGTAATATTCCACATTCTGAGGAGTAATAGTTGTTAAGTCATCCAGTTAGTATGTTGTATTATCCCACATTCAAGGGGAGTAATAGTTATCTAGATTAGACTTAGTATATAAGTACGTGTTGAGGCCAATGAAGGAATCCAAGAGTTATTTGTATTGAGCTTGCTCAAAGGAGGTTGCCCCCTCGAAGTGGTCTGCGATCAATAAAATATCTTATGTGCTTTGTTATTTCTGTTATATCGTGCATTCTAATTGTTTCTTGCAGGAGGTTCCTCACACCTTGGTGTTTGGTTCCGTGCCACTTGTTGATTGAGCCCCTTTTGGTGGTTTTCTAACTCCTTTATGGAGGTTACACTTGGATTTGTAACTCCCATTTGCACAAGTGTTCCCTCACTGGCTATTTTTAGCCTTAACACCTTAAAATTTGTGTAAATACTTATGTAAATCATTGTGTAAATAATTGTGTAAATACTTGCATAACTCTTGTGTAAATCCTTGTGTAAACCCCCTTTGCTAATTTTGGAAGATGCCTTGGCTTGTGTGACACGTCACCTCACTAATTTTGATTTCTCTTCATGGATGATGTGTCCACACACGAATTTGAGTTGGGCGGAGTGGCTTGGAGTCAGTCTCCTTTAAATTCAAATTTCTTGGGATGGATTAGAGTTGAAACCCTCTTGTGGTTGAGTTACCGACCTTAGATTGACCCAAGTTGGCTTACCTTGGTTTGGTTTGACCCCATTGAGTTAGTATTACCTTCTTTGGTCTATAAATCCATGTTTGGTCTCCTTAGTTTAGGGGGTTGTTGTTTTTTATGTTCTTTTGGATGGTTTTTTATTATGGTTATCCATACCTTTGATGGTGATATTAGGAAACCATAAATGCTACGCTATTTGAATGAAATTTGTGCTTAAAGAACAATGATCTTGTATGTTGTTTGCGGTAATCCTGGAAAACTATGGTGTAGTTCCTTTATGTCCACTACTTGGCTATGTCCTGGACCTGCACATAAATCTTGATGGTGAATGGCGATATCCCGATGGCCTAGTGGGTTTGGATTACCATTGCACCTGGTAGTGGGGTGGAAGAGGAAGTATGTGGTGAGGAATATATTTTTTTATTCTCAAACTGATACTTTAGTTATTCTTGAGTGCACCTCTATTGTGGATTTGTGGCCTCAACTCAGCGGTGGCATGCCAAAGTGATATATGGCTTGGAAGTGCCAAATGATGGGTGGAACATGGGCTGGATGATTCCAGTTGCACATTGATAAGATAAGTGATTTATCTCATGTTTATTTAATTTACATGGCTCTGATTTAATTTATTTATGGATGCGCATGAAATGTTTGATGAAACGTATAATTTATTTGTGGAAGAAATATCTCAAAGAATTTAATCTATTTATGCAAGTAAATTTTATGAAGGAATTGGAAACTAGTTTTTGGAATTTTGTGGACAAATTGTTTGAGGAAATAATTATTTGGTACCTCTACTACAAAACTGATATTTCTTCCCCTGTTAATTATATAATGTGTATTTTTATGGTACGCTAATCTTGGAATTGTTTAAGACACTTCTCTTTGATGTTTCTACCTTTTTTTCGAAAACTAGTTCTTTGATCGAACTGTTTGGCATAGTTTGGAGACTTGGCACATGAAGCGTTTGTAAAAATGCCTGAGTGTTATTTTTATGCTTATTTGTGATAAATAAGCTTGAAATGTATGTGATAATGTGAGGATAAATATTCTTGGTAGTGTTGAGGAAATGTCTATCGAAATTCTAGCATAGTTTGGAGACTTGGCAGATGAAGTGTTTGTAAAAATTCTTGAGTGTATTTTTTATTATTATTTGTGATAAATAATCTTGAAATGTATGGGATAATATGATGATAAATATTCTTGGTAGTTTTGGGGAAATGTCTATCGAAATTCTAGATCAATTTCCAATTTCTAGCTCCTTCAATGGAATTGTTTTGAGTAGATTTGTGACTTTGCATAAGAAGCATTTGAAAAAATGTTAGAATGATATATAAATCTGTTATGAATGATAAAATATTTTATTTATATTTTAAATGGAATTTGAATGATTCTATGAGTTGTGTATTTAATTATTCTAGCGATTCCTAGATTACTAGTTAATTCGGATGAGTAGAATTAACTAGTTTTGTGAGTTGATTAATGGACTGTATATAGGAGGAAAGATACATCCATATGAATGTCAATGAACCCTGATATGATTTCCATGAGCTACAGTGGTTATATATTTCTCTTTATTTGGCATTTGTAAAGTTAAATTGGAAACTAGGTACACTGCAGTGAAATTGGTAACTAGTTTTTGGATTCAAATCTTTGTTTTTGGTAAAAGAATGTACAACCATATGCTCTATTCTTGGTATTTTACTTGTTCTATATAGTGTTATTTTCCATATCTGTACCTTCACCTTTGTGTTTCTCATAACTTGGTACAATTGGTTTGTTTAAATTCCTGGCAGCGTTTATTAACTAGTTGTACCGATTGAACTTGAAATATTCTTCGTTTATGTACTTGGATCAGATCTGAAAAAGGACTTCATTTTGATATAATTTCATGCTATAATATGTGTATAATGGCTGTAGGTTCACTTTTCGGTTCATGGAATGGTTGTGCGTTGAATTTGTGCAAAACTAGGTGTTAGTATTGAACAACTAGTTAACTAGTCCTTGTGAAATCGTTTTCATAATTACTATTTTTAATTCATTCGAAAATAGTAATTAGGCCAGGTTTACAGGTTATTAGGTGTTGATTAGACATTGGATTTTATAAGCAATGGTTAGTTTATAAAAACTGAAATTATATTAAGTACCATCAATTGTGCGCTAAGTGTTGTTAAGTATCGTAATCAGAACACTAATTACTAGTTAATCATGATTAAGAGTAAATGTCCTTTAGAGGTGGAATTTATGTTTGAATTGGATTTGAATGGATATTTGATTTTTCTAGAAGGTGTTATTAATCCTTCCCAACCCTTGGATCAATTGTTAGAATAGTTATTGAATTTATTTTAATTTATTGGTAATTAAAGGGACTTTGTCGTGATTAAATCTTGAAAAATGAAATTTAATATTTGTTTAACTAATACAACGTGCTAAAATTATCTAATTAGCCTTAGAGATATAATAATATGTCCATCAAACCCTTTGATATCCCTAGGGGACATTACACATGAATAATAAATTATTCTCATATTAGTATTAGTAATAGCTTCATCTTGTATTAGCATTGGCTCTTGAAAATAAAGCATTGCATACACAAAATAACTCAGTCCCTGAAGCATAAAAGCATAGTTATTCCTTGTGTGCATACTTGGAATTAAACAATCAAGAATCCCACTCAACATATCTATTATTATTAGTATTATAGATGGTTGTTGTGTGTAGACTACCTCAAAACAGGCCTTGCAACCATCAAAAGGACAAAAATATCTACATAAGATAGAGAAACAGAGGTCTAAATTTACTTCCAGAGAGGGTCCATGTTGGTGAAGAAAGTGGGATATAAGACCCTCATTTATGGATAATATCTCTCCAAAACCCTTGTTGTTGTTCATCATAAACATATGTCAAAAACTAAAACAAACTATGTAAACATCAACTTACCTATCTCAACCAAACCAATACAAAAATGTTGTCAATAAGTAATCTCTTGTTCTCATCATTTGATAACCATCATTGAGATATACACAGTATAATACAGATATAAAAATTTATATCACTAGGGTTGTATCATTAACATAGAGAGTTCATAGAAGAAGCTCTACATTCCAAATTCAATTAGTTAGTAAGAAATTAAGTTGGAAAAGTGGTTGAGAAGTACCTTAGGCTAGCTGACTAGCCTCGTTGTTGAAATTTGTAAATCCAAGCAATAATTATTTCCATAAGTCAAGTCCACACAAAACCTACACATATATAAAAAAATAACCATCCTCAAGGCCATTTAACCATTAATCAAAATAATCAATGACAATGCAAAATTTTAACTAATTTAAATAACTAAGTCTTCAGGTAAAGCAGTTCCACCTCTAAATATACTAATCAATGCACACATCAATTAACATAAATTTTTTTCATGGAGGATATAAGAGAGATATTCATTTATTACAATAAATGAATAACAAGGTAGTTATATACCTCAGTTCTCACTAGGTCGCCTCCTTCACTAGGTTTCAAATTCCTCCAACCAAAACTACTAATAGACAACCACTATGCTCTTGCTTCTCAATCTCAAAAGGAAGGGAAAATTGTGGGAAATTGAAATCCCAACTCAAACCCGAATGAGAAAATGATCATAAGTAGGGTTTTCTCATAGGAAATGGACTATAAAAGCTACAAACATTCACTATATATCCTCCCTCATGAGGGTACAAAATCAATGCGGTGAACCTTCTCCAAATAAATGCCTTATTTTATTCTTATGGAAGGTGGTTTAGATAGACGGTAAGGGCCATGAAGAGCATACTTAGGAGCATGTAATTAATGCACAATTATTATTTTCTTTGGATTTTTTTGGAAGGCTCCCATGAGTTTCTTTAAGGAGACATGCAAGGCACCATAGGTTGCTTTAGGGAAACCCATAAGACAATGAAAATATTAATTGTTTAGGAGAATTCTCGACGGTTATAATGGAACAAAGGGCTTGTAGCATGTTTTAAGAAATGGTGGACCTAATAATGCATAAACAATACCAATATGATCTATAAACTATTATGTGTATTCCACTAGACAGTTTGTCAAACAAATCTTAAAATACTACTGCAAATACATTGAAATCTTGATTTATTACACACTATTTACTATGATTAAGCTTTAATATTAGAATCCGCGAGATGTAGAAGAGTTGGTGGTGGGGTATGGTTAAGACGCCCCCTAAGCTGAAAGTTCGCTGGTTCTAATCTCGTCGGATACCAAAAAATCCAACCATGTTAAGGGTTGGTGCGGTCCAGGCCGGGTGTGATCCCCGAGTGATTTTGATGGCTTAGATTCCCCTGGTTCATGGTTACTTAGCCAATGAAAACTCTGCCAGTTAGGGGGGTTCTACCACTTTGCCAACAAAAAAAAAAGCTTTAATATTAGAATATAACTGAGTAAACAGTAAAAAAATTACAATAGTAAAAAAAGAACACCATTTATAACACATTGCACAATTAATTTACATTGAGAAACATGTTTTGAGAAAACTCCAACAAGCAAATAAGGATTATTTCTTACTCCGTTATTCACAATAAAGTGGCATCCTTCCTCTATTCTTCATTGGCATGCCGCTCTTGTGCTCTAATTGACTATGTGATAGTAAATAAATACAATAGGAATACAATCTCTTTCTTTCCTTGTGGGTCAATTTTTAACATGCTTTGATAACCATTAGAGTTAATGATTTTACATTCTCTGCATTTATTAGGATTAGGATTTTAGACCTTCTAGAGTATTAATGAAATCTCATGCATGACTAGTTCTGTATGCATTAGTAATGGGAGCCAATGTGGTATCAACTTGGTATTGTGATGGTAAAAGCATATGCGAACTTATCAAAGGCATAAATTTGTCATACAATTTGTCATTGAGGTGATCATTAGATCAACAAAAATTTCTTGATAAGTCCTTGCAGTATAACACCATGTTGGGGGACCTCTTTAACTTGAACTATATAACAAAAAAGAAAATAACAGAAAGGAACATTATTCCAAGAAGAAAGGTGGTGTTTAAAGACATTGTTACATCACTTAAGCATAGCACATTATGATCAAAACATCACAATGCATGTGGAGCATAGTTATACATATTGACAAAACCCATAGGGTCATCCTATTATACTCTTCATATCCAACGAACTCCCTAGAGATGAGGAAGATCTAGTCCACAAATAAGAGTTGTTGGTTCTAAGGATTTCCAAAAAATACACAAAATCCCATAGTGTGGTCAGCACGACTACAACAACAAACTACATTATGGGGCGTTATGAAAGCTGGGAGATTGGGGATGGTGAAATTTCAATCTCATGCTCTTGATTCTAGACTCATGTTTTTTTCTTAGTTCCACCAAAAATAAAAGTCAATTCTCACAAAAATAATGAAAACACTTCAAAACTAAGTAGTAATGCTTATGTGTTTAGATTATAAGCTTGGATTCAATTCAATGGCTTGGTTTTATTTCATTTCATTTTGTGATGAATAGTTGTTGTGGCATGGAGACCAAAGCAACCTTTGTTTATAGAATATGTGCAGGTGGATCCTCCTCAGGAAATGGAGGTCTGAATCAGTATTACTCACACTTCCATTTGCCATAATGATATCACATATTGGAAGGTACAAAATGAAAACCAATTTCCTTGCATATTTGGCCACAAGGGTGTTGGGTAAGCCTTTCTTTTTATCAAAACCATTAGTAATTATGTCTAACAATTGTGATATAGACATGATTTATACTACATTACTGGCATCAAAGGATTTCCTAATCTAGAATAAATCATTAGTAATATGTCTAACAAATGTGAGACATACATGCTTTAATAATTTTGTCTAACAATTGATGGCCATGCATGGTTTATTAGCCATTATTAGCATCAAATGTTTTGAGTGCAAGTCCATTGGTTGATGTCATAACATTTTTGTTTAGATGTCATGCCTTATGTGTGGTATTTGAATTTGGTTTGTAGTTTTTATCAATGGGTTGATAACATAACATTGTTCAATAATGACACATTAACATTTCTATTGGTTTTGATGTCATGTCTTGTGAGTGGTATTCGATTTGGCTTGTGAGCCATACATGGTTTATTAACCAGTATTGACATCAAAGGTTTTGAGTGCAATTAACTTGGTTGGTGTCATAACATTGTTCTTTATTCATGGTTTAGTAGAAGTCATTCCTTGTGGGTAGTATTTGACTGTATTTTGTTTGTAGTTGTTATCAATGGATTGATAACATGAAATTGTTCTTTAATGGAATATTAACATTGCTAATGGTTTCAATGTCATTCCTTGTGAGTGTTACTTGACTATATTTGATTTGGTTTGTGAGCCATACATGGTTTATTAGCNTTTAATGTATGGTTTGTAGTTGTTATTAATGGATTGACGTGATAACATTGATATTTAAAAGAATATTAACATTGTTGATGGTTTCAATGTCATTGTTTGTGGATGATATTTGACTGTATTTGGTTTGGTTTGTAGTTATTATTGTTGTGATATGGAAAGTTATCTTAGCACAATGGCATACTTCCCCTTATACTATAACTAGAAGTTTAATTTAAACGTTTAATACTAAAATTATAAATATGCATGATAGTTGAGAGTGTGGCAGAGGGCGTGAGAGATCTCAAGAAAAGAGACCATATGATTCCTCTTTACAATGGGGAATGTGAATTCAGTGTCTACTGTAAATGTAAGAAGACCAATATGTGAGGCGAGTTTCAAGTAAACACCTACAGTATTGGGATGAGGAAGGATGGAAAACATCCTTTCTCCATTGGTGGAAATGGTTGTAGGTGAGCATAGATGATGGGCAATATAGGAAGCTTTACCCATTGAGTTTTTTTTCTCTTGAATTCTTGAGAAGCCATGAATTAATGTTACAAGAGGTTCTCCAATAGAATACAATAGATTGGACTCCTTTTGCACACATTGGTAAGCACTGCAAGGGTTGTATTTCCTAAGGGAACTATAGATAAATGAAGGGAAATTCCTTCCTTATGTTGTGTGGGGTAGTAGATGAGAGTTCCAAGGTTGGGATTCCTGAGTGAGATCCCTATAAATGCTTAGAGGTGGGCAGTTTAGCTAAGTATGAGAGCAAATGGGTTGTGGGTTGAGAGAGAGAACCCTGTAGGTGTTTGCTTCACCTTGGTGGATTTATAGCCTGACTTGGTCAGGGGTGGTATCCATAGACAATACCTATGGTTTGGTGGAAAAAATATCTTACACAACCAATTGCTTGGATATTCTTGGTTAAATGACAAATATTTTCTTTGTATATAAATGTGAAATGATTTTATTTTCTATTGTGATGAATATGCTTGATTATGCTTGATGTGTGTGTGTGGATGGAGTTTTATTTCTGATATGTGTTACATTTATGCATATGCACATACAATTCTTATTTATGAATTCATATTATGTCCCATGGGACAAAATTTAGAAACTAAAAATTTGTAAATACCTCGCTTCTATGGTCTAGATGATGGATGGGGACATAACAATTAGGGTCCACTTTGGTGCCTTTATGAGATACAATATGACCCAAATATTCCACTTCCTATACCCCAAAGGAACACTTAGAAAGCTTTCCATATAGTTGTTTCTCCTCTAATATTTTTGATACCATGTCAAGATGTTGTGCACACTCTTCCCAAGATTTGCTATAGATTAGTATATCATCAAAAAATACTAACACAAATTTTTTAAAGAAGGGTTTAAAAATATAATACATCTAGATCTAAATGTGGAAGGTGCATTGGTAAGGCCAAGCAATAAGAAAAAAATCATATTGACTTTCATGTGTTCTAAAGGTTTTTTTTTTAATTCCTTTTTGCCTCATTCCAACTTGATGATATCTAGAATGAAAACCTATCTTGATAAATAAAATTTGTTCCTGTAATTCATTTATAATAGGAATATGAAACCTATATTTAATGGCCATATTTTTTATCTCTCTATAATATGGACACATGTGACATGAAACTTCCTTTTTGCAAACCATCACCATTGGCGTAGAGTAAGCACTTTGTCTAGGTTGAATGATGCTAGAATCTAATATTTATTGAAACATATTTTCAATCTCACTCTTTTGTTCACATGGGTTCTTGTAAGGTTTGATTTTTGGTCGTACATTTCCCAGTTGCAATTGAATAGCATGGTCATAGTCTCGAGAAGGTGGAATACATTTATGCATATATCCAAATACCTTGAAATGATTATTAATAACTCTTTGGGGAACCATTGGAATAGACTCGTATAGATGCTTGAACATATAGTGAGCATAATTGTGCAATTGTACCATGGTGTCCCATTCTTAGAAAAATTTTCATGTTGTTAGAGCTTATCACTTTAAAGGTTTCCCTAGAATATCTCTATGTTCAATTCCCTTTTCTTCTAAGTAGAATCTCATGAAACGTTTATGAAAATTAAGAGCCATTATTCCCAATTGTTGTAAGCATTAAACCCCTAATACAACATCAACACCACCCATTTGGATTGCAATCATTGGACTATCCAATAAATACTCCCACTTAATAATATTAATACTATGGAACTTCCCTAAACAATTTATGGTACCACCATTTTCAATCATTAATTTTAAATCCAATGTTAGACATGTTAGATTAATATTGACTTGGTTATAAACTGGGTAATAATGACCCTGTTTCATCATTTATGGGTTTACCATTAGTGGTTTACATTCCCATGGTTTTATCATGTGAGGAAGCCTATTGAAAGTCTTGAGTAACTCCATTGTAAGATGCCTAAAGTGGTCGATGTTGGTTGGAGTGGCCAATAATAATAGCTATCTAATTGGTTTTGGTTTTCCCTTTATAGGGTTTCTAGGGTAAAAATACATGTTCCTATTATGTGTCTTTTTTGTGCATTATTATTATTTCTAACATGTGGTATTAGAGCAAGGTTATCCTAGAATCCACACGGGAGTTTCTAGGGTTCTAATGCAGTCTATGGTGTATGTACAACAATGACTAAAGAAGCACATGAAATATAGTGGAAGAAGTACCCATATAAGGAATGCTTGATTTTGTTCATTATAGTAGAGATGGATGCAAGAGAAGAAGAAGTGGATTCTTCTTGCATCACATACTCTTATAAGTATTAAATTGAGCACATAGATCTGTGGACCAACACACAACTCACAAGATAGATCATACAATTTTACTCAGAAATTGAAGAATGAAACAGTGCAAAAATGGCTTGCAACTGTGAATGATTTCATCAATCAAAAGTAATTAGATAATTAATTACAATGAAGTACAATGGCTAAATAGCCTCATGCAATTTGAATCCATGTGAGGAAATTTGAATTGGTTTGACTCTACTTGACTGAATGGTTAATTGACCTTGTTTAAATCATTATCGGAGTTCAAAATCCAAACTCAAGTGTCTAATTCAGTGTTAACTAGTCTAACTGACTGAGGTAGGTGAGTAAATGCGCCTCACCTGCATACAGCCATGCAAACTTGGCACTAAATGAGTAGAACTGAATGTACCATACTAGAACTGAATGTAACTGACTCCTAACTGAGCTTGACTAGTCACCAACTGAACTCAACTAATGGAGGTTGGTGTCGGCACTCCCAATGGATCCTAATTTGTAGAGATAGATCTAGGAGGATCCTAAACTGATGCATGCAAGCACAATCTATGGAAGTTGGCCTCAATTAGTGTTCCCCACACTTTAGTAATAGGTACATGTGCCCCAATTAGGCCAAGTGGACCCAATGGTGTTAGTGACTAAAAATAGACTAAAAGGACTCTTGATTTAGACATAATTGACTGAATTAGACAAGGGAGGATTATAATCCTAACACCCCCCTGAATGATAACTTGGAAAATTTGTGGGCCCTGGTAACTAAGACCATAGGTCACCCATTACAACAAGTAAAGTAACTTCTCAATACAAGGAGTTGGGGAAAAAACCACATGGGAAAAAATCCCCCCCTCTAACTAAGCAAATAGAATCAGGATTCAAGTTTGAAAAAATTGAAAATATGTTGCTGCAACCTTCATATTTGTGATGTAGTGAAGCAACATTAATGATGTTCTATGCACAGGTATCCTAGGGCCTGGCATGTAGACTTCTCCATCTTCTCCCAAAATGATGATGGAAGGAAGGAGGAATGTAACCTTTGCCTCTTTTTGGATGAAGAGGTGCATGATCCACTCTATTCTTCTGAAGGTGGTGTAACTGATCATACCTTTCCATGTAGCATCTCATAGGGTGTTTGTTGCATCTCTCTGAAGGAGGTAAGATTGCATGACATAGTGCAAGGTTCTTTATCTTCTGTGTGTCAGATGGATTTCCAGTCATCTTCCTAGCTTCCCGCTTGGGAGTAGGGACTGGATCTGGATCTGAATCACCCCAAATCTCAATCTCATAAACTAATATAGCTGGTTCTGCAATACTAGTGGAAACTACAAAAGAAGTAGATGGAATTTTTTTACATTCCCTTTTAAGTGGCAGTTGAGAGTGCACTGGTTCTAAAAATGGCATGAAGTGTGAGAACTCATATGCCTTGGAGGCATGATTTACAGCACCCTTTGCTATGATGTTCCCAATAGATATATCTGTGATCTCCACTAAGTTAGGACTAAATGTCACTCGCTTGGGAGAGCCAATATGAGTCATCTGGTATATAGATAACAGATTTGCGGCTAAGGAGGGCACATAAAGCACATATTTGAACTTTCCATGTTCAAGCTTGATAGAACCCTTCCCTTTGGATTGAATTTGACTGTCATTACCCATCTGAATACTAAGACCATCAAAATACTGCAAGGAAAAGAATAATTCTCTGGATGCAGCCATATGATTGGAAGCTCTAGAATCAATGAGAAAGGCATGTGCTATTGAACATCTAGCCTTCAGTGCATGGCATGTCTCATCATGTTCTTCAGTTTCTTCTCTATGGCCAGCTTCCTTGCCCTAGAAGGTACATTAATGTTATGTTTCTTCAGAAGAAGAGCCATTTCATCGATTGTTCTTCTCATACAGGAGCTTTCTGAATGAAAGGCCCTTCCACATTAAGAACAAAGGGTCTTTCCTTTGCCATTCTTCTTGCTTCTCTTTGAACCGGAAGGCTCATTTGATTTCTCTTTCTCCATAGGAGACCCATCCTTTTGCTTCCCTTTATCATCCGTAACCTTAGGTACTCCTGCCACCAGTGCTTGATCTCTGGAATATCGAATGATCCCCATTTGGATCAACTTGTCATTCTCCCGAGTGAGAGATTCAATGAAGGCATTAAGAGTAGGCATCTTCCAATTTGGAGTAGTGAGCTGTTAGAAAACAGGACCGCAAAGCAATAACAGATATATAGTTAAATCAATAAACAAGATGCAAAAACACATTAAACATTACAGAGAGACACAGATATAACGTGGTTCACCCAAACGAGGGGCTACATCCAGAAAGAAATCGCTAGTACTTTTATTACAATCCACAAAGATGAAGGGATACACCCTGTAGCAAAACCGCTGCACTTCCTCTTCACGCTCTCACAGTATCTCTTCCAATACAATACAATACCATACACAATCGTGTTACAATTATTTATTTTATAGGGGAAATACCATGGGAAAAAACTACGGTTAACCCAATACCATGGGTCCGCAAAACTATTGGCCAACACACATCCGAAAAAAATTTCTCGGGGGCTTCGCCCCTGAACCTCCATTTCTCGGGGGCACTGCCCCCGAACCACCGTCTCTCGGGGGCATTGCCCCCGAAACCCCTTTTTTAGGGCGCTTCCCCGAACCCCAAGGTAGGGAGAATGAGTGTATAGTACACCTGGGGTACAAACACAACTGAATAATATCTCTAGATCTGGTTGAAGATCAAGCTCCACAACCAACAATCTCCCACTTGGAGACTGATCACAGCAACTCCACCGCTACTGCACTTGCTGGACTATGCTCTGGACCTTGGACTTGGAAAATTTCTTATTTTCACCTTCACCCTTGAAGGCCAACAGAAACCAAGCAGGAACTTGGTTTCTATTTGGTTAGTCCTTTTGTCAACATGTCTGCAGGATTCTGGCTAGTATGTGTCTTTTCTAGTTTTAACAGTTCTTCATCTAGAACAAATCTTATGAAGTGGTACTTGAGTTGTATATGTTTAGTCCTCGAATGAAGGGCTGAGTTCTTTGCAAGATGAATGGCACTCTGGCTGTCGCTGTACAACCTACTATTCTCCTGCTTCTTACCCAATTCTTCCATGAACCTCTGCAACCAAATCATCTCCTTAGCAACAACATACTATGCTTCTGTTGTTGAAAGTGCAACAACTTGTTGCAGTTTTGAAACCTAACTTACTGCTTTTCCACCCATAGTAAACACATACCCCGTGGTGCTCCTCCTACTGTCTTTATCACCAGCCATATCTGCATCAACATATCCTTGTAGAATAGTGTTTGAACCTCCAAAACATAATGCATGAGAAGTGGTACCTCTCAAATACCTGAGAATCCACTGTACTTATTTCCAATTCTCTTTACCTGGATTATTCATATACCTGCTCACAACTCCCACTACATGTGCAATATCTGGTCTTGTGCACACCATGGCATACATCAAGCTTCCAACCGTTGATGAATAGGGAATCTTGGACATGTAATCTATCTCTTCCTGTATCTCTGGACACATATCCTTGCTTAGTTTGGAATGGCTAGACAAAGGTGTACTGAATGGTTTTTCATTCTGCATTCTAAACCTCTGCAACACCTTTTCTATGTACTCACCTTGATACAATGTCAATTTGCTATTTTTCCTGTCTCTTGTTATTCTCATACCAAGGATTTTCTTTGCAGCACCCAAATCCTTCATCGCAAATGATTTAGCTAGTTTTCTTTTGAGCACATTTATATCCAGCATGTTAGACCCTGCAATAAGCATGTCATCCACATACAATAACAAGATAATATATCTTTCGTTATCTAGCCTCTTGAAATAAACACAATATTTAGAATGACATCTATCATAACCTTGTTCTGTCATAAACTTATCAAATTTTAAATACCATTGCCTTGGAGATTTCTTCAGGCCATACAAGATCTTCTTCAACCTACAAACCAAATTCTCCTTACCTTTGACCTCATACCCCTATGGCTGCTACATATAAATCTCTTCCTCCAAATCCCCATGGAGAAAGGTTATTTTTATATCTAACTGTTCAAGATGCAAATATTCTACCACCACTAGAATTAAAATAGTTCTAATTGAAGTCATTTTAACAATAGGAGAAAATATTTCATCAAAGTCTATACCTTTCTTTTGTGCAAACCCTTTTACAACAAGTCTAGCCTTGTACCGCTTCTTGCCTCCATCTTCTTCCTTCAACCTGTAAGCCCATTTATTCTGCAATGCCCTTTTTTCTGCAGGAAACTCAACCAGATCCCAAGTCTGGTTTCTCACCAATGAGTCCATCTCCTCATCCATGCCTTGCTCCCACTTCTTTTTAGTTTCTACTTGCATTGCTTCTTCATAACATTCTGGTTCACAAGAATCAGTCATCGATAAATAATATAGTGAAGGAGAGAATCATTTAGGGGGTCTACTTAACCTGGTAGACTTTCTTACACTTGCAGGAGTTTCAGCAACCTGCTGTTGCTCTTGATTTTCTAGTGCCTTTGGAACTTCATTTTCTCTGATTTCATCAAGCACTGTGTACTATGTGTTTTCCTTTTCTTCTTTCTTTCCCTGCAACTGATATTTGTACATGACCTTTTCATTGAATATTACATCTCTACTCCTAATGATTTTGCGATTTTTAAGATCCCATAAGCGATAACCAAAATCATCAACCCTGTACCCAATAAAGGTACATATCTTGGATTTATCCTCAAGCTTTGTTCTATCATCTTTATCAATATGGACAAATGCTTCACAACCAAAAGTTCTCAGAAATGAGTATTTTACCTGTTTACCTGTCCATGCCTCCTTTGGAATGCCACCATCCAAAGCGCTTGAAGGCCCTCTATTTATTAAATAAACAACAATGTTTACAGCATCAGCCCAAAACTGTCAGGGAAACCCTGCATGCAATCTCATACACCTTGCATGCTCCATGATCGTTCTATTCATCCTTTCTGATACACCATTTTCTTGTGGTGTTCCAGGGACTGTCTTCTCTCTGCGAATCCCATTGTGTGAACAGTAACTGTCAAACTCCTTGCTGTAATACTCGTCTCCATTATCAGATCTGAGACATTTCAACCTTTTCCCTGTCTCATTCTCAGCCAAAGCTTTCCACTTCTTAAAAGTATCAAACACATCAAATTTTTGTCTAATGCAATAAACCCAAGTTTTTCTAGTTGCATCATCAATAAAAGTAACATAATAACGAGAACCACCAAGAGATTGTACTTGAGCTGGTCCCCATACATATGTATGGACAAGATCTAACTTTTCACTCTTCTTTTGTTTCCCAACCCTGAGAAATCTAACTCTCTTCTGTTTTCCATAAAAACAGTTCTCACATAATTCCAAACTTACTTGCTTCAGATCTGGAAGCAGTTTCCTTGATTGGAGAATTTGCATCCCCTTCTCACTCATGTGGCCAAGCCTATGATGCCACAGCGCCGCACCTGTTTCTATGGAAGCTATAGAGATAGAATAATTAGTATTATGAGGAAATAAATATAACGTACCTACCCTATCTCCTTTTTCTATTACCAATTATCCTTTAGTGATCTTCCACCACATTTCTCCAAACGTAGACAAACAACCGCTATCTCCCAACTGCCCTGTTGAGATCAGCTTTCTTTTCATAGCAGGAATGTGCCTTACATCCTTTAGCAGCCATTCACTTCCATTATTTAACTTAATCCGTACCTGACCCTTTCCAACAATTTTACATGGTTCATCATCCCCCAATAAAACATGTCCAAAATCACCTTGAACATAATCATGAAAGAATTTCCTATGGGATGTAGCATGACATGAAGCCCCTGAATCTACTACCCAGTAATCGCTAGTATTATCTAATGCAAGAATCAAAGCATCTTGTAACACATCACCTGCTACATTCACTTCCTGAGTAGTCTCTTCCCGCCTCTCACCTTTCTTCTTTGGTGCTCGGCAGTCTTTCTTTAGATGTCCTTTCTTACCACAGTTCCAACACTCTATTTTTCCGATTCTGGACTTGGATCTTCCCTTTTTAGACTTGCTATGATTTCTTGGGCTCCTTCCTCTCTTGTTTTGTCTCCCTCTGCTCTCCATGGTTAACGCATTACCTGATGTCTCACCTGTGCCTTTTCTTTGCATCTCCTTGCTAAGAATAACACCAATAACATCACCAAACTTAAGAGTGTTTGAACTAGGGATAGAGTTACTTACATCCATGACCATGTTGTTCCAACTTTCTGGCAATGAGAACAAGATTAGAAGAGCCCTAACCTCATCATCAAAGTTCACTTTTACAGAACTTAACTGAATGGTAAGTGTATTAAACTCATTTAAATGGTCAGCAACAGATCCACCTTCTGACATCTTCATATTAAATAAATGCTTCATTAAAAATACCTTGTTAGAAGCCGATGGTTTTTTGTAGAGCTTACTCAATGCGCTCATCACACCCTTTGTTCTTTTTTATTTCGAAATATTGAAGGCCACCGATGAAGCCAGGCATAGCCGTATTGTTCCTAGTGCCTTTCTATCAAGAACCTCCCTTTCTTCATCCTTCATAGCCACCGACTGTTTTGATTTTCCACCCAACGGAAGGTACAAATCCTTCTGGTAAAGATAGTCCTCCATTTGCATCTTCCATAAGTGGTAGTTTTGGCCATTAAATTTCTCGACCCTAAACTTTCCTTCTTCCGCCATTGCTCCCACTCGAACCAGGAACCCTTCTTTCCTACGAGTTTAACAACCAAAAAGACCTTTTGGCTCTGATACCAATTGTTAGAAAACAGGACCACAGAGCAATAACAGATATACAGTTAAATCAATAAACAAGATGCAAAACACATTAAAACATTACAGAGAGACATAGATATAACGTGGTTCACCCAAATGATGGGCTACGCCCACAAAGAAATTTCCAGTCCTTTTATTACAATCCAGAAAGATGAAGGGATACACCCTGTAGAAAAACCACTGCAAGTCCTCTTCACGCTCTCACAGTCTCTCTTCCAATACAATACAATACCAGACACAGTCGTGTTACAATGCTTTCTTTTATAGGGAGGGGGAATGAGTGTACAGTACACCTGGGGTACAAACACAACTGAATAATATCTCTGGATCTGGAAGATCAGGCTCCACAACCAACAATGAGCTTCACTGAATGAAAGGTTGATACAAAGGCTAAGTAGTTTGCACCAAGTTTAGAGAGAAGGGCAAGGATGAGTTGATCATACTCCTTCTCAACCTTGCACAACTTCAACTGGAACACTAGATGCTTGAATTTGGTGAAGAAGTAATTTAGTGTTTTGAAATTGGTTGGATGAAGAGAAATCAGCTCATTCTCTAGCTGATAGATCCTCAGGTCAGCCTGCTTATCAAATAAAGAAGCAAGCTTATCCCAAACCTCCTTGGGAGTCTTCAATCCATTGAAGTGGAAGAGAAGATCTCGAGAGATTGAGAGGCACAAGCATCCATATGCTTCATCAAGCCTATTCCAATACTTTTCTTTGTCAACATAATGAATTGGCTCTGCCTCTGTCTCCATTGTGAGTCTGAAGAGTCTTTTGGAGCGAATATGCATCTCCATGTCCTCCTTCCACTCGTGGTAGTTGAAAGGAGTGACAAGATCCATTGGAGGGGCTAGTTTGAATGCAGTGAAGGAGACTGAGCTGCTGTAGTGAATGCAATGAAGGAGACTGAGCTGCTTATAGCGAATGCAGTGAAGGAGACTGATAAACCTATAAATCACACAATCAAACATATAAAGTAAGGTCGACAACCTCCACTTTTAGAATTTTCATCACACCTAGCATAATTGATCAAGCAAGCTTGATCAACAATTCCTTTACAGAGAGTATTAAGTGGTAAATACTCCGCTTTTGGTGCAGTATTGGAAGGAGAAATTTTGCTCATTTTTTTTTTGATCCAAGTATGAATCTATAGTAGGAGAAGTTCCTTGTCCTACCTAGGCTTTGATACCATATTAAATTGAGCACATAGATTTGTGGACCAACACACAACTCACAAGATAGATCATACAATTTTACTCAGAAATTGAAGAATGAAACAGTGCAAAAATGGCTTGCAACTGTGAATGCTTTCATTAATAGAAAGTAATTAGATAATTAATTACAATGAAGTACAATGGATAGATAGCCTCATGCAATTCGAATCCATGTGAGTAAATTCGAATTGGTTTGACTCTACTTGACTGAATGGTTAACTGATCTTGTCTAAATCATTATCAGAGTTCAAAATCCAACTAAAGTGTCTAATTCAATGTTAACTAGCGTAATTGACTAAGGTAGGTGAGTAAATGCACCTCACCTGCATGCAACCATGCAAACCCAGCGCTAACTGAGTAGAACTGAATGTAAGGGACTAGAACTGAATGTAACTGACTCCTAACTGAGCTTAACTAGTCACCAGCTGAACTCAACTAATGGAGGTTGGTGCCGGCACTCCCAGTGGCTCCTAATTTCTAGGGATTGATCTAGGAGGCTCCTAAAATGATGCATGCAAGTGAAATCGGTGGAAGTTGGCCTCAATTATTATTTCCCACACTTTAGTAACTGGTACATGTGCCCCAATTAGGCCAAGTGGATCCAATGGTGCTAGTGATTAAAAATAGACTGAAAGGACTCATGATTTAGACATAATTGACCAAATTAGACAAGGGAGGATTATAATCCTTACAATAAGAATTTTTAATGGGGTTGGAATTTATTACAATGGAAATGGGCATAGAGTTGTAAGACCTATTTAGGCATGCGTACCCATGTTTTGGTGGGTAGACTATGTAAATTTTAATGTAGATTTAGGTATACTAAAGAGGGGGGCATGTTGTTATTCCTGATAATTGGTTAAAAAAATTGAGGGGGTTTGATCCTTACCCCAATTCAAGTTTAAGGTGGTGGTTAGGTTCACGATCAATAATGGGTTCATTGTTAGTAGTTTATGGGCCCATGGTTTTGGCTAAACCATGTTATTATCACATGGTTTGTGTATTTCATGAATCCTATTTAAAGGATTGAGTAACTAATCCATTGTAATATGCCTAAAGTGGCCTATGTTGGTTAGAGTGGCCAAGACTAATAGGTATATAATTGGTGTTGGTTTTCCCTAGATAGGGTATCGAGGGTAAACATACTTCTTCCTCTTATGTGATTTTTTGTGCATTATTATTTTCAAACAAGATATATAAAGAAATTGAGAAGTTTGGCTAATTTGCAATTAATGAATTTATCAATACTACCATAATCAATCGAAACAATTTTCCCAATCAATTTTCCCACTTGGTCCTTACCTCCACTTGTGCTCTTTTTGTCATCTAAACAATTTTCCCAGTCAACATCTGAATATGTAGTTAATTGAATATTTTGATTTCTAGGATACCAAAGACCATAAGTCATTATGCCCTTCAAATATTTGAATATTATCTTAACAACTACCAAGTGACTTTGCTTAGGAGTAGACTGAAACTTGCATACCATTCCAACAACTTGCATTATATCAGTACGATATGTTGTGATATACAGAAGGTTACCTATCATAGATCGATATGTTCTTTGATCAACATTAGGTGAGGTATCATCCTTACTGAGCTTGCCACCAACAATCATAGGTGTACTAACAGGTGAAGAATCTTCCATCTGAAACCTCTTCAACATCTCCTTCGAACACTTCTCTTGGGAGAAAAACAAACCTTTAGAACTCTGATTGATTTGAAGACCAAGAAAGTATAATAGTTCTCCTATCATTGACATCTCAAGCTCAAATTGCATGGAATTAGCAAACCATTGAACAAAAGAGTCATTAGTACATCCAAAAATAATGTCATCCACATAAACCAAAACAACTAATAAATAATCACCTTTAGACTTGATGTACAAATTACTGTCAACATTACCTTTCTTGAACCCTTTGTCTTGTAAATACTTATACAATCTATAATACCAGGTTCATGGTGCTTGTTTCAGTCCATATAGTTCCTTCTTCAGTATGCAGACATAGTCAGAATTGTCTGTCGGTTGCAATCCTTCAGGTTGCTCCATATAGACTTCTTCTTCTAAATATCCATTAAGAAATGTTGATTTGACATCCATTTGATATACTTTGAAGTTCTTATGACATGCATAGGCAATAAACATTCTAATAGCCTTTAATCTTGCCACATGAGCAAAATTTTCATCAAAATCCGGTCCTTCAACTTGTGCATACCCATTACATAACAATCGGATTTTATTCCTCACAATTTGTCCTTGTTCATTCATCTTATTTTTAAACACCCATTTGGAACCTATTACATTCTTATCTGCAGGTCTAGGAACAAATTCCCAAGTATTATTCTTCTCAATGTGATCAAGCTCTTCATTCATGGCTCTAATCCAATCTTCATCCTCACTAGCTTCATCAAAATTCTTAAGTTCAATCATAGATAGAAAAGCAAGCTGATATTGCTTTGAAGCTTTAATCAATTTCCTTCTTGTCTGAACTCCTTTATTCTTGTCACCAATTATCTGATTTTTTTTATGATTCTTTTAAACAATTCTGGAAGGTGGTTTTGTTTCTGTCTGTTGTTTTTAATCTACTTGAATGTTTGAACTTTCATCATTTGACTCTAAATCTTCTTATTCTTATTCTTGGACTTGTTCTTCCTCAAATTCAACTGTATCCTCTGTATTTGGTTCAACACTGCTTATCTAAATGTCTTTTACATGAATTCCTTCATTGATTTTAATGTCAATACAGTCAACCAATTTATGTAGCCTCTTATTATAAAATCTGTACCCTTTACTGTTTGTATCATATCATAAGAAGATACCTTCATCATCCTTGTCATGATATTTTCCAAGATGATCATCATTTTTTTTAATATAACATTTACTTCCAAAGACTTTAAAGTGTTTGATTGAAGTAGGTACTCCAAACCACAGTTCATAAGGAGTCTTATCAGTGTTTGGCCTTAGGTGAGATTTGTTAAGAATATGGACAGCTGTGTGAAATTCCCATACCCAGTATGTCTAATAAATATTCCTTTCATTCATCATTGATCTTGCCATCTGTTGAACTAACCTATTCCGTATCTCAACTACTCCATTTTGCTATGGAGTCCCTGGAATAGTATACTCTCTTTTAATTCCATTTTTATCGAAAAAACTCTTTGAAGTCTCCTGAACTAAACTCTCCTCCTCTATCAGACCTTATTTCCTTCAGTCTCTTTCATGTTTGATTCTTAGTTAGGGACATTAAAACTTTGAAGTTTTCAAATGCTTTAGATTTTTCCTTAAAAAAGGAAACCCATGTGAGTCTAGAATAATCATCAATGACCAACATAAAATATCTTTCTCTTCCTATGCCTTCCTTTCTTGATGGTCCACACAAATCTATATGCACTAACTGAATAGGTTTGTATGTTGATGTGAAGCTCTTGGATTTAAATTGTGTGCGAGTTTGTGCGAGTCAACTTTCCCATTTGACAAGGTTTACAAACAGATTCATATGGATTTGATATTTTTGGAAGATATTTTATTGCCCCATTGTTTCTAAGCTTGATTATGTGATCAAATTTTAAGTGTCCAATTCTCCTATAATCAAATTTTAAGTGTCCAATTCTCCTATGCCATAGCTAGCTTTCATCATACTTGCTTAGATGACATTCTTCTTTTCCTTGTTTCAAGACATAGACATTGTTTTATGTTCTTATGCATTTTCCAACCAACTGTCCTGAGGGTACATATTTTATCTTGCAATCTTTAGAAGTGAAAACAACTTCACATCCTCTGTCACAAACCTGACTGACACTAAGAATATTTTGTTTCAGTTCATCTACAATCAACACATATTGGGCTTTCCCTTTTCCATTACTCAAATTTACCATTCCTTTTCCTTTGATTTTTCCTGGAGCATCATTTCCAAAATTTACATTTCCTGATTTACTTTCACTTACAGACATAAACTTACTTTTATCACCAGTCATGTTTTTGGAACATTCATTGTCAATATATCAGGGGTCTTTTTTCCTTTGAACATAAAGCACTAAACCACGCTTATTATTTTATTTCTTCTTCCCAACTTAAGCACTTTCAATTGAGTAAATCACTCTTGGATCTGTTTTGTAATTCTTCAGATGAAAGTCTGAAGCCTTGTGTCCAAAATTATGACAAACATAACATTCTCGCTCATTGTACAATAGATCAAAATAATTGATATATCTATCATGTGTTCTTCTTTTAGTTGTGAATTGAGTTTTATGATGTTGTTGTTTACTCATTGATTGTCTTGTTCCATGTTGCAACAATTGACTGTTCTTTGATATCCTTAATTGCATACTTCTAAAATCAAATGCACAATTTACAGCTTTATGACCAAAATTAGAACAATAATAACAGTAACCATGGAAAAAAATTTGGTGCCTGAATCTTGGTTGTCTTCTTGGAATTGGTTGCCTCGTGTTTTGTTGAATTTGTTCCTGAGCAAAGCTTGATTGATATTTATGATCCGAATTCCTGATTCTGGTACTTGTTTAATCTTCATTCCCTTTTGTTTGCAAAATATGTTCATATTCTGACTGTTTGTTGCCTTTAAATTTAATCAACTTATCTGATTCCTTGTTTTCTGAGTAATTTCTACTTGAACCTTCTTCATAGCCGAGACCTATTTTTAACAATGAAGATCTTTGCTTACTTAGAATGTTGTTCAGTTATTCTGAAGCTTTAATATTTGACTGATTTTGGTGATACAGAGCTTGAAATTTCTCCAATTCGTTTCTAGCTGTCACTACTTCTTCTTCCAATGCTTCACATCTCATTTTCTCCTCTGTTAATTGTTGTTTTAGAATATCTTCTATTTTCTTTGCCTCTTCTAATTCTAATTTTAACAGAGCAATATCTTCACTTGTTTTTTTACCATTATTTTGGTCATACTGCATCAACAATTGTTTTTGTTTCCTCTTATTTATTCTGAGTCTGTCAATCTCTTCCAAAGAACTAATTAGTTCACTTTCCATATCAACAAAATATTCTTCATCATTCATGTCACTTCTTGTGTATTCATCTTCAAAATATTTTATGGCCATAAGCATAAAATCATTCACTTTATCTTCACAAGATAAATCACTGTCTATCTCTTCTGAAGAATCAACATCATTTGTACACAAGATTTTCCTTTTATATTTATCCTCTTTATTGTATTTATTGAATGTGTACTTCTCTTCATCATCAGAAGTCTGGCCCTTTTTCTTGTGGGGACATTTAGACGCAAAATGGCATGTCTTACCACAATTGAAACATTTAAAGGGCAACTTGCCTTTGTATCTGCCCGATCCTTTCTTTAACCTTCTTACAAATTTTGCCTCAATTTCATCCATTTCAGAATCAATGTTCTTATCTTCTTTAAAGGATGCTTCTCTAGTGGTGTGTTTATCTTTACTAATCCTCATTTCATTAGTAGTTAGAGTTCCTGGGAGTTGGTCGATAGGCAGAGTTTTAAGATTATTTAATTCTTTTATTGTAGAAACTTTGGGAATAAATCTGTCGTGCATAGATCTTAGAATTTTCTGAACTAAGAATTCTTCTTCAATCTTTTCACCAAAACTTTTCATAGCATTCACAAGCTCTTCTACTCATAAGAAATATTTACTAACATTCTCATCCTCATTCATCTTTAGTTGTTCAAATTTCAGTCAGTATATCTGCAATTTGGCATCTTTTACTTTTTCATTTCCTTCATAACTACTTATAAGTTTGTCCCACATCTCTTTCGCAGATTCAAAATGCATCACCTTAACAAACTCCGCTTCTGCAAGACCACTCAGGATAACACTGATTTCCTTTGCATTAAAACTAAATTCCAACTTATCATCTTTGGAGGCTAGCACGATTTACATAGCCAATCTCTACTATATCCCAAACATCAACACCTAAGGACATTAGATGTGTTCTCATTCTAACCTTCCAGAAGGAAAAAACTATTCCATCAAACATAGGAGCCTTATTGGTAAAAGTCCCTTCATGACTTGTCATGTTTAAGCATATAAATCTACCTTTAAATAAAAGGAACCAGCTCTGATACCAATTGTTGAGATTATTCGAATAAATGAGAAGTGGGGGGTTGAATCAGTTATTTCTAAGCTTAAACCATTTTTGACATTTTTAAAAATTTATTAGTGTTCATAGATTTACAATCATGATAATGCAACAAATATAAAACATAAGTAATTGTCATCAATCACACATATGATGGGGAGAGAGACAGATATTCACGAGGAAACTCGTAAGAGGAAAAAACTCTTTTTCTTAGGATGTCAAGCAAGCTTCAATATATTTACACCATATTTTTTTGTGCACCAACTCAAGTGAGGCTACAACCTCTATTTTACAAGAAACAACTTGTAGAGAGCACCAATTCTCATGTTTTTCTAGCACCCACTAGACTTGTTCAAGCTCCAACTTGCACATAGAAGATTACAAGTCTTCCCTAGCACCACCCTGCCACCCTTATTCTCTAGTTGCAACTAGATGTAAGCTACAATTCCCAGAGTTCAAGCACCAACTTGATAAAAAAGGACAACATTCCTCTCTAGTACCACCCTACCACCCTTAAAATACACGATTCTACTTGTTTATTACATTAAAAAAATTTCTGACATAACATTGCTTACCAATTATGCTTTGCTTTGTTCTGTTCCTGCTCATTCTCAGCTTATTTCTGTGTCTTTGTTCTTTGGCTCTGCTTTGCATCTCTCATGCTCTATGTTCATCATTTATCATACTCTTTGTTCTGTGCATTTTTCACTTCATCAGAACCGACCATTGTTCTCTTCAGATATTCATATCTGTTTTCGTTCTCTGTCTCATTTCAACTCATAGAGTTATCTCCCATTATTGAACTGCCAACTCCCAAATTCCTCCTCATCATCGTTTTATACAACAAGATCTCCTTTCTATACACCTGCTCGTATTCCCAACTTTCAGTTTCATAAATGATTAAGAAGAGTTCATTAACTCGATGACTGACAAGAACCTCAATCGACAAACATTTTAACTTCCTTAAACATTTGCCACCAGATTCTTGAATTCATAACAACTCGAAACTCCATTGACACCCATCGTAAAAGGAATGATGAAAGAAACACAAGTAAACAACACCAATTTCCAAATTCCTTGCAAGACCGCTCCATACACCAGTTTCAAGATTCATTATGTTCTCCTTGCGGTGATCTATTCTGTACCATATGAAAACAATGCCAACACATGCCAAGTCTTCACTTTTGTGGGTGAATTGTATAAATATATTTTCCTTTTCTGAAGGTGAATTCAATTCCCAATAAAATGCCAATTGCTTTCAGTTAATCCATTAACTCAATTTCTAGCATAAGATATAATGATTTGCATGTATGAGAGTTGCTTGTATCTGTCATGTTGTACATCGATTCTAATAATATATTTTCCCTGTATGAAGATGAATTCAATGCCCAATAAAATGGAAACTTCTTTTAGTTAATCCATTAACTTGATTTCTAGCATAAGATATAATGCTTTGCATGTATGAGAGTTTCTCATATCTGTCATGTTGTATAACGATTCTCCGAATTCCAACTTTCTCTTTAACTCCAACAATTTCCAAATTCCTTGCAAAATCGCTCTGTTGTCTGTCAGACTATGTTACCATCAATGACAACCAGAATACACACTATGGTCTGTACCATATGAAAATAATGCCAACAATGCCATGTACCTTGTCTTCTTTTAATTTCTTGTCATGCGCATATTTCACCTTTTGTGTGGAACTACCGGCATAGATCCATCCTAACTATGGGCTTACCAAGAGCCAAGAGGAATCAAGTGTAAAACTTGAGGAAATGTTTGCACCTCAAGTGATTTGATCCCTCTAGGTATTTAGTAGATTCGAAGTTAAGATGGATCTACCCTAGTTTATTTTATTATAATGATTTTTTTTTCAAATTTTTAAGGTCATTTTTTTCTATTTCATATTATAATTTTACATCTATGCCACATTGGTACATATGCATCTAGTTACTCTTTGTGGAGTGTCTACACCTACTTTATATGCAATGCTCTATACTTTCTTTAACTATAAACAACAAAGAGAAAGAACAAATAAAAATATCAAATAGATTTTAGCATTATTATCATTACTTTATTTTTCTGTTTTGTGAAATGTTACATTGAACAAACATATTGGAATTGATGTTATATACTATACTTACTCCATGTGCAATGCTTCGTACTTACAAATGTGTTGACTACAAACAATAAAGAGAAAATGTCCATGAGATTTGAACATCCTCATTACTATTACTTTATTTTTAGTTTTATAAAATATTATATTGAACAAACATATGGGCATTGCTATTACAATATATACCTACTTATTCTTAAGTGAAATACTTATATTTACAAATGCAAATAGAAAGGAGAAATAACAAATATAAGTATTGATGAGATTTGAACATTATTATTATTTCTTTAATTTTAGCTTTATAAAATATTATATTGAATAAACTTATGAGAATTGATATTACAATCTATTCAATATAGAGTTGTAGAAATTAATATGAATGTATTTATTAATTATATTTATGTTCAAGAAGTATATATATATATTTTGAATCTCTCTCTCTATATATTAAAGTAACTTACCATTTTTTTTTAAAACAAACTTTTTTGCTATTTGTATTATTTGTATTAAATCAAGGAAATGTTACATCATTCTTGTAAGTCTCTTACAAAACTTTTCAGAACATGATCTTTCATATATACATCACATAGCCAATCTTTGATTCTAGAATCATAATTGTTTCAAGAAAAAATTTCCAAAGAGAGTTGCATATGCTGATAAAAAAAAAAGATCTGATAAATGATCTAATTTCTTCAAAAATCTGCTCTAAATATTAGCTCCTTCATATCAAAAAAACCTTCAAAATTCATATTTCCTTTCCATATATTCATGTATACTTGCAGATCCAAACATATGATCAGAAAGTGCTTCTTTAGATAGTTAATCAGCTGAAACATTAAAGCATCTAGAAATGTGACTGAATGTGATATTCATAAAAGTCTTTCTAAGCAATTGGATTTTCTGAATCCAATGGTTAAGTGATATTACCTGCAGCTTTGATAATCCAATATGCGAGTCAATAATGATTTTAGAGTCACCATAAATACCGATATCTAAAACTCCAAGAAGTGAAGCTATAAGAAGTAGTCCATATAAGCTCAAGAGTTCAACTTTTGTATTAGTCCCCAGACCACCACCAAAACGGATGTGTAAAGAGTGTTCCTTACTTAGGTTAAGAACAAAGCCACAACCACAATTATCAAGTTTGGATGCACCATCAAAATATCCAACCGCTCCATTAGTAACCTCTGCTAGCATATAAAGTTTTTTAGAAAGCCTTTTGCAAACAGAATTCTCATATTCCTTAAATAAATTCAAACTTCCAATGCTGCATGTAAGAGCATTTGGCTGAATATCTTGAAAAATAGTGAGATTCCTAGAAATCCATATAGACCAAGAGACAAAAATAGGTAGCAATTTATATGAATCTTCTTTAAAAAACCGGTTTTGAAAAGAGTTTTCTAAACTGCCAACTCCCCAAAAAGAACTAATGCCAAGAAGCTCTTTAATAGTTCTCTAGACTTCCAAGAAAAAAAGAGCATTCAATAAATAAATGGATGCTAGATTCACCTTCATTTCTACACAAACAACAAAAAATAGGTCCCTACCAACCTCTATTCAGTAAATTTTTCCATGTAAGGATTTTGTCCTTAAGAGATAACCACCAAAAGCACCTTAATTTGGTAGGAATGTTCCATTTCCACAACCCTTTTGACCACTAGGAAGTCTCCAGATTGCTGACATTTTTATGATGAAATCATAAGCCAACTTAGTTGTTAGAACCCCATTTTTCTTATTTCCAAACCAAATCAGAGTGTCTTTTTCATTATTGAGTTTTATACCAACAGTCTTTAGAATTTCAATGAAAGATTCCCATTTGTCTTCCCAGACCCAGATCTCTGGCATTTAGCCAATAACCACCTTTAAGGATAGCCCATTTTGACCTCACCATAACATCCATAGTCCTCATATCAATCCATTCAAGATGCTCTAAAATTTTAGATGGTAGATAGGGACATCCAATATCACCTATAAAAGGATCAATCCCAATAAGTATGTTTTTCATGTTCCCTATATTCCAGCTTATACCTTTTTTCAGCCAGTGAATCACTTTCATCATGCTACTCCAAATCACTGAAGCATTTGCAAAATAGAACCTGATTTCCTAATCCAAGTATTGACAGGAGTATTCTTCAGATATTTTGTCTTCATTACATCACTCCATAGACTCTAAGAAAAAATACATCTCCAGAGAGATTTAAGGCATAAATAGATAGATTTTTTATACCCTAACCACCCTGGTCCGCTGGGGAAGCTAATAATTCCCAAGAAGCTAAATAAAATTTTATTTCACCAATTGATCCAGACCAAAGAAAATGAAATATCTTTTTCTTTATAGAGGTGATGATAGATGCTGGAAGTTTTATCAGAGAGCACCAATTTACGGGAATGCTTTGAAGAGTAGCTTTAATCAAAGTTAGCCTGCTGCCAAGAGTTAGGAATCTGTAGGACCAATTTGAAATCCTTTTATCAATCTTTTTTTTAATCCAATGCCATTCCTTCACTCTGTAGTTGTTGGGTTTTATATAGAATCCCAAATATTTAAAACCAGTCTCCAACTGCTCAAATTTATATTGGAAAAGATCCTTTAATTCCTTTTCCAATCATGCTGAGTATTATGAGTATAAATGCATGATTTTTCAATGTTGATATTCATACCTGTTGCATTGCAAAATACATCCAAAAGAGAATGCATAATCTTCCATTCATAAATATTGTCAAGTCCAAAAAGAAGCACATCATCTACAAATAGTAAATGATATACTAAGACTTTTTCTGAGAACTTAATACCTCAATAAAGACCATCCTACTGAGCTTTAATAAAAATAACAACGGGGATAGAGGACAACCCTGCCTCAATCCTCTTGAAATCCTAAAGAATGAAATCAGAGATCCATTTATCAAAATAGCAAAATTTACAGTGGTTACACATGACATTATCCAGTTTAAAAAATTATCAGGAATGCCAATTTGAAGAAGAACCAACCTTAGAAAGTCCCAGTTGACTTTGTCATATGCCTTTGCTAGGTCAAGCTTCATGATCATGATCTAAGATTTTTTGACTTAATCGTATGTAAACATTCTCGGGTAGTCCCTACAGCATCAAGAATCTTCATGTTATCAAAAAATCCAAACTGCTCTTTGGATATGAACTTGGAAAGTAAAGGCTTTAGTCTATCTGCAATTATCTTTGTAACCAATCTGTAGACAAAATTACAAAGGGCTACAGGCCTGAAGTTAGAGAATGATTCTGGATTGTCTTTTTCAGGGATTAATGTAATAAAAGTAGCATTTAGGGCTCCAGACATATATCCTTTTCTTCTAAAGAATTCTACTAAATCTAGTAAGTCTTTCCCTTAGATGTCAAAGAAAGCCAGGAAAAACTCAACTATCCAGCCATCTGGACCAGGACTCTTGTCCTTTGAAAATTTATGCAAAATAATCTGAATTTCATCCAAAGTAATGTCTCTACCTAAATTCAAACCCTCTTCTCTTGTACAGAAAGATGGATAATGTTCCAGAACTTTTAATTGATTGCCAATAATAGCTTTCTGTTGATATTTGAACAAAGACTTGAAATGTGTTTGTGCAGCCAGTTTTATCTTATCCTGAGAGAAATTCATTGAACCATTTTCATCAAAGATCTTCCAAATAGCATTTAAATTTCTACGAAAATATGCATAGTTGTGGAAACTTTTGGTGTTTCTGCACCCGCCTCTAGCCAAATAGCTCTTCTTTTGAGCCTTAACTTTTCTTCATTTTTCAAAATAATTTCATCCTGGATGAGTTGAAGAGCTGAAATTTTTTCAATACTTCATCTAAAGCAGACCTTGTAGAATGAGACATAAGAATATCAACAATTTCAATTTCGGTTTGTTTTAGAGTAGCTATGTTCTCAATGGCTTTATTTTTTGTCCGTAGTACAACTTCTTTCTTCAGAGCTTTTAGTTTAGTACAAAAGTTATCCATCACATTTGAAGTCACTGAATTATCGAAATTTTCCCAGAACCTCTTAATCATCATTTTTGAGGCACAAATGGTCAAATTTGAAAGGTTTGTACATGTTCTGTGGGTTTACATCCAATTGAAGAGAAATTGAAAAATGATCTGAAATGTTATAATGTAAAACCCAAGACTTGTAGCTAGAACTCATATCAAGAAGAGATTCTTTTAAGAGAAAACGGTCAAGTCTTTTTCTAACATTTGCCCCAACTTTCTTACTTCTCCAGGTAGGGGTAATTTTAGAAGGTGCTATGTGAACTAGCTGGGCATTATCAAATAGGTCTAAAAAGTAGTCCTCCAACAGATCTGAAGGGAAAACCCTACCCCAATTCTCAAAAGAATGAAGGGTTAAATTGAGATCACCAGCTAAAATGAGGTTCTCAATATTTAAAAGGCCACTTGATACAATTCTATCCCAAAACACCCTTTTGTCCTTGTATGGAGCATAGACATTAAGTAGATTAAATTGTTTGTGAATTCCCCTAATATTACCTTTCAAAAGAATTCCTGTGCAAGTTCTAAAAGGTTTGAAAGAGTAGGTCCTAGGGTTCCAAAATACAGCCAACCCTCCCGAAAGACCCACAACGTCAATAACAAAACATTCTCAATTCTTTAGAAAAAATATTCACAAGATTTAAATCCCAAAGCCATGGTTTCTTCAACAAAATAGATATCCGCGTTATTATTCAAGAATTTTTTTTTGAGAGCCCTGCATTTTGGGTCGACTCCCAAGACCCTAATATCGAATGAAATGTAGATCATTGGGTAACCTCTATCGAGGGATTTTTCGCTCTAACTGCCTTGTGTGCAGTACCATTCTCCTTCGCTAAACGAAGTCTTTTCAATAGAGGAGTATCACTAGCTTCTATTAATAGATATTTTTCCCCTTCCTCAACTGCAATTTCTACAAATAGTTTTTCCTTGTTCTTCCTACGAATAGTAGCATTTTGATACCCAATGGAATTTAAGGGGATAGCCTCATTATTTTCCATAGGGGCATTGGAGTAAATAGGAAGAGGGGATAAGCTAGTGTCTTTTGAAGAAAATTTCAAGGGAATTTCCTTCGAACATCCCTCTACATCGTTAAATGAGTTCAGAGGTAGACCAATTCCTTTGAACAACCTTTTACAGCAGAATTAGTGCCCTGTGGAAAGGAAAATCCTAATCCCGACTTTGTGGGAGTCAAAGGAATCAAAGAACTTAGATCTAGACCCAATCCTGAAGAAACATCATAATCCAAAAATTCAAAAGTGGGTTTGAGCAAAGGAAACCTATAGCTCTTTGTAAGATCATGAACTGACACACTAATAGAGCTAGGGTTTTTAAGTCATTGATCTAAATCTTTCTCCACAAATTTAATAAAAATAAGCTCTTTTGATGATAAGTCTTCGTAAGGAACATGAGAGAGACAATCGACATACCTGGGAACCGAGTGTTCTCCAAGTTTAATGTAGTTCTTCTTGAAGAGTCAGGTAGGATTGCAGCCGACAATGAAGACGAATACCTCCTCCATAGGTTTTTTCCAAACCCCAATTTACATTTTCTCTTGACGTGACCTGTGTCATGACAAATAAGACATCTAAACAGGATGCCTTCGTAATCCAAACGCTGGTTTAAAATGTAGTCTTCCCAATAGATTTGAAAGGAATCCGACAGCCCCTCCAAGGTTTCCAGATCCACTAGAACCCGCGCCATTCTTCTATCACCCCCTCGCAGAGAAGCTTTGTCAACCGATATAAAATTTCCCAGATGGTTTGCAATATGTTCCAGAATCTCTTCAGACCAGAATTGAAGAGGTAGACCAGGGAGAAGGACCTAACTTGTGTCTTCTGTTCACCACTTGGGTAACCGGGTTAAAACCAATTGACCACTTCCACAACACTAAGGATCCCTCCTGAATAACCCAGTAATTGTCTAAAACCCTCTGCACATGATCACTCTCCAAGAATATGAAACAAAACCACCCTCTCAGAATCCATAGAACCTAGGGTATGTAATAAAAATAGGCCTTCTGGTTTTAATAACCAGGTCGATCATCTCATGTTTGTTTAACCTTACATAGTCCATCCGACCAATGACTGCTCGACTTCCCAAGCTTTCAACTTTCTTAATCATGATATTTCTCCCAATATTTAAACTTTCCATATCTTGTTTCACCTTAAAGGCTTTGTATAACCTTTTTTCCCTGGTCGGTGGACCATATAGCCTCCCCGACGAAGCCTTTTTCTGTAATTTCGAACCAGTAAACAGCCTTTTCGAGGCACCCTTCAACGGAGTATTAGGGTCTACGCACAGAGACAAACTCTTCACAGAGTACACTTGTTCAATGTCAACCCATGTTGAAACAATGTGAGTTTTATGAGCCCTTTCCTTCTGCTGAGTGATTGAATCTGTGCATTGAGATAACTCCTTCACAGGTGAAGCCTGGTCAGTGCCATCTCGAGAAGGCTCATAAAGTTGAGTAAAGTGAGCATTAATGTTCTACAGTTGCATGTTTAGAAACGAAGGCTCATACCCACCTTCCTTTGACGTGTCTACCAACGAAGGCTCATACCCACCTTCCTTTGATGTGTCCACCTTCATACTAAAACTCCCATCATTTTCCAAAAAGCACCGTGATTTGATGGGGTTTGTGTGGGTGCTCTATCACCACCTAGCTCACCATCCTTCGATTGAAATACCTCATCATGATTAGGGTTGTTAAACCCTAGTGCTTGTGTATATGGTTTTTTCTTTCAAAACATAATGTCCGAAGGGAAGAAAGACAATGAAAAAACCTAAATACTTCCCACTTTTTTCAACTTGGTTGGTACTAGGCCGAGACAACTTGAATTCAAGCTCTGAAAAATGCCATTAGGGTTTTTAGAATTACAACCTTAGGGTTTTCAGAAAACTCCATCGTCCAGACTATCCCCAAGTGAGCAATTACTGAGAGAAATCAATCAGGCCAATCGACCACTCAGGGATCTTCGATCTTTTCACTTTTTGAAGGTATCAAAAAATGTTTTACTCAAGATTATAGAATAGGATGATCAGGGTGACCTGGATGTTGACAATGAAATGTTGTATTTGAATATTTCGGTTAATAGACCAAAATACGATGAAAAAAGTGGTAAATGAATATGGTCCTTAAAGTTCTAAACTTTTATATAGAGCATGGAACATATATCCTTTATTCAAAAGTAGCCTATTTTAGAGATATGATACATATTGTTGCCATCTAATTCACACCTTGGGTCATGTGGCAGAAATCTTCAAGCCATTGGGTGTGACCTTGGGGGCAAGCAAGAGTCAAGTGCTATCACTTGATCTTGAATCCTCCATCTAGGCTCTCTCCTAGTGAAGCCAAGGGGGGTGGTCCCTAGTAAAATAAACTATGGTGTTTAATCTATGAAATAAAACAATTAGTCTAGAAGATGAGATGAAATAAAATATCACAACTAAGATGAATTGCAAATGATATAAATAACTAGCACATCAAATAACATTCCACACAACACATAAATTAACTTAAGCATAAAAATAATAAGATTGCCAAAATAGACCAATGCTAATGGAGTGCATGTGTAAGGGTTGTTAGTGAAGTCTCGTGAAGTATTGTAGTTGTCTCAGTTGGTCAATTTTAAGATTATTAAGTGAGTAATTAATGGCGTGGGTTAATTGTGAGTTTGGCCAAACAAGTCAAGTCCCTTCAACCTTAGTGCTAAAGTGGTAATACCACGTGTCCAACGAGGTGAGGATGAACCTGCTTGGAGTAGCCCTCGGACTCCGTAGTAGTTACCCTTTGCAACCTCCCGAGTTCTCGAGAAAATCAATTGTGTGGATTTTCCTATTAAATCTAGTAACTCGTATCCCTTTCTGATACAGCCAACTGATCAGACAAGCTGTAGCGATGTAGAGCATACGGGGCCTTAAAGTCTTGGATATTTTAAGTTTTTTAAAGCTAAGTATGAATTTTTGAAATCTCGATGCCGATACTCTCGTTACTGAGAACACATCCGGATTGGGTTAATTTTATTTTAGGAACTTAAAATAAACTAAAAAAAAGTAAAGAAAAACTTAAAAAAAAAAAAAACGAAACCATGCGAATCCCCCCTGGAGGGATGGGGTGTGGGAACTTGGCTGCCCACTTGCTTCTCTTTTCTACAATGACCAGAAGAAAGAAGTACTTGTGTTTCTTTGTAGAATATGAACAACAAGGTTTTACAATTAAAGGGCTTTGATAAATGGTCAATGAAAGAAGTATGAGAAGAGGGGCTTCCAGTTTGACTCGGATCTTCAGAATTTCGCCAGAATGCCTATTTATTAGATCAATCTTTGCTGCAAAACAAAGAACAAATTTTTATTAAATATGATGAGAAATCAGGTTAAAACATAAAAATTTAATCAAGAACATTTAAGTACTTTAAAGATAGGAAATTTTAAGAATCAAACTAGTACTTGCTTGCAATCAGATCTGAATATTTAAATTTGCATATATAAATCAGAAAGGTAAGATATTTCAATATTTCAGTGGGATTTGAATATGCAAAATGAAAACTAGTAACCAAAAATTTAAATTTCCCCCAAAGATTTCAAGCTTGGGCAATGGAGTCCTCAAGTAGAGAGCAAAGGGATTTGAATCTTCTCAAAACAAATCGCAGATATGTGGTGGAATCAAACAAGAACCAACACTCCACGCTAGATATCCCTGCACAGCTTGAACAATACTACAACAAAGCATTATATCCGGGAGTATTTAAGAAAAGGACTAGATAATATGCATACAAGCAAGTAAAACATACAAATCTAAGATCTACTCACATAAATAACTCAGAGAAACAAAAAAGAAACTACTTATTTATTCTCTTCTACCAATTATCATTAATCCTTCAAAGACCGATTAGAACAAAAAAAGAATGCAGCAAGAAACTGATAAAGAATGCTAGCTCCAAGTGAGTTGGTTGTGGGTTGGATAAAGGTTGGAATGAGTTGGATAAAGACAAAAAGAGAAGCAACTTCCAAAACTTTGGAATCCACATCACCAAAAATCATTCACATCACCCAAACTTCCATCTCTCTTGAGATGCATTCCCCCACAGAGGAAAGTTCCAAACTCAAAAAACTCTCCGAATTGGCAACATCTGACTTGTCCCTCTTGCCCGGCTACTTGCCAAAATGATTTTCCAAGTCACCCAACTCTTTTTTGGCAATAATCTTTTATTTTTTAATTGCTGAATTTTTTTATATTTCATTTTTTTCTTGGGTTTTTCGAGTAATTATTAATTTTGAGGTTGAATAATTACTCGAAAACTTAGGAAAGTGGGTCTAGGGGTTAAGTGGGTGGAGTGAGTTAGAAAATGAGCACTTCCATGACAAAAACAATCTCCCAGCCACACTTTTATGACCTTTTACATTTTTACAATTAACTTATAAAAAATAAGCTTGCAAAAACGAAAAAAAATAAAAATTTCCGGAAATTAAAAAAAAACCTATGGGTGACTTAGGACATGTTCACAATGACTAAAAATAATGATTGGCATGGTAATATACATCGACACATAGGTTTTATTAACATAACAAGGCTTAATTAATTAATGCGATTATTCTAGCTTTGGAGGTTTTGGTGAAAAACTAGAAAAATTATTTATCGCTTAAAAACAATAAATAATTAACAAAGAAAAAACACCCTGGAATAATGCATTAATAAATAAGTCCTAAGAAGCCAAACCTTTTACATAAAGTCATCATGATAACTCATTTTACTACAATTCCCCATAGGGTAAGAACATGTTAAAAAAATAAAAAAAGAGCCTAGGAAGGCCTGCAAGGACTTCTGAACTTGAAAATTGAACAAGTGATTGTTCATCTTTGATGGCTCGATTAAAAATACAACTGAGTGCAACTCAGGTGGTAACACATATCACCCACTCATATATATATATATAACGACCAACTTTAAAGACATGACAATTTATCCATTTGGGAACCATCATATTTTCTCTTAAATTTTAATTGTAAATATATAGTATATATATTTGTTTATATTAAAAAAAACATTTTACATGTGTTATAAATATGACACATTTTAGTTTTATTGTTACATCCATAGGTGAACTTATATTTTAGAATTTGAGAATTTGGGATGGAGTAGCAAGTATAAGTTTTCTAAATTAGAGGAGGATGAGATAAGTGTATTCTCTAGATTGACTTTATGGGCATCATTTCAAATTTGAAATAATCAATTATAAAAAAAAGAATATAAAAAATAAATGGTAGTTGATGCATGAATAATTGGTAATTGAAACATAGCTGACAACAACAACAACAACAAAACAAATAATTTATTCATATTATAGATATAAATCAACCACAAATTAAATAACTATACTAATTATAAATAATAATAATAAACAAAACAAAAGTAAAATTCTTATTAGATTTAACAAAATAAAATCAAAAATCAAAAATAAAAAATCAAAGCTGCTTTCTATAAGCTTATATCCATCCGTGACAATCAAGCCTGGAATTTCAATTTTTCTATGCCTGTCAATATTTAATGACGGTTTTGCCTATCATTTTAGGTTTTAGGCAATTTTACTAAGTGCCAATTTTATAGAGCAACTTGACATAAGTATACAAAACACAACACAACAATCAAGTATATAAAACACAACACATTATAGCAATATTTTTTTTAACTATTGCTCGTCAAAACTCAACACAATGGGAAAAGGTATTTAGGAGAAGGGTAATTGCGAGCAATGATGAGTAATGCATGAGCAGGCCCAACACAATGCCCAAATACAATGGTAACTAGTTTGGGTATAGTAGAAATCATAGATATTAATATTTTAGAAGGGACTCCTAAATTCATCAATCCCAAATAGACTTCTCATATATTTTGTTAAGTGTTAATTTTGATGGCTTCATCTTAAACTTGAGTGTCAAATACTTGTAAAAAATGAAAAAAAATCTGTGTCCCCTCAAATTCCAGTCCTGGTGACAATGATAATGGCAGATAATGACAAAAACGTTCTGTGTCCCCTCAAATTCCAGTCCTGGTGACAATGATAATGGCAGATGGATTATCTTAGGATTCATTGTTGTAAAATTCAAATGTCGTTCTCATAACTGATATTTTTCGTTAATTCCAGTCCTGGTGACAATGATAATGGCAAATGGATTATCCTTTACAGCTAGGCTTCTTTGTTGTAAAATTCAAATCTCGTTCTCATGACTGATATTTTTCTTGGTTGCACGAGAACACGAAAATAGCGATGACAAACGCCAAAACATCGATTTTGCTGGTAGTTTTCAACTATTTGTAGGCATCCCTGTGGCAATGATAATGGTGAATGGAGTGTCGTTTGCATCAAGAATTCATTTAAGAAAGGAAGGAATCTTGACATTTGTGGCTAAATTCCAAACTCGTGCTCGTGATCCACACATGGCCAGCAAGAGGACAAGAACAGTGAATCAGATAACAGTTATTTGTGAGAGTCAGTCAATATCGCCGTCCCAATTCCCACCCACCAGGCTTGACTCTGAGTCCAGCAAGAACGTGCCTGCACTATTAGTTATATATAGTAGCAATCGATGGGTTTTCACATATCTCAGGATTTGCTTTACTTGCTGCCAAACCATAAAAAAACCAGCTAATGGATACCAATTGCAATGGAGAAGGCAATCTTTTGTCCACAAACATGGCTGGAAAAGTCATTACCTGCAAAGGTATGGTTTGGGTTTTCATCTTTTTCTTTGAGTAAATAGTATTGCCTCTGTGTTTAGATTTGAAGCTTGGATTCAATTCAATGATCTGGTTTGGTTTGGTTTAATTTTATGTTGTGAATGTACAGCTGCTGTAGCATGGGGACCAAAGCAGCCTTTGGTCATACAAGAGGTGCAGGTGGATCCTCCTAAGGCAATGGAGGTCCGAATTAGAATTACTCACACTTCCCTCTGTCATAGTGATATCACATATTGGAGTGCATCAAATGAAAGCCAATTTCCTCGCATATTTGGCCACGAGGGTGCTGGGTAAGCCTTGCTTTCCACCGAAATCATTTAGTTATGTTTAACAATTCTGTGACAGACATGGTTTATATTGCATTATTGGCATTAAGGGCTTTCGTAATCTGGAAGAAACTTTTAATAATTATGTCTAACAATTCTAAGCCATGCATGGTTTAATAATTATGTCTAACAATTGCGAGCCAAACATGGTTTATTAGCCATTACTGGCATCAAAGGTTTTGAATGCAATTCTCTTGGTTGATGTCATAACATGCATCAAAGGTTTTGAGTGCAAGTCTCTTGGTTGATGTCATAACATTCTTGGTTGATGTCATAACATTGTTGTTTAGTAACTTGTTTTAGATGTCATGCCTTGTGGGTAGTATTTGACTGTATTTGGTTTATGACAGTTATTAATGGGTTGATAACATAACATTGTTCTTTAATGGCACATTAACATCGCTGATGGTTTTGATGCCATGCTTTGTGAGTGGTATTTGGCTTGGTTTGTGAGCCATACATGGTTTATTAGCCATTATTGGCATCAAAGGTTTTGTGTGCAATTCTTGGTTGATGTCATAACATTGTTCTTTAGTTGTAATTTGGATGTCATGCCTTGTGGGTGGTACTTGAATGTATTTTGGTTTGTAGTTGTTATTAATATTGTTTTTTAATAGCATATTAACATTAATGATGGTTTCAATGTCATAATTTTGAGTGGTATTTGATTTGGTTTGTGAGCCATACATGGTTTATTAGCCAGTACCAGTATCAAAGGTTTTGAGTTGAAGTCTCTTGGTTGATGTCATAACATTGTTCTTTAGTCTTGTAGTTGTTATTAATGGATTGATAACATAATATTGTTCTCGCATATTAACATTGTTGATGGTTTCAATGTCATGCTTTGTGAGTAGTATTTGATTTGGTTTGTGAGCCATACATGGTTGATTAGCCAGTACTGGCATCAAAGGTTTTGAGTGAAAGTCTCTTGGTTGATGTCATAACATTGTTCTTTAGTCTTGGTTTAGATGGCATGCCTTGAGGGTGGTATTTGGCTGTATTTGGTTTAGTTGTTATTAATGAATTGATGAAATAACATTGTTTTTTAATAAACCTTGCTGATGGTTTCAATGTCATGCATTGTGAATGGTATTTGACATTTGATTTGTAATACTATGGCTGTGATGTGGCAAGTTATCTTAGTACAATGGCATACTTCCCCTTCTCCTACAACTAGCTGTTTAATTTAAACTTTTAAAACTGAAATTATAAATATGCAGGATAGTTGAGAGTGTCGGAGAGGGCGTAACAGATCTCAAGCAAGGAGACCATGTGATTCCTCTTTACAATGGGGAATGTGAAGTCTGTGTCTACTGTAAATCTAAGAAGACCAATCTGTGTGGTGAGTTTCGAGTAAACCCCTACATTACAGGGATGAGAAAGGATGGGACATCTCGTTTCTCCATTGGTGGAAAGCCAGTACATCATTTCATGTCCACTTCTACATTTAGTGAGTACACTGTAGTGGATTATGCTTGTGTTCTCAAGATTGATCCGGAAGTTCCGTTGGATATGGCATGCTTGCTAGGCTGTGGTCTGGCAACAGGTATCCCACTGTTCAGTTTGTTGGAATCGGCATTCATAGACTTTCAATTGTGTTTATTATGACATCTGGTTACTATATTCAAAGGGCTAAATATGCACTCTGCTAACTTGGGCCTGCAGGAATTGGAGCTGTATGGAACACAGCAGACATTGAACCCGGGTCAACAGTTGCTATCTTTGGTCTTGGCACTGTGGGCCTTGCTGTAAGTGATTTGGTTATCCATGCTATTTGACAGAGTTGTTGTACTGGCTATCCTTCTTCAGTTGGTTTCTTATAATGGTAACTGTGAGCAGGTTGCAGAGGGTGCCAGGATAAGAGGAGCATCCAAGATAATTGGTATTGACACAAACCCAAACAAGTTTTCTAAAGGTAAATGCTCTCTTTATTAGAATAACTGTTAAAATTAACATAAAATTTAAATGCCAGACTTGCTGGTCTTGAGACTGAAAGTTCAGCTTTGTTTAGTCAAGTAAGTAAATATAGGCTCAATAAAAGCCAACATGTCACTTACAAGAATTGTGAAAGGGGTTAGAGACTGAAAGTTCACCCTTGTTTAGTCAAGTAAGTAAATATAGGTTTATTCACTCATTACATAAGGGCTCAATAAAAGCAAACATGTCACTTACAAGAATTGAACCTGGGTGGAAAGGGTAACATTCATTCCTCACAACCACCCAAGCTACAACCAATGAACCTAACTCACTAGGATAGTAGCATGAAATTTCTATAGAAATAATTATTCAAGCACAGAATGCACTATCAGTTAGATATACCAAAATATTTAGATCAAGGGTTTCACTATTTGCATTACATACACTGCAGCTAAAACCCTGGGAGTGACACACTGCATCAACCCAAAAGACCACGAGAAGCCCATTCAAGAGGTACTGCAACTTTAGATTATGGTTGTATATAATAATCATCTCTCTAACACCTATTAGCCCAGAGCTCAGATTATGGTTGTATATAATAATCATCTCTCTAACACCTATTAGCTCAAAGCTCAGATTATGGTTGTATATAATAATCATCTCTCTAACACCTATTAGCTAACTTTGGCAGGTGATAAGAGACATGGTGGATGGCGGTGTGGATTACAGCTTTGAATGCATTGGAAATACAGATATATTGTACCAGGCCTTTTTGGCCACCCATGATGTAAAAACACCCTTTATACTCTTTTTTTTTCAACTTCAACTTCAATGTGACTCATACAATAAGAATTAGCTATTTAGAAAACTGCCACCCATGATGTAAAAACACCCTTTATACTCTTTTTTTTTCAACTTCAACTTCAATGTGACTCATACAATAAGAATTAGCTATTTAGAAAACTGATAGTAGAGAGATCTTGGATCTGCAATAATCAAGCTCCAGTAGTAAGGTCTGTTAGGGATATGCATAAAAGAAAAAACTTAAAGCTGCATTATGGTTCAAGTATCCTCAATGCTCATGGTTAATGTCTTGGAAAATTGGATGTGATTGCAGGGCTGGGGCTTGACAGTGTTGTTGGGTTTTGATTCTAGTGAAAGAAGGCTAGGCATTCTTCCAATGGAGATATTTATGGGCAGGAGGATAGTGGCATCCGTATTTGGTGGATTCAAGGGAAAATCCCAATTGCCTAATCTAGTAGAAAAATGTGTAAAAAAGGTAATGAATCATCATAACATACTATGACATACTATGGTTTTAAACAATTTGTGTTCATAACATAGTACTGTTTAAACAAATGGTGTTTTTAAAATAATATTTTATATATATTTTATTAGTTTTGTTTAAAACAATTGTGTTTTTAAAATAAGTAATTGGTATATATTTTATTAGCTTTTTTTTGTTAGTGAAAGGAAAAGTCCAACCAAAAGTTTATATATATTATTTGTTTTATTGTTGATTGTAGGAAGTCTAGGTATGGTTTTAAACAAATTGTGTTTTTAAAATAAGTATTTTCATATATGTTTTATTAATTTTGTTTAAACAAATTGTGTTCTTAAAATAAGTAGCTTGTATATATTTTATTATATTTGTTATTAATGGAAGAGAAAGTCTAACCAAAAATTCATATATATTTTATTCGTTTTATTGTTGATTGCAGGAAGTCCAAGTGAAAGAATTCATTACCCATGAGCTGCCTTTTGTAGATATTAACAAATCATTTGATTTGATGTTAGAAGGCAAGAGTCTGAGATGTGTTCTCCATTTCTAACCAAACCAGTTATCTTCTCTATTCTCTTCCCAACCAACAACTCTCTTATAGAGCTATGTTCTATGTTTAGTGGCGGAAGGATGAAGCCTTATTTGTTTGACCTTAGTTTCAATTGGATTAAAAAGGGCAAAGTTAAGGTAGCCTATGCTCCTTAAAGATATGTTGGTATTAAACATTTTATGTTACAGATAGTAATTAAAGATAGGTTGGTATTAAACATCTTATCTTACAGATAGTAATTTAGTTTATGGAGTAAAGTTATATTATCCATAAAATGTTTAATTTATTATTTTTAGTTGAAAAATGAAATATTCATCTTTAGTTTAATAAAAACTTTAATATGGTGTTGAAAAATTAGTATATTTATTTTAAAGTTTAATTCATAATTAAAATTATCAAAATATTCAAAGTATGTTTATGTAATTTATGTTAATTAAATAACACCATCTTATAAAAAGATTGACTAAAATTAATATTTTTCAAAAATTAATATTTAAATTTAATATATACAATATTCTAAAATCATTTTAATAGCCAATATCTCTCATAAAGTCTTAAATGTCAAAGTTGTAAAGTGATTATGGATAATGATAACAAATAAAATATAGTTGTAGTGGTAATGATTAAAAATATAAATTAAACATGATAAAAGCACCAGCAACTATATAGTTTTTTTTCAAAGGGTGTGAGCTAAGGATGAAATTTTATATTATATCATTCTCATAAATATAGACAAAGAACTCAATTAAAACTACGAGAGATGCCTAAAGATGAACAAACAGTTTCAACAACAATAATGAATGAGAAAAATATGATGATGGGATAAATGAAGGATTACATTTAAAAAAAGGATATATAGATTAAATAAGTTTATATTTAAAACAAATTTTATAAAATAACTATAATTATAACATAAAAATATTTTATAAAATAACTACAATTATAATATAAAAATATTTTATAAAATAACTATAATTATAAAATAAAAATATAATAATATTAAACATATAAAAAAATTAAATTTAATATAACATAAACATCTATATAACATCTATCATAGTTTTAGAATTATAAAATGATAATATTACATTAATATAAAGTATTATTTAATATTTATTAATATTAAAATATTATTAATATTTATTAATATTATTTATCAGGCCAATCGACCACTCAAGGATCTTCGATCTTTTCACTTTTTGAAGGTCTCAAAAAATGTTTTACTCAAGATTATACAACAGGATGATTAGGGTGACCTGGATGTTGACAATGAAATGTTGTATTTGAATATTTTAGTTAATAGACCAAAATACGATGAAAAAAGTTGTAAATGAATATGGTCCTTAAAGTTCTAAACTTTTATATAGAGCAGGGAACATATATCCTTTATTCAAAAAATAGCCTATTTTATAGATATGATACATATTGTTGCCATCTAATTCACACCTCGGGTTACGTGGCAGAAATTTTCAAGCCACTGGGTGTGACCTTGGGGGCAAGAAAGAGTCAAGTGCTTTCATTTGATCATGACTCCTCCGTCTAGGCTCTCTCCTAGCGAAGCCAAGGGGGGTGGTCCTTAGTAAAATAAACTATGGTGTTTAATTTATGAAATAAAACAATTAGTCTAAGAGATGAGATGAAATAAAATATCACAACTAAGATGAACTGCAAATGATATAAATAACTAGCACATCAAATAACATTCCACACAACACATAAATTAATTTAAGCATAAAAATAATAAGATTGCCAAAATAGACCAATTCTAATGGAGTGCATGTGTAAGGGTTGTTAGTGAAGTCTCGTGAAGTATTTCAGTTGTCTCAGTTGGTCTATTTTAAGATTATTAAGTGACTAATTAAGGGCGTGGCTTAATTGTGGGTTTGGCCCAACAAGTCAAGTCCCTTCGACCTTAGTGCTAAAGTGGTAATACCAAGTGTCCAACGGGGTGAGGATGAACCTACTTGGAGTAGCCCCTGGACTCCGTAGTAGTTATCCTTTGCAACCTCCCGAGTTCTTGAGAAAATCACTTGTGTGGATTTTCCTATTAAATCTAATAACTCGTATCCCTTTCTGATACAGCCAACTGATCAGACAAGCTGCAGCGATGTAGAGCATACGGGGCCTTAAAGTCTTGAATATTTTAAGTTTTTTAAAGCTAAGTATGAATTTTTGAAATCTCGATGCCGATACTCTCGTTACCGAGAACACATCCGGATTGGGTTAATTTTACTTTAGTAACTTAATATAAACTAAAAAAAAGTAAAGAAAAACTAAAAAAAAGAAAAAGAAAAACGAAACCATGCGAATCCCCCCTGGGGGGATGGGGTGTGGGAACTTGGCTGCCCACTTGCTTCTCTTTTTTACAATGACCAGAAGAAGAAAGAAGTACTTGTGTTCCTTTGTAGAATAGGAACAACAAGGTTTTACAATTAAAGGGCTTTGATAAATGGTCAATGAAAGAAGTATGAGAAGAGGGGCTTTCGGTTTGACTCAGATCTTCAGAATTTCGCCAGAATGCCTCTTTATTAGACCAATCTTTGTTGCAAAACAACGAACAAATTTTTATTAAATATGATGAGAAATCAGGTTAAAACATAAAAATTTAATCAAGAACATTTAAGTACTTTAAAGATAGGAAATTTTAAGAATCAAACTAGTACTTGCTTGCAATCAGAACTTGTACAATAAAACTTTAATAATCAGATCTGAATATTTAAATTTGCATATATAAATCAGAAAGGTAAGATATTTCAATAGTTCAATGGGATTCAAATATGCAAAATGAAAACTAGTAACCAAAAATTTAAATTTCCCCCAAAGATTTCAAGTTTGGGCAATGGAGTCCTCAAGTAGAGAGCGGAGGGATTTGAATCTTCTCAAAACAAATCGCAGAGATGTGGTGGAATCAAACAAGAACCAGCACTCCTCCACGCTAGATATCCCTGCACAGCTTGAACAATACTACAGCAAAGCATTATATCCTGGAGTATTTAAGAAAAAGACTAGATAATATGCATACAAGCAAGTAAAACATACAAATCTAATATCTACTCACACAAATAACTCAAAGAAACAAAAAAGAAACTACTTATTTATTCTCTTCTACCAATTATCATTAATCCTTCAAAGACCGATTAGAACAAAAAAAGAATGCAGCAAGAAACTGATCCAGTTATACCTCATATAACATAAGAATTCACCACACATTGATGTCCGACACAAGTATGCCTCCAAAGCCTTCACTTTATTTCTCAATGATAATAAACTACAACATACAAGAGTAGAGGTTCAATGCCCAAATCATACGTCAAGAATGAGGAGGGGTTGCCTGCTTAAATAGAAATCTGGCATAGAGAGGGGAATGCATCTCCGCAAGGATGTGCTAGCTCCAAGTGAGTTGGTTGTGGGTTGGAGAAAGGTTGGAATGAGTTGGATAAAGGCAAAAAGAGAAGCAACTTCCAAAACTTTGGAATCCACATCACCCAAACTTCCATCTCTCTTGAGATGCGTTCCCCCACTTGGAGAGGAAAGTTCCAAACTCAAAAAACTCTCCAAATTGGCAACATCTGACTTGTCCGTCTTGCCCGGCTACTTGCCAAAATGATTTTGGGTGTGTGCAAGAAGTTGAGGGACCCTTTTGATGCAATGGTGGAGTGAAGTCATTCACTCTTGATCCAAAAAAAGAAATTAACCCAAGCAACACCGAACCTGCCAAGCCTAGTCCCAAGGCTAGCAATGGTCATGCCAACTAGGCTAGTAAACAATATCGCGCCTTCGTTTTAGTCAAGCTAATCGCGTGCGCGATTTCCTTTGCTAAAACAGAGGCGTGATTTCCTTTGCTAAAACGGAGGCGTGATTGTTAAAACCTGTTTTTCATTTTAAACCGGCCGAGGCCATCCTTTTCTCATTTTTGGCGCGGCTATTGGACGAACGAAGGCAA
>LPNX010472353.1:11365-24336 GCA_001517045.1 Pseudotsuga menziesii | reverse complement strand
TTTTATAGTGTGCACCAACAAGATTAGGTTTTAGGGTCTTGGAATAGTTCATTGTGAGTAAATTCTCCAAGACCACTAAATGAAACAATTAGGTGTCTGTCCATGTGAGAGTATGAAATTCCTTTATATAATTAGTGTTTCTCAGGATCTTGCTCTTACAAGGGAGTTAAACATGCGACAGTGTGAGCACTTATTGATTGGAATGACCCTTGGTCATAACTGAGTAGCACCGTAGATACTTCAAGGATTGTATTCGTATCTGGGGGCTCTTTCGAGAGTTTCGGGGTTTTCCACCCTGCCCATACGGTTGATCCTGCCTGTGACTATCTTCCTGAGCATTGATTATATTGGGGTGAACTTAGATTCCTTACCTAGGTTATCGAGGGGGTACTTCATAGAGGTTATTCTGTAGGTGTCCTGGCAAGGTAGAGGTCAGACATCATAGTCGCTTTATGCGTTGAAGCTAAGGGCCACTATAATTGGTTACATACCTCTGCTTGTAGTGTATGGGAGTTTCGAGCCTCTCCTAAGCGATACATGCCTACTGCATTTGGGAGATCACATATCCTCCCCTTGGTTTACTTGTATTTTGGTTGTAGATTTTCTTAAGAGTGTGCTCTTTGTGCGCTAGTTGGGCTTTGGGATCACGATTACTTGAGTATATTTATGCTCTCTTGATTTTGGTTCCTTTGATTTTCATCATGCCTGGTATCCTATCACCCATCCTTGGTCCTAGTGCAAACCCTCGTGTCAGACTTGGGGGCATCACAACCCCTTAACCTGATCATAGATTTGGGAGTGGTCACATTCTTCCCTCTACTCCATTTGTGGATAATGTTGACTCCCTTCTCTCAGTATTTACACCAGTGGTCACCCTCATAGGGGTGGTAATGGATGCGTGAACATTGGGTCTACACCTTACTTTCCTTTTTATGTCCCATCGTTCACCGCATTGTTACCTTTGAATTTATTTTTCATAATCATTCCTCCCTATTCCCTATAGTTTGGATTCTTTATTGACAATTTTGGGTTGTTTTGGACTAATATGGTTGTCATGTAAGGTCTAGGTTTTGTACACTCTCTCTGAGGTTTCGACCCATTCGTTCTTATCACATGTATCGTATATAAATTGGCATATAGGTTAGGATATCGCATCCGCTTGCACTTATGCATTACCTTATGACTGTTTCATTTTAACCTTAGGTACGAACCCATTCCATGGTATCACGAAACCTTCATGCTATTGTTAGAGGTGGTACTATGTGAATGGTAGAGATTTCCTATACATGGGTGTCCTAGTTAGCTCCACTTTGCATTTGGTACCCATGTTGTGAGTCCTCTCTTAGGTTTGAGAGTCCTTTGTATAGTATCACCATCTCTTTGTGCAAGAGCCTCATACTCCTCTTGATATTTTTGTTGGCCTTTTTTCCCAGGACTCCCTTATGTCAAGTTGTAATTACATTATCATGAGTTTTTCCTGCCTTAATAAGCCTTATGCCGGCTTCCCTGAATTTTATTATCAGCGATATAGCCCAAGCTTGTCTCATGTCTAGCCATGCAAAGCCATTTTACATATCCTTTGCAACTTGATTCCTCATTTTTAACTGGGAGGGGACTTTCCCCCAAGTGTCGTTATCCTACACATGTGTCCTTGCATTGAGCGTAGGTATGTTCCGCTGCTTGGAACTAGTTTGTTTTCCCATTGACACTCATCTCCTCCTAGTCTGTAACTATAAAGCACTTTTATTCTTTTTCAAGATTTTCAAAATATTTGAAAAAGTCCAAAAAATCAAAAAGCCAAAAATCCAGACAAGAAAAGATGTTATATTTGGCAGTAGTCGAGTCGTGTCACCTTCTAATAGAGCATTGGATATCACATCCATTGGTTGGGTTAATAGTTTGACTTTAGGAGTTGTACTTGTTTCTATGAGTTTATCTCCATCGACTGGTTAAGATTCCAGTTCCTATGGAGCCTCTGTCGATGCCTCCTGTGTCATAGACATGTCCTAGTTTTGTATATAGAGTCTATGCTACCTACATTCAGTCACCATTCACATTTATTCTCTTGTTCCAAGGAATTTTAAAACTGAGTCGACCATTCCTCAGTTATCTTGACTTTGAATGTCGACCATTCCCGGTACTGATACTGGTTCGTGCACATTATGATCGAGTTCTTCTACATTATATAGCTTTGTTGAGTACCTCATTTTGGATGATGGGGGGTGCCTTAATTCCCTCCTTTGAGAGGATTTCATCCCATTGACTTTATATAATTTATTCTGGGATAGGAATCCAGAGTCATTTTTTAGTGCCTTGACAGTTACAGTCATCAGTGGCAGGTTCTCTCGCCATCGACAGTTTTTGGGAATACATCAATGTCTTCTGATTGATGGATCCTTTCAAGTGTTTGACCTCAATACCTTTATTCACAATTGTTAGTTTGCACTCTAGTACCTTGATTCCCATTTTCATTATTGGTGGGTGATCTTGTGTCTGTTAACGGTATACATCAATGATTAGTAATCAGACGATGGACTACTATGTTCGACCTCGATACCTCTATTCGCATAGTAAGACATGCATTCATAGAAGATTGTGTATAATACCTTCCATATTGGTGGAATTTCATATGCTACCTTGATTCTGCCAGTGTTCATGAGATTTCAACTCTTGTGACTTGATTCCAATGTATGTTAGATATTTCCAGACATTATGGAGATCTTGATCAATTATATATCTTCAGCCTTCATGGAGATCATGATCCTATGTATATCTTCATCATGGAGATTCTGATCTATCTATATTTTATGTGGCGATGACCACACATTTAATATTTTGTATCATGCTTATTCATGGTCATTGTACTCCTATGTATCCAGGACTTCTATCTCTACTTGCAGTTACATGCAGAGTTTGATTATTGTATTGTACTATTGGATGGCTGGCTCTTCATCACTCCATTTCTATGATGGAATTATAATATATTTTGGCCATCGTGTCACCCCTCTAACCTCACACATTAGGGGGCATCTGTTACAGTTGATTTTACCACACATGGTGGATCACACCTTTATGGCCTTCCCTATCCTTTTGCAGACTATTTGGACCCCATGGACCATTTTTGTACCTTTGATGTTTCCAATATCATCCCTAAAATCATGTCTTATTTGATATATGCATCTTTTAAACCTATTCTCGCGTATATATGCGGATTTGACCCTTAAACATGCATACATCGGGATTTGTGCAAAAGGCTAAATAGTTTTGGAGTTTTCCTTGATGTGGATCCGAATCACTTGTCTCTTGGCCTTCCATATGCCTTGAGATCGCTCATATTCGACCTTCCATTACCCCACTGAAGCACTATATAAGGAACCCTTTGGATACATTAAAAAGGAGGAATTGAAGACCAAGAGAACTATAGTCCATTATTGCCGGAGCTTATACTCGAGTTTGCATCCATTTGTCCCTTGAAGCACTTTGGGTTCTTGCCAAGCTTGCCTTTGCTTGTGAGCTTGATATCGAGAGATGGAGGATTGAAGTGGTGAAGGCCCAAGTGGAGGACTCAGTTTCTCCGATTCGCAGACGTGCCAACAGAGGTTGTCACTATTGTAATCTCTGTTTTATGTTAATAGAAACATCTTTTCCTGTCCAATAATGTGTATTTAAATGAGTATTGAATCCATGGATTATTTTAAATTCTTATATGTTATTGATTATATATGCTAGAGTAGGTCTAACACAATTATATATAGCATGCTTGTATTGTTTGTTGAATGTTGAGAGAGCAAATTACTTATATAAGAGAGAGTGGAAAAGCTCAATGGGGATCTACATCAACCGTCCAAAATAAGGTATGTATCGAGATATTTTAGTGTTAGATATTTGGTTTCTCTTACATATTGGATAGGATTGATTTCTATGGTTACTCTGTCTATTGTGGTACCCCAAGCCATAGGAAGTTTTCTTCGTAACAGAATTATTTGTTACAATGGATTTTACCACACATGGTCGATCACACATTTATGGACTTCCTTGTCCCTTTGCATACTCTTTAAACCCCATGGACCATTTTTTTACCTTTGATGTTTCCAATATCATCCCCAGAAACATGTCTTATTTGATATACGTGACTTTTAAACCCATTCTCGCGTATATACATGGATTTGAACCTTAAACCCATGTACATCAGGATGTGTGCAAAAGGCCAAATAGTTTTGGAGTTTTCAATGATGTGGATCCAAATCACTTGTCTCTTGGCCTTCCATATGCCTTGAGATAGCTCGCATTAGACATTCCATTACCCCATTGAAGCACTATATAAGGAACCCTTTGGATACATTAAAAAGGAGGAATTGAAGAGCAAGAGAACTATACTCCATTGTTGCTGGAGCTTATACTTGAGTCTGCATCCATTTGTCCCTTGGAGCACTTTGTTTTCTTCCCAATATTGCATTTGCTTGTGAGCTTGCTATCGAGAGATGGAATATTGAAGTGGTGGAGGCCCAGGTGGAGGACTCAGTTTCTCCAATTCCCAGACATGCCGACAGAGGTTGTCACTATTGTAATATCTGTTTTATATTAATAGAAATATCTTTTCCTGTCCAATAATGCGTATTTAAATGAGTATTGAATCCATGGATGCTTTTAAATGATTATATGTTATTGATTATATATGCTATAGTAGGTCTAACACAATTATATATAGCATGCTTGTCTTGTTTGCTGAATGTTGAGAGAGCAAATTACTTATACAATAGAGAGTGGAAAAGCTTGATGGGGATCTACATCAACCATCCGAAATAAGGTATGTATTGAGATCCTTTAGTGTTAGATATTTGGTTTCTCTTGCATATTGGAAAGGATTGATTTTTGCGGTTACTCTATCTGTTGTGGTACCCCAAGCCATAGGAATTTTTCTCCGTAACAGAATTGGCGACCATACTAGGGATGTTCCTTGTTTTTATTTAGGGTTAGGGGGAATCTGTTACAGCTGATTTTACCACACATGGTGGATCAAACCTTTATGGCCTTCCCTATCCCTTTGTATACTCTTTGGACCCCATGGACCATTTTGGTGCCTTTGATGTTTCCAATATCATCCCTAAAAACATGTCTTATTTGATATACGCAACTTTTAAACCCATTCTCATGTATATATGCGAATTTGAGCCTTAAACCCGCATACTTCAGGATGTGTACAGAAGGCCAAATAGTTTTGGATTTTTCCTTGATATGGATCCAAATCACTTGCCTCTTGGCCTTCCATATGCCTTGAGATCACTCATATTTGACCTTCCATTACCCCATTGAAGCACTATATAAGGAACCCTTTGGATACATTGAAAAGGAGGGGAATTAAAGAGAAAGAGAATTATATTCCATTGTTGTTGGAGCTTATACTTGAGTTTGCATCCCTTTGTCCCTTGGATCACTTTGTGCTCTTCCCAAGCTTTCTATCGAGAGATGGAGGGTTGAAGTGGTGCAGGACTCAGTTTCTCCGATTCGCAAACGTGCCGATAGAGGTTTTCATTATTGTAATCTCTATTTTATATTAATAGAAATATCTTTTCCTGGCCAATAATGTGTATTTAAATGAGTATTGAATCCATGGATTCTTTTAAATTCTTATATGTTATTGATTATATATGCTAGAGTAGGTCTAACACAATTATATATAGAATGCTTGTCGTGTTTGCTGAATGTTGAGAGAGAAAATTGCTTATACAAGTGAGAGTGGAAAAGCTCAACGAGGATCTACATCAACTATCCTGAATAAAATATGTATCGAGATCCTTTAGTGTTAGATATTTTGTTTCTCTTGAATATTGGAAAGAATTGATTTCTGTGGTTACTCTATCTATTGTGGTACCCCAAGAAATAAGAAGTTTTTTTCGTAACAAGAGGCTTTGGAGGTGTTGATGCCTGGAAATTCACAGGTAACACCAGTTAGGGATTCTCCCCAATAAATGTTCCCAAATAGCCCGTTATCGTTTGGTATGGGGAATCCATCCGGTTTATGGTTCGGCTACCATAGGTCAAGTAACAAATAAAAGGTTTTACTGGTTACAGCCCAGTCCACTGTGTATATTTTAGTTTTTGAATTTAAGTATGATATGCAAGTGCCTATCTAAGAATGCATATTGATAGAGAATACAAGGAGCGGTCACAATGTGATGCATAGGTTCTTACCTCTCGTCTTAACTCTCTCGCATATAAATCACACAAAACAAGAAACTAAAACTAACTATCTAACCTACCCCTAGGGAGCAAGATTATCATTTATCAATGAGTAATGTATTTCTGCGCATGCATTAAGAAAACCACAGATAGTTGTTACTTATTTCAAAACACATGAACATTAATAGATATATGAACAACAAGATAGCTTATTGTTTATGAAAAGCCTTCATTACCCACAGTGGAAATTTCATAGAATAAACTAGAGCGCATTCATAACAAGAACATAGGTTCAAAGAGTTAGAATGATCTCACAGTTAATGGACAACAACTGAAAATGAAATAGTTCACATTCAACAAATCCATAGAACAACATTTGAAACATTCCACCAAGATTTCTCCAATAGGCAACTTGTAATTCTTTGTTGGAAAAGAAAATAGTTCTTACAACATACTCTCACAAATCTCTCTGGGAAAAAGTCCATTATTACATCTAACTCTCCTATATTTATACAAACTAGCAAAACTTTTGGGCTGCCCCGTTGGTGACCTTTGGAATTCCCATGTGACCTTTGGGCTCCCCCCCAATGGTTTAATCTCACAATTTTGTCTTTTAGTGAGTGCTCATGATTTATACAATACATTACATTTCAGATTAAGATTTAAGAGCACTTTATAAAAAGGGACCATCTTGGTAACTGATGAACTTTTACCAAGCCTGGGCTCTACTGCTATTGATTCTACTCAGTAATATGTTGGTCTTCTTGAGATCCTATTGATCTTATACCTTCACTTTCTTATTTTTTGAGAAACATCTCTGCTTCTTACTTTTCCTTTCCTCATCCAACTCCCTTCTGCTTTGTCTTTTAGATATGTCTTCTTTGTAATAGCAATCATCCTGTCATGAATAAACAAAAAATGTATCAGTCCATTTACCTTCTCTGTATGCATTCTGTAAGGTAAACTATACACAGTGTTAATGCATGAAAAGAAAAAATGACGACACAAAGAAATTCTGCTAGTTTGTGTCTTGAAAACCGCTAAAACCACTGTCCAAACTAAAATCACAAGCATGATAAAACAAATTATCTCAATCTAGGATGCATCTAGACTAATTCAAAATCCTCTAATGAAAGTATGAATCATAACAATGTAACCGCCAATCCAAACCCTAAAATTCTCTCTTCATCTCAAAGAAAACTAGACTCGACCAAAACCCGAGGAGAAACTCCGTCATCCCAAAAAATAGAGTAAAAGAACACAAAAATGGAGGGAAAAATACTAAGTATAAGCCGGACAAACTCTTCATCGGTGGTCAGCACACTAAGCTTCCGCAATGGTGGAAGTCATATGGTCTAAGGGTTCCATGGAAAAATGAAATTTTGGCGAAATAAAACACTAAAAACTGTCATACAGGCATCGGAGATCAGAACCACTACCACTAAACACATAGGCATCAACGATCGGAAGGACTAACAATAATGCGTCAGCAGAATAGTTCATTACGTAGCCATAATGGCGGGTGACAAACAGACTAAAGGTTCCACAATCAACATAAAAACATCGACGGTCGACAAATCTAACACTAAAGGTTGGAGCTCAGAACCACTAATCATCGGCGAGATAGTTTACTAGAAAGCCACAACGGTGGAAGACAAACTAACTACGACTTCTACAACAAATAAAACTATCAGAAATTGGAAGAAATAAGGACTATGGATTGGCGAGTTTAAATATTAATGCAGCCGCCATGTCGGCAAAAAACAAATACTAGCCCTCCGATCAAAGTTTACATTGTTCTGATAGCGATAAAGTCAAAAAGGAAGTTAAAACAATAAAACCACGCAATCAGCGAAGATAAGAGCTATCCATCGGAACGTTTTCCATCTGCTGTCCAAAATGGTGATGACTTAGAATACTAGAACCCCAACTCAATCTTCAACAAACCTCTGACAGTGACAAGACCAAACCATTCTAAAATAAAAAAATGTTAAGTTCCACAGTCAAAAGCATTGGTAGTTTTAGATCATTCTACTTCTGAAATGAATGAAAACAATTGACCTCAATTCAACCTAAAAAATCCAAATTTGTAGTAGAGGAAAAATATAGTTCAGGATTCCAAACACTTCTAGGTAAGATAAAATTAAAAGGAGGGTCCAAAATTTGAAAAATTTGCGAAAAATGTTGCAGTTGCAACAATTGGCGACTACCTGGTGAACACAGATCTCTAGACAATTTCTTCCTTAAGTAACGGACTATTTGACAATAAAACCAACATGTTGAATTCTTCTAGATGTTTGGATTTCTCAAATGGCAAATATATGTACTTTTAATCATTGATGATAGTCCAATTTAGGAAAATGTAAACCAAGATTTCAAAGTCAAGATAACTCTTTTGAGGCTAGGAATATGAGTTTCATTTTTTACCTCTGTCTTCGGGTTGCTCCCAGCTTGGACACCATAGGATTGTAACATATGGTAAACAGAAATATTCATTTGTTCCTCATTCCCATGCCATTCTATACTTTTGTGCTTTTGGACTTTTTTGTCCTTTTTGATTCCTCTTCCATGCCTTTCTTTCTGAATTTTTATTCAGGATCCTCTATCCATAGTGTCCTTTTTTATGAGAGATGTACTGATTTTTCAGCTCACGGATGGAGAAGAACTTTGGAAATCATGTACTCATATGGTTCAGTACTTCGTTTTGATACATATTGCTTTCTTAGGATATTTTTTACTCTTATTTTCCTTTTGGGTTTCAATTCTTGGCATGTGATCATTTATGTATAATATATCGTTTACTCTGCTTCCTTTCCATGGGTCTTTTGCCGTCACCCCCTAAGAAATTTTTAAATGTGGCATGGATGGAGCCTAGAAATAGTATTCCAGACCTTTTGATCCTGAGTTATTTTACAAGGATTAAGTAGGAATTCAATGTGTTCATAGCCATTTAGGAAAACTGCTAGACTATAAGAAATTCTTTCAGATAAATCAACAGTATACAGTCTTATAATCAAGGATTTTTGTTAACCAAAATTCTAATGCTCTCCATGCAACCAAAAGTTTGCTTCTTTTATTGAAATCAATCAAAATCTAACTAAAACAAACAAAAATAAAATAAATCAAAAATAAAAAACCAAATTAGTTTATTTATGTACAAGATAATCAAGAAATAAAAACCAAGAAAAATAAAGTTTGAGAACTAAACCACTAACTGGTTTGTTCTCTACCCACCCCTATAAATCTAGAAACTTGTAAGTTGAGGGGCTAGGATTGACTGGAAATTGAAAAAGGCCTACCCATTATCAAAAACTACATCTACTGGTCTTGAATTAAAAACTATATTTGAAACTAAATCTTTTTTTTTTACAATCAATCTCATCAGCTCATGAAAATTGAAGGAGATCGGGCTGGGTGTCTGGTGTATTGCTAGCTTCTTTCGCTTGGTAATTTCTCGATTCTAGCTCAATTAGATAATTTCCCAATACATAATTCATTGGTTCATTTTTTTCTTCCAATTGAGTAACATTGTGCTTCATGTGGGGCTCTCTTAATATTTTTATCTGATTTGGACTTCCCTTATGAGGAAACCACAGATGTGACCAATCTGATGTGAAATACCCATTTAGCCTTGCTAGCCAGTCTCAATTCAAAACAAGTCCATAAACATCAAGTATGTTTGATATTGTAATATCAATGTATTGACATATCTTTTCATTGGTAGATAAGCAAATCAGAACATCTTCCATTTCCCCGATTACTTTCACAGTGGTCCTGTCTAGCTGAGTAACCTACTAGGTAGTTGGTTTAGGTTGTCCATTGATCTTCTTGTAGACTAAAAGTGGCATAAAATTGACCGCTGACCCTTATTCTACTAAACAATTTTGCACATTATGGCTTAAAATCTCAAAAGTCAAGAGGAATGGTGGGGTTTTGAACCTAGCCTTACCTCCCACACTTGCTTCAACAATTTCTTCTACAGGTTGGTTGTTAGTGGGAAGCTCTTTGTCTGGTACTTCAAGTGCTTTTAACAATATTTCTTTCTATTGAGGTACATTACACATTTCAAATAACGAGATATTTTCCTTAGACCTTTTAATGTCCTCCATCTCAGGTGCTTTGATATTTTCCTTGACATTATCAATTTTGTCTTCAATAGGCTTAACAGGCATGTTGACTTGTTTTGGATCTTGACTGGTAATGGTAAATTTAGGTATTTTATAATGTGTGTTGTTCTTCTGAATTTTCTTTACATTCTCTTGAAGTCTCTTAATTTTTGGGAGTATTGAATTGTCTTTATTTAACAAACCTTGACTTCTTTTTGTCACATTTGTTTCTGATGTTTCTTCCTGTTTCAGTGAACCTTCCTCTTCTGTATCAAAAAGTGAGACACGGTCCCATAAAACTAAATAATTCTCTTCTTGTTTTTCTATGGTTTTATTATTTTTTTCTTTCTGCTCATCACCTTCTATTAGTTTAGAGTCCAATAGCTGATTCATTACTAATGTCATCGAATTTATCCATTGAGGGTAATTTTTTTTCAGAATGAGGCTGCTGATGAAAGGTGAAAAAATTATCCATACCTACCTTAGTTAAATTCATTGATGTGGGATTGTGTGGAGGAGGTTTAGATTGATTGTTGTCCTCTTTCCTTTTGTAGTAAGGCTTATAAGATTTTTGAGCTTCCTTCTCCTTTTCCAAATCTATTATTCTGTTCAATAGCTTATGCATCATATTCACCATCCCTTCAAAGTCATGTGATTGCTCATCCTTAGGCTTAGTCAGTAACAACGCTTTCTTACCAAAAACAATTTCTCCTAACTGCTCAAGATAATCTTCTATGCTCTCTTTTTTAGCTTCTACCCTCTCAGCTTCTTCATAAGTTTCTGACAATGTAGGTTTGACTGACATCTTGGCAAAGATGTCCAATTCAGGCCCTAGAGCTGAAGTATATTATTCACTCAGAACTTTATCAGATGGTTTATCAGTTGCACAAAAATTCTTTAAATAAGCAGCAAACCTTTGAGTGAAACTATGCACTTTTTCCTTTATTTCTTTCATTAAAGCGCATAACCCTTTCATCAAAGCTACATGAGTTTTTTGGACTGCATATTTACTTCTAAATATTCTTTCAAATGTATCCCATTTTGTGATTGAGTTAGCAGGCAAAGCAAATTACCATGAGGCTGCTGCTCCTTTCAGAATATGAGGGAACAACCTTCAGACTACGTATTCATGTTCTCCAGCTCGTAGTCCTTCTATAGCCAAGTAAAAACTTTGCAAATGATCATCTACCAAAATATTTTCACTTGGGTCAAGCTTAGGAAAAATTTTCTCAAAATCCTGAGGTAAGTCATGCAAAGGAGGTGCTAGGTTTAATGGTGATCTAGCCCTCCAAGAAGGTGGTGGATTTGGTAGGTTAGGTGGCTGATTTGCATTTACATTTGCCATGATTCTGGGTGGAGAATGAGGTGGTGAATGAGCAATGGTATGAATAGGTGAATAGTAAGGTGTATCTGGGTCCAACTGATTCAGAGCTTGAACAAATTCCTGTAAGGTTGTTTCTACCAACTCTTCAAAATATTCAACCAACACTGCGTCTTCCAATATAGGGCAGTCTTTCTTTCGATATTCTCTTTTGGGTAAGACAGGAATAATTGGTAATCCTCCAATATTCTTCACATATTCCCTTGTGAATCTTCTCAGATCATTTACTACTTCATTATTGACAGAATACAGATTCTCTTTACCCTTTTCTTCCACAGTTGGATTGGGAAACAAACTGCTCTCAGAACTGTTACCGGTGGAATAATTTCAAGGAAATGGGTTTCCTCGGCCAACCATGCACTAGTTTCCCTCCTTCTAGCGCCAAAAATTGTTGATGCCTAAAAATTTGTAGGTAGAAACAGTTAGGGATTCTCGCCAGTAAACGTTCCGAACTAGCCTGTTACTGTTTGGTAAGAGGAATCCGTCCAGTTTACGGTCCGGATACCATAGGTCAAGTAACAAATAAAAGGTTTTACCGGTTACGGCCCAGTCCACCGTGTATATTTTAGTTTTTTTAATTTAAGTATGATATGCAAGTGCCTATCTAAGAATGCAGATTGATAGAGAATACAAGGAGTAGTGACAACGTGATGCACAGGTTCTTACCTCTCATCTTAACTCTCTCGCATCTAAATCACACACAGTAAGAAACTAAAACTAACTATCTAACCTATCCCTAGGGAGCAACATTATCATTTATCAATGAGTAATGTATTTCTGTGCATGCATTAATAAAAATCACAGATAGCTGTTACTTATTTCAAAACACATGAACATTAATAGATATATGAACAACAAGATAGCTTATTGTTTATGAAAAGCCTTCATTACTGTTGTGCCCCTACCCAACAGCCTTTAAAAACCATTATTTCATCAAACAAAATTGTATTTTGTTTTGATGAAATGTTTGAATTTCATATAACAAAACTAAAGAATTGACAGCTACTGAAATGGTGACATTCCAGAAGCTACTGAAACATGAAATTCAAAGTTTTTAAAAGAAACATTTGCATTACAAAATCACTACTTTGGAATTATTATTTTAAGTGAATTACATTCAAAATCAAGGCATGAGTATTAATAATCACCATATTTTTTTTTATCATAATCTAATCTTGAAATCTTATTTATCATCCGATTTATTATGTGATTTAGCTATCATAAATTTTGATAAGGTTTTGAGATTGGAAGGTTGATGTGTTGTTGCTCTTGATTCTCCGTGTATGAAGCTTTTCTATAAATTC
>LPNX010472326.1:0-87611 GCA_001517045.1 Pseudotsuga menziesii | reverse complement strand
GATGACTTGAAGACGAATATGACTTGAAGACGAGATGATCCAGCTGATACAGAGAAGAAGACCAGTGCTGAAAATTGTGTCGAAAGAATACCTTCCTAGTAAAGAGGGAGTGTTGATGTATATGTAACTTAGGAATGTATTCTTCTATGTATCTTGTGTATTGTAACCCGATGTTTATTCCGGTATGTTTCTATTATGTATTTGAGTCATGTGGTCATGCCCCGATGTTCCGATCGGGAGGATTAATAATGTAATCAAGTCATATCAAGTCATTAGGTAAGTCCCCACAGTTTCGGGGCACTTGAGTTATTATACACTAATTAAGGTGTAGGATCGAGTAAGTAATTGTTAGTTGGGCCAACATGATTGAGTGCACTTCAAGTCAACGGAATAATATAAATAGAGAGTGAGAGACTCTCTATTTATCACTTGTGAAATACATCACTTGCTCTCTCAAGTGTGGCACACTTTTGGAGAAGGAAATTTTGGGCCTAGACAGAAGACAGAAGACTACTGCTGTTTTGGGAGATCTCTTACTGTTTTGGTGTTGATTCTATCTTAGAGGAAGTTGCGGGGTTTTCTCCTTTATTATTTCCCCGAGGAAAACTCTTTGTGTCTCTTGTGATGTGCTTATGTTTTATTGCTGTGCTTGTTATTCTCTCAGTGAAAAGATCCTAAGATCATAATGCTAGCTTAATGTGATGAAAAACTAACATGTAATCTTCCCACTTGGTGGGTTTGTTCATGACATACATCCTAAGCATGTCTTTTACATTCTAGTTTACCCATTCTGTCTGCCCTTCTGTCTATGGCTGGTAAGCATTACTAAAATTCAACTGCGCCTCTAATCCGGAGAATAAGGATCTCCAAAAGTTCCCGATAAACTTTGTACTTCGATTCAATATGACTGCCTTAGGTATCCCATGCAATCTGAATATCTCCTTTAAGAAGATGTCGGCAATGTGTACTACCTTATAGGTTGACTTCACTAGAATGAAGTATGCTGCTTTTGACAACTTCTCAAACACTACACAGATAGAGTCATTTTTATTCTTACTCTTTGGTAGACCTGTAATAAAATCCATACTAATGACCTCCCACTTCCATTCTAGAATGGGTAATGTCTGCAACAATCTTGAAGGATGCTGGTGCTCATCTTTGACCAGCTGAGATTATTGACATTTTGTGATAAACAATGTTATGTCGGCCTTTAACTTAGGCCAAAAAATTGTTTCTTTACTACGGTTATCATCTTTTGATATTCCAGATGCCCCGAGTAAGGTGTGCAATGAAATTTCGTGTGGATGCTGGACCTGATGTCCCCTAATTCCTGAACATACAATCTTTCTTTGGACCACAACAGTCGCGTTTCATCTACCTTATACTCTTTTTGTTGCTGAAACAACCTATCCTCTTGGACCTTATTAAGTATTTCAACATAGAAAAGGGTCAACTCCATTGGCCAATCTAATCCTCTCATGTAATTTCGAATCAGTTTGACTTAAAGTCACCTCATACAACATATGATCTCGTCGGGTTAAAGCATCAACAATTTTTTTCTCATTGCCCTTTATATGCTTTAACTTGAAATGGTACTCGCTAAGGAAATCCAACCATTTGGCCTGCCTGGAATTTAGATTTAGTTGCTCAAATAAATACTTTAGACTCATATTGTCTGCTTTCAGAAGAAATTTCTTTCCCATGAGGTAGTGCCTCCACATCTTCAAGGCATGGATGATGGATGCTAACTCAAGATCATGGGTGGGGTAGTTTTGTTCAATCATGTTCCTTTAACTTGTACAATTCATAACAGATTGCACAATCATTCTGCAAGAGGACTCCTCTGAGCCCTTCCTTGCTTGCATCCATGCAAACAATGAAATCCCCATCGAGATCCGCAATCCGTAGTATTGTTGTAGTCATCAAAAGTTGTTTAAGCTTCTCAAAACTTTCCTCGCTCTTGGTCGTACATAAGAACTTGTTCGCCTTTTTTTGCAAAGCGGTCATGGGACAAGCTATCCTCGAAACATGTAGTAACCAGTTAATCCTAGAAAGGAGCTAATGTCGGTAACACTAGTGGGCGTAGGTCAATCCTCTATGGCTTTAATCTTTTTCGGGTCCATGGCTATCCTCTTATTAGAGATGATGTGACTCATGTACTGTATCTATGGTTTGTAAAAATCACATTTATTAAACTTGGCGTAGAGATGGTGTTCCCATAACACTTTTAGTACTATGCATAGATGCTCCTCGTGTTCCTCTCTACTCCTAGAGTAAACTAGGATGTCATCTATAAATACCAATAAAAATTTATCAAGGTATTTACTGAAGATATTGTTCATCATGCACATAAAATTTATGGGTGCATTGCTGAATCCGAATGGCATTACTACAAACTCGTAGTGGTCATATCTCGTATGAAAGGTGGTTTTATGAATATACTCATCGCAGATCTGTACCTGATGGTATCCAAACCGCAGGTCGATATTTAAAAAGATTTTTGCTCCTCCTACTTGATCGAACAAGCCATCGATCCTAAGGAGTGGGTATCTGTTCTTGATGGTCATTTTGCTAAGTTGGAGGTAATCGACGCACATCCACATCGTACTGTCCTTATTCTTTACGAAAAGTATTGGTGCTCCCCAAGGGGACACACGTGGTTGGATATATCCCTTCTCAATCAACTCATGCAACTGTAACTTGAGTTCCACAAAATCTAGTGTGCTCATGTGGTAAGGGGATTTTGAAGCTGGAACTGACCCTGGTGTCAATTCTGTGGAAAAATCTAAGTCTTGTTTCAGTGGTAATACTGGTATCTCCTCAGGAAATACATCCATAAATTCCACGAGAACTGGAAAGTCTTCGATGTGTTGTTCTCTTTTAGCTTCTATGTCCTGGATGTTCACTGCAAATAGTTTGCAACCTTTCCTAATGCACTTTTTTGCTTGTAAAGTGGATATTTTCCTTACAGAAACTTTCTTAGGTATGTCTTGAATCTTTACCTGATTCCCTTGGCTATCTGTACACAAGATTGATTTGTGTAAACAATCGAGCATGACATGGTGCTGTTGCAACTAGTCCATTCTGATAAGTATATCATATGATCCTAAGGGTAGAATGTTCAGATTTATCCTAGCAGGGAAACCATTTAGGTTTACCTCACAATCTCTAACTTTTTTAGAAACCTTTCGCTTTGTACCCATGGCTAACTGCACCAACCAAGGTTTCTCCTGTTTAACTTTGTCTAGTTTACATAAATCAACAATTTTAAGTGATACATAGCTTCGAAAAGAACCGGGGCCAATCAATATTGAAATAGAAGTGTTGGAAACCTTACCTTCTATCTCAACCATAGTAGTCCGATGGTTTGTTTTTCAGCCATCGAAGGTTGCATAAATCCTCGGTGTTCCAACTATTTCCTCTACCATTGGTTCTTCCTGTAAATTGTGTAAGACTCCATTGGTCTTGTTCTTACACTCTCGTGCATAATGGGGCCCTTTTCATCTCCAACATTTGATTTGTAGCAGGGAAACATTGGATCCCCCATTTGCTATTGGTTTGTTAGCATTTGGTGCTGGTACATATGGCTTTGTACCTGTCTTGTTGAATTTCTTATTGGTTGGAAAAATGTTGTTATGTTTTCTGTAAGGTGGTGGGTTGAAACCTAGTTCGTGGTTGTCCAAGAAGTTCCTAGACATGTCTCTACTTATATTGATGTTTTCATGCCTTAGTTTTCCATGCTTATAGAAAATCCTAGCTTTGTGTAGGGTGGTGTCCAATGTTTTAGGCATGTCAAATTCAATCCTCTCTCAAAAGTTGGGAGGAAGACATCCTAAAAACTGTTGTATTTTCACTTTCTCATCCCTTATGTACGACACATAATGTAATAGATCCAAAAATATGTTGATAAAATCATCCATGGTCATGGAACCCATCCCTAACTCATGAAACTCTTTCACCTTCCTGTCGAAGAATCTTTCAGACATGTATTTCTCTTGAAAAATTCTGTGAAAGTTACTCCATCATATTTCTTTTACCTCATCTTTCTTGGTATGCTTTAGGTCTCTCCACCATCTAGATGCTTTTCCATTTGAATTACAGATGGCTAGAAGGGATTTCATATCACTCGAGTATTTGTGTACTCATAAGTATTTGCTCATACCAAGAAGCCATTCTTCATCTTTTTCCCCGATGCTCATCTCTCCTTCATAGGTTAAGGCTCTTATCTTTCTAAACTCTCCTTGGAGGTTGTCATCATTCCTCTATTTCTTTTTGCAAGGAGAAAGGGAATTATAACTGGAAATACTATGATCATTCTCTTTATGTAGGTCTAGGGTTGTGTTCTTCTTTTCCTTCTTACTTTGGGGTGTTGGGCCGTTTATGATATAACTCTTTCTTGAACTTGTTGATTGAATGAGTGGGCTATCCATGCGGGCTTCCTCCCATCATGTTTCACAGCAAATATTCATTAATTGCTTGTTGTTCTTTTCTTTCTTCCATTTATCATCCTTGAAACTCTATGAGTATGCTTGCATACTTTATATGGTTTTCAGTATATCATAATTTAATTCAACCACCACTTCTTCTTCCTGAGTGGGGGTATTCAGTTTTCCTTGCAGGATATTGTCTTCTTCTGTGTTCATGATCTGAACTATTCTTTGAATCCTGCAAATTTAAAATTTTAATAGCAAGAAATTTTATGTTAGTTAACAAAATTTCAAAAATGTAATTTATTTTCTGCAACGAATGTTTGGCAAGCCCATTACATCTCCTAGTGTTGGAACTAAGCTATGATACCACTTGTAATGTCCCCAAAATTCAAAAAATAAATAAATTGTAGGCTAGTTAAATACTACCTATCATGGACATTAATTCATCTTTTGCGGAATATGTTTGTCATTGTTTACTAGGTCAAATTGTCGTAAGATTCCTTTACCTTTCAATGTATTTTCCTATGTAATGCCGATGTAGATATATGCACTATGTTTATATTACTCGAACTGGTTAAATGATTACTTTGCTAGTGTTTACTATTTAACATACATTTGCGTATGCTTCTTTATTTATGTCTTACTTCATGGTTATCTGTTTTGTACTTTGTTTATGCTTTTATTTATGAAAAGTTCTAACTTTACTTTAACTGTCAAGGGGCGGATTGGCGGGATTTGTATCCCTTAAGGGACCACTCAGAGAGGTAAAAGGTTCCTCCTTCTTTTAAGAGGTTTACTTAGTTCATTGTGAACTAATGCAAACTTACCCCTTTTGTGCAGATTACTTTGTTGACGGAATCTATCTACGACAACTAAACGTAACATTCTACAACATGCTAACTATGCTACATTATCCTATGCATACTGAAGATAAAAGGACTAAAGTCCTAGCCTACCTGTTCCTACTTTCTATGTTTATGTAGAGTTGGGGTTGTATGACCTAAATATTTGTGGCTGGCATTATCGGTTTGGTTTGAGGTTATGATAATTTTATCCACTTGATATTTATTTTATAACATGTAAATTGTAATGTGTAAAGCCTAGGGTTTAATGCTTAAATTATAAATTGCAGTAAATATTATGATAAGTCTTTGGAAATGCTATGCGTTATGTGTAAACCTTTCATGGAATATTTCATATTCCATGAAACTATGGCTTAATTATACCAAAGAGGGTTTTGATGGGGGTTTAGTGCAATTGCGAAAATGTTGTGGTTTTAACTATGGAGAGGTGGGTAAAAATCGTGTTTATAGTGGGAACCAGGGTGATGCATTTATGGCTCCTTGGAAAGTGAGGAAAACAAGCCCTAAGCGCTAGTCTGGTCATTGTTGGGATTCATTTGGATTTGTTTCTGGTTGTATGCATGGTTTTGGCTCTCGTGTATTTATGCTACGTGGAGTAACAGGCTCTTCTTGGGCCAATAGGTATGCTCTCAGTCTGGTTTTGCAGTGTTGTTTCATTTGTTTGTTTCAGTTTGAGGTTTAACATACTCCTCATGGATCTACGTTTCAATTTGTAACTGATAGGGGTGGCTTTGATTCGTAGCTTGTTCATGGCTCTTTGGACTATCTGTGCAACCCTTCAACGAGTGAGTCCTGCAAAAGCATAGGCCTTTTACCTCTGTGCAGATGTGTAACAGAGTGTTGAGCTATGTGTTGAAAGGGTTAACGTTGTATTTGTTTTGGTTATGGGTTCAAATGTTTGGGTCCCTTGAGATAATGGACATCCAGGAGATGCATTTGTATTTACTATTTCGATGAAGGTTATAAGTGTGGAGACTTAGAATCGTGTCTGTCTAGACGAAGACTCAGCTCTGCAATAGATTTTGGTTTTGTTTCTTAATCGTATGGTTTGATATATTAATGGATAACTCTGCATTCTGGTTTTAAGCAATGGCACTATGTCGAATTGTGACTGTGTGCATTTTACTTGTAAACATTTGTAATTATGGAATGTACCATTTTTTTTATCGTGTCTGGGTTTTATTATTGCTATGGCCATTATCTTTGCATACTATTGCATATTTTTGTTAAGGTTGTGGTTGTAACAACGTTGACAGTAGGGTTTAATTATTTCTTCTCAACATTTAAAATTATTGGGCTTGACTTTAATGTTTATTATGGCAGGGTTTTGACCTCACAACCATGAGCCTCGTTCGACCTTGGTATGGAAATGAAACATGCACATTTTTTTTTTTTGTTTATCTAGAGTTGTGACAGTGTAGCGATATATGGTTTTAAGGCTGGGGTTTACACTTGTGACCTTGATAGCTATGACTCATCCCTCATGTGAATACGCAACAGATGAATAGTTGTTGGATGTTACTCTGTGTGTTTGGTTTTGCTAGCATAACTTATAATTGGTGTAAAATTGTGGTTTATGTGGAATCTTTTAACTTGAATCCTGTAATGCGAACCCTTTATGGTTTTACAGCATTGGTTTTTTAAAATCGATACCTATTGGATTCGATTCCTGGGCATGTGTTCGATTTGGTTTTGTTGTTTAGAAATGCAAGCCTACGAGATTCGATCCCAGGTTGTCCTAATGCATGGACTGGTGTTTCAACGCAGCTTTATGGCTTTTATTTTCATAAGCCTATAGGATTCAATCCCGAGTTGTCTAATGCTTAGATTGGTGGTGGACACAACGTGTGTATTTTTTTTTGTTTTGGCAATGACGCCGATAGGATTCCACCCTGGCTTCTTTAAATGGATATGTTGTTTAATGCTTGGTTTGTATTATGTATATAATTGTTTCTTATCTTTGGTAAGAATAGTTGTGACAAATGTAATGATATTTATGCCTACGGCCGGACCTTAATAGGTCTCGATGGCTGGCTTTTATGTAGAGGTTTTTATAATGGAAATAAATTTATGGGGTTTGTTTAATATTTATCATCGTTATGTTTATTATAGGATTAGTGTTTAACTATGTTAAGTCTGTTCATCTTATTTACGATATAATTGTTTAAGATTCAACATGGAAATGGTATTTAATTTATGTTTTATGCATAGTGTTTATGATACAGTTGTCACATAATGGATTTGATGGGTGAAATGATAAGCGTGCTAGCAATATGTAATATGCCAACAATGGAATATGTAGAGTCGGATTTTAATGGAGATAATTTCATTTCTATGGATTTTAATTAGTTCTTTTGGTTGATAGTTTTATTTTTTTATAAACTCTGTTTTACTTTTGTATATATGTTTGAACAATAATAAGAAATCTAGCTAACTTAAATAATCTAGATTATGTTAAAAAGAATACACCATTAGAGGAGACTGAATTTAAAATATAAATGATGAAAGAGTAATGCAGAAATAATAGAGACCATGTTTTCCTATGGTTTTGAAAGATGATAAAAGTATATATGATAGTCTCATATCAATAGTAATAAACATAATCTATATTCTCGTAACTAGGCCATCATGTTTAAGTAAACAAAATAATCTTGTGACAAAATCTTTATTTCTAGGGTTTGTATGCATATGTAAACTAAAATAACCCTACTTGTTCTTTTAAGGTTATGTAGAGATAACCTAGCTACAATAGCAAATAACAATCAAGTTATCATTCCATACTTTAATCCCTTCATTCAACAAGAAATTGTATGAACTGTAAGGAAGATAAATAAATCTCATACTTGTAATTGGAAGCTATTTTAATGGCTCGAAATCATATACACTTAAACACACGACATTAACAAGGACATAGACAATTATGAGCTCTATTCACTAAACCAAATAACTTGGGAACTACCACGTTCCACCCAACCATGATCTAGAACCATTCCTGGTTTCAATTCGGATCCCCCCATACTGGTTCCAACATGTAAGTAGCTTAGAGCTCCTAAGGTAAGGCTTCCCTATCTGGGATAACAGATTCTGTGTCAGTTTTATTTTCCTTTTGGGAAAAATGCTCTCCAAGAATTCTCTTGAGAATAATATGGTAGAATCATGGAATAATCAATATTTCCCCAAGCCTCTCTTTGGCTTGGGTCTTTATAGACAGACTTTAGGAAAAGGGGGTAGTTAAATCAAGAATCATTTGTGTTCTTGAAATAACCCTTTTTATTTTATTTTAATTGAATTTAATATTTATTTAATTTAACTTAGGAACTCTTTGACTAGTTCCCACTTTCACTCTTTTAGGTAATTAATATTTTAATTCATATGAGTAATAAATAGTAATATACAGCTCCTTTCATTATTATTCATAGTTACTAGTATTAGTACTTATGCTTACTCTTTTATTCACATTATATATATCATTTTAAACATTTTTACTTTAAGTATCGTGTCACATGATACCTTTCTTTTTAGCTTATAGTTACTTCTTATTAAGGCCTTCGGGTAGGGGCTTGGTCAACTAGGTTAGGAAACTCTAAACCTCCTTCCATGTTGGATTACCTCATTTAACATGGTAGTTCTTTAGTACTTGATGAGATACAGAAATTTGAAATTTCATTTAAGCACTTAAAAATAAGTAAGATGAGATCAATGTTTTATCGGTCATTTTCACTCAACATATTAATTTTTCAGTAATTCCCAGCGTTTATCCAGAGCCCATACTCAACGATAAGAAACAGAGAGTTACAACTTAGTGCGATTCTAGAGCTCCTCGCTCAACACTAATGCTAGGATGTATTTGTAGGATACACCTAGGGATACAATGGCCAAGGATTTGATGTTCCAGAGCTAATGCTCAACATAAACTTGGAATTCTCCAGGGATTATGCCCAAAACTTCCAATTCTTATATTTTCATGTGCTTCAGAGCTTCCTGGTCAACACAAAGGTTTCATAACTCATGTTCTCCAAAGCCTCTCACTCAACACAAACTTTAAAATACTCATGTGCTCCAATGCCTCTCACTCAACACAAACATCAAATACTTAAAGATCCGAGGAAAAACACTGTGTTCATTGTCTCTTGTGTTTGATTGTTGTGCTTGTTGTTCTCTGAGTTAAAGATCCTAATGATATGCTAACTTAATGTTAAAAATCTAACAGTTTACTAGGTCAAAGTGTCGTAAGATTCCTTTACCTTTCAATATATTTTCCTATGCAATGTCGATGTAATTATGCACTATGTTTATATTACTCGAACTGGTTAAATGATTACTCTGCTAGTGTTTACTATTTAACATACATTTGTGTATGTTTCTTCAGTTATGTCTTACTTCATGGTTATCTGTTTTCTACTTTGTTTATGCTTTTATTTTTGAAAGTTATGACTTGCCTTTAACTGTCAAGGGGTGGAGTGGTAGGATTTGTATCCCTTAAGGGACCACTCAGAGAGGTAAAAGGTTCCTCCTACTTTTACGGGGTTTATTTAGTTCATTAAAAACTAATGCAAACTTCTCCCTTTTGTGCAGATTACTTTGTTGACAGAATCTATCTACGAAACCTAAACGTAACATTCTATGACATGCTAACTATGCTACATTATCCTATGCATACCGGAGATAAAATGACTAAAGTCTTAGCCTAACTGTTCCTACTTTTTATGTTTACGCAGAGTTGGGGTTGTATGACCTAAATATTTATGGCTAGCATTATCGGTATGGTTTGAGGTTATGATAATTTTATCCACTTGATATTTATTTTATAACATGTAAATTGTAATGTGTAAAGCCTAGGGTTTAATGCTTAAATCGTAAATTGTGGCAAATATTATGATAAGTCTTTGGAAAGACTATGGGTTATGTGTAAACATTTCATGGCATATTTCATATTCCATGAAACTATGTCTGAATGATACCAAAGAGGGTTTTGATGGGGGTTTAGTGCAATTGTGAAAATGTTGTGGTTTTAACTATGGAGAGGTGGGTAAAAATCGTGTTGATAGTGGGAACCAGGGTGGCGCATTTATGGCTCCTTGGGAAATGATGAAAACAAGCCCTAAGCGCTAGTCTGGTCATTGTTGGGATTCATTCGGATTTTTTCTGGTTTTCTGCATGGTTTTGGCTCTCGTGTATTTAGGCTATGTGGAGTAAGAGGCTCTTCTTGGGCCGGTAGGTATGATCTTAGTCTGGTTTTGCAGCGTTGTTTCGTTTGTTTGCTTCAGTTTCAGGTTTAACATACTCCTAATGGCTCTGCGTTTTGATTTGCAGTTGAAAGGGGTGGCTTTGATTCGTAGCTCGTTCATGGCTCTTTGTACTGTCTGCGCAACCCTTCAACGAGTGAGTCCTATGAAAGCATAGGCCTTTTACCTCTACAAAGATGAGTAATAGAGTGTCAAGCTATGTGTTGAAAGGGTTAATGTTGTATTTGTTTTGGTTATGGGTTCAGGAGTTTGGTCCCTTGAGATAATGGACATCCAAGAGACGCGTTTATATTTACTATTTCAATGAAGGTTATAAGCATGGAGACTTTGAATCGTGTCTATCCAGACGAAGACTTAGCTCTGTAATAGATTTTGGTTTTGTTTCTTAATTGTATGGTTTGATATATTAATGGATAACTCTACATTCTGGTTTTAAATGATGTAAAAAATATGGCGTGACAGTTCCATTGCTTGTATTGGCACTATGTCGAATCATGATTGTGTGCATTTTAGTTGTAAACATTTGTAATTATGGAATGTATGGTTTTTTTATAGTGTTTGGGGTTTATTATTGCTACGACCATTATTTTTGCATACTGCTGCATATTTTTGTTAAGGTCGTGGTTGTAACAACGTTGACAGTAGGGTTTAATTATTTCTTCTCGGCATTTAAAATTGTTGGGTTTGACTTTAATGTTTATTATGGCGGGGTTTTGACCTCACAGCCATGAGCCTCATTTGGCCTTGGTATGGAAACACAACATGCGCATTTTATTGTTTTCTGTTTATTTAGAGTTGTGACAGTGTAGCGATATATAGTTTTAAGGCTGGGGTTTATAGTTGTGACCTTGATAGTTGCGACTCATCCCTCATGCGAATACGCAACCGATGAATAGTTGTTGGATGTTACTCTATGTGTTTGGTTTTGCTAGCGTAACTTATAATTGGTGTAAAGTTGTGGTTTATGTGGAATATTTTAAAGGAATCCTGTAATGTGAACCCTTTATGGTTTTACAGCGTTGGTTTTTTAAAATCGATACCTATAGGATTCAATTCCTGGGCATGTGTTTGATTTGGTTTTGTTGTTTAGAAATGCAATCCTACAGGATTCGATCCTAGGTTGTCCTAATGCGTGGACTGGTGTTTCAACGCAGTGTTATGGCTTTTATTTTCATAAGCCTATAGGATTCAATCCTGGGTTGTCTAATGCTTAGACTAGTGGTGGACACAGCGTGTGTATTTTTTGTTTGTTTTGGCAATGATGCAAAGAGGATTCGACCCTGGCTTCTTTAAATGCATATGTTGTTTAATAACTTGGTTTGTATTATGTATATAATTGTTTCTTATCTTTGGTACGAATAGTTGTGACAACTATAATGATATTTATGCCTACGGCCAGACCTTAACAGGTCCCGATGGCTGGCTTTTAAGTAGAGGTTTTTATAATGGAAATAAATTTATGGGGTTTGTTTAATATTTATCATCATTATGTTTATTATAGGATTAGTGTTTAACTATGTTAAGTATGTTCATCATATTTATGATATAATTGTTTAAGATTCAACATGGAAATGGTATTTAATTTATGTTTTATGCATAGTGTTTATGATACAGTTGTATATAATGGATTTGTTGGGTGAAATGAGAAGAATTCTAGCAATATGTAATATGCCAACAGTGGAATATGTAGAGTTGGATTTTAATGGAGATAATTTCGTTTCTATGGATTTTAATTAGTTTTTTTGGTTGATAGTTTTATTTGTTTATAAACTCTGTTTTACTTTTGTATATATGTTTGAACAATAATAAGAAATCTAGCTAACTTAAATGATCTAGATTATGTTAAAAAGAATACACCATTAGAGGAGACTGAATTTAAAATATAAATGATGAAAGAGTAATGCAGAAATAATAGAGACCATGTTTTCCTATGGTTTTGAAAGATGATAAAAGCATATATGACAGTCTCATATCAATAGTAATAAACATAATCTATATTCTCCTAACTAGGCCATCATATTTAAGTAAACAAAATACTCATGTAACAAAATCTTCATTTCTAGGGTTTGTATGCATATGTAAACTAAAATAACCCTAGTTGTTATTTTAAGGTTATGTAGAGATAACCTAGCTACAATAGCAAATAATAATCAATTTATCATTCCATACTTTAATCCCTTCATTCAACAAGAAACTATATGAACTGTAAGGAAGATAAATAAATCTCATACCTGTAATTGGAAGCTATTTTAATGGCTAGAAATCATGTACACTTAAACACATGACATTAAAAACGACATAGACAATTCTAACCTCTATTCTCTGACCAAATAACTTGGGAACTACCACGTTCCACCCAACCATGATCCAGAACCATTCCTGGTTTCAACTTGGATCCCCTCGTGTTGGTTCCAACATGTAAGTAGCTTAGAGCTCCTAAGGTAAGGCTTCCCTATTTGTGATAACAGGTTCTATGTCAGTTTTCTTTTCCTCTTGGGAAAAATGCTCTCCAAGAATTCTCTTGAGAATAATATGGTAGAATCATGGAGTAATCAAAATATCCCCAAGCCTCTCTTTGGCTACAGACTTTAGGGAAAGGGGGAAGTTAAATCAAGAATCATTTGTGTTCTTGAAATAACCCTTTTTATTTAATTTAAGTGAATTTAATATTTATTTAATTTAACTTAGGAACTCTTTGACTAGTTCCCACTTTCACTCTTTTAGGTAATTAATATTTTAATTCATACGAGTAATAAATATTAATATATTGCTCCTTTCATTATTATTCATAGTTACTAGTATTAGTACTTATGCTTACTCTTTTATTCACATTATATATATCATTTTAAACATTTTAACTTTAAGTATCATGTCACATGATACCTTTGTTTTTAGCTTATAGTTACTTATTATTAAGGCCTTTAGGTAGGGGCTAGGTCAAATAGGTTAGGAAACTCTAAACCTCCTTGCATGTTGGATTACCTTGTTTAACATGGTAGTTCTTCAATACTTGATGAGATACAAAAAAATGAAATTTCATTTAAGCACTTAAAAATAAGTAAGATGAGATCAATGTTTTATCAGAGTTGTTTTCACTCAACATATTAATTTCTCAGTAACTCCCAGCATTTATCCAGAGCCCATACTCAATGACAAGAAATAGAGAGTTACAACTTAGTGAGATTCCAGAGCTCCTCTCTCAACACTAATGCTAGGATGTATTTGTAGGATACACCTAGGGATACAATGGCCAAGGATCTAATCTTCCAGAGCTTATGCTCAACATAAACTTGGAATTCTCCAGGGATTATGCCCAACACTTCCAATTCTTATATTTTCATGTGCTTCAGATCTTCCTGCTCAACACAAAGGTTTCATAACTCATGTTCTCCAGAGCCTCTCACTCGACACAAACATTAAAATACTCATGTGCTCCAGTGCCTCTCTCTCAACACAAACATGAAATACTCATGTCCTTCAGAGCTTCTTGCTCAACACAAACATCAAATACTCATGTGCCTCAGAGCTCACGCTCAACACAAACATCAAATACTCATGTGCCTCAGAGCTCGTGCTCAACACAAACATCTCATCAATTATGTGCTTCACGATCCACACCCAACACATGAAATCATATACATAAAACATATGCAAGTTTCTTAAACCCAATATATCAAACAAATCATCATTCTCATGTGTAGTGGGGTCTGATGCCCAATATACAAAATAACACATCAAAGCAACATCATATGGAATGGGGATTGTGCCCATAAGTGTCAGGTCAGAAATTCAGGATATTGCAGGTAAATTTGATGTCTATAACATCACATATGTTTTTTAGATCCACAAACGTGTGCACATTTTGTGTGCTAAAACATGTGTGAATTTTGTGCAATGAAAACATGCACATTTTTTTGTTTTCATGGAACCTAGATAGGTGGGAAAGGGAAATTTGAATTTAAATGAAAGGGTCTCACATTCCTTACCACCTAAATTAAGCCTCATCATGTGTTTGGGTGTCATCCCTCTTCCTATGTGTATTCTTGGGATTTAGCTTTAGGTTAACCAAACCTATGCTATAGAATATGGTATACCATAGCTTATTAGGAATTTCATCAATTTTCTGAATAAGATTTTGTTTTACTACTCATTACAATATGCTACAGGAAATCATTTTTATGAAATTTTAGACCGAGATAATATTATTTTTGTAGATTCCAAATATGTAATTTTTTTTAATATTACATTTTTTTCTATTTTTCGTGTGTTATTACTCGGTAACCCAAGAAACACATCTTAGTGTTTCTTCAATAACTTTTTTGTTTCTCAAGCATTTAAAAAAAATGAATGTTGCACTACTAGACACCAACCTATACATTGAATAAAAAAACCATTTCATAATCATTGCATTAAGACCTTCCAATACTGCACCCACAATTGGCATATTGTTTTCAAGGTCTCTCTCTCTCTCTCTCTCTCTCTCTCTCTCTCTCTATATATATATATATATAATTAAATTTATTTAAGAAAAATAGTATTGTGCTAGTACAATTTTTTTATTAACGTCTATCAGTTTTTGTAGGTTGATTCCATCATTCAAGGACTCAAAGGCTGCACCCACAAAGCCATATACCTTATCATTTTCCCAATAGAAAAAAAGGTACCTTATAGAAAATATCAAACTTGAGATAGTTATGAACACTTTCGACACATAAAATTTATATATCTGGAATGTGATTCGATTTCCTACATTTCATCTTTTTAACTCAAACCAAGATTCGTTGTGTATGATCTCTAAATATTCATGTATTTTTATGGATTTATGTTTTTTTAGGTTAACCCAAAAGACACACTCTTAGTGTTTCTTCCATAATTTTTTTTTTCTCGTACATTTAAAAGAAATTCAATCTCCACTACTAGACACCAACCTCTACATGCTATAAAAAATGATTTCATGATCATTGCATTAAGACCTTCAAAATATGTACCCACACTTGGCGTATTGTTTTCGAGGTTCAATCAGTTATATATATATATATATATATATATATATATATATATATGAAAATTAGTGTTGTACTAGTACTAATTGTTTTCTATATGTCTGCCCATTTTTGTAGGTTGATTCGATCATTTATGCACTCAAAGGCTGCACCCACAAAGACATATACCTTATCATTTACCCAATAAAAAAAACTATAGAAAATATCAAACTTGAGATAGTTATGAACATTTTCGATAAATAAAATTTAGATTCGAAAATGTGATTCAATTTCTTAAATTTCATTTTTTTTAACTGAAACCAAGATTCATTATCTATGATCTCTAAATATTTGTGTAAGTTGTTGGATTCCCTTTTTTTCAGTTTTCTATTGCATCTAATTCATTAAAATATACCCTCAATAGCTTGTGTCTCCGTGTATGAACATTCTCCTTGAGCTAGGTTTCTAATGGCTTTCCAAATTTCTACCAGTCACATTTTTATGGCTCATAGGAGAAATTACCACTGAAGCATCAATTTAATTTGGCATTATGTGCACTTAACATAGGATTCTTATATTATGCCATGAGGATCCATATGCAATTTACTCTAAATTGTCCTTGACTAGTATAATACACTTTCTACAAACACAATTCAAGAAAATTTGTTTATGTTTATGGCTTAGTGATTTCTCTCCACATATAGTGCAAACAATTGACAATGTTTCAGAGTAATGATTTTAGACTAACACGGCATGAAAAATTTGAAAATGATTTTAAAAAAAGATATCAAAACTGAACGCATTCTTAATATGAGGGGCTAGAGCCTTATTTCATTTCCCAAATCAAACCGAACTGTCTACATACCATGAATATCTCAACCAAGTGGAAGAAAGCCTAAGCTCCCATTGTATTTTACTCAGATAAGCAAAAAAAAGGAAAAACGACTAAAACTTAGGTGTCCACTCACTCCCTATTCATAGACCACATCAATGCCACCATAACTCATCACAATTTTGATACCCTGGATTGTAAGAGCTCTCCTTTTCATTAGGCTACATCTAAATTTGTCAACAAGGGAATGAGCAACAAACCAATGAAACTTTAGAAGAGCAACAGAGAGACTTCAACAAAGATAGCATCTCCAGTGAGAATATTGTCTCATTTAAAAGGGTATAGCACCATGGATTACCAAACATACATTATTCAGTGTGGCTCTGCATAACAATACCGGAAATTAGAAAACAATATGTTGGAACTATTGATTTTAACATAAAGTAGTATAATTTAATATTAATTGTAGTGGAAACAAAATTAGTATCACTAAAAGAGTAAACCATGAACATAAACAAATAGATTTATACTAAGATCAAAGCTACACCCTTCTTATTACTTCGTTGTAGTAGAGATATAGATGAATGCTTTAATAAATGGCAAGTCCATGACTTTTACTTTATAGTGAATGAAGTGAAAAGACAGATCTCTTTATTATTGGATGAAACGTCATCTCATAATAAATATTATTATTAAATTTTAATAGTATATTATTCATGTCCTTAAATATATTTAAATATTATTTCTTTTGTTGGGCCAACTTGTGAAGATACCTCATGAAGCTATAAACACCAACACTCCCTTTTATCTAGGGAGGTATCATGACATTACAACACACCTGGATATTATATGAGCATCACGGCTTATCTTGAATGGCTTGCCATCATAAAAGGTTTTTTGACACAACTCAGAGAATAAAAAAGTCAACAACTAACCTTAGTACAACGGGGAGTCAACATAAAGAACTACTATGTCGCTCTCTCTGTCTCTTTTTCTAGAAGAGTCACACCATTTTCCTTATAGTAGGTAGAATATCTCATTGATGTCGTAATCATCAACACTCCTTCTCAATGAGGGAGGTATTCTCCACCACTTCAATCCTGTCACAGAAGTATACAAACTTCGCTCTAGAAATAAGCTTGGTGAGGATGCGTGTAATTTGATGATTTATCAAAATATACTGGAACTAGAATATACATCCATATTTATCTAGGGAGTTATTCTACTTCATGAGTTTATCCATGGTGACGGTCTATTCTCCTTCTGATGCAGTACCATAGGCTCATGAAGATGAAGTTATCCATGACTTAACCAAATTTAGTTGAACCCTAATGAGACCTAGAGTCTCACACATGTATAAATTTATTTTATTTATGTTAAACCTGAATAAATTTGGATAAGGACACTAGGTCCTTTCCACTTGTAAATGATAAGTTTGAGTTAGTTAGTCAACAGAGTGATTGTAACAGTTAGTTAAGGAGTCACTGATGAGTCATAGGGGTTAGTTTAGTTAGATAAGGGTTATGTTCCTTCTATTTAGGATCTGGGAAACAGAACAAGAGTTGTATTTATTGCAAGTTATGTTATTAGGTTAATCATCTTGAGATAGCTCATAGAACTTAGGGCAACTCGAAGAAGCTCGAATTCAAAATCCTAGAGCAAGGACGGAGATAGAATTTTGTTGAACACATTTTATTGGTCTATTTGAAGGAATTCAAGCTCAAGGAGATCCATTGGTAAATGGAAACTAGAATGTGTATGAATGTGAGTTATTTATGGTTATTTAGATTTTGCATAGAGTATATGTAGTAATGGAGCATAAGGTGATCGGTTGATTAAGTTATCTGATCAAATTGGAAACAGGTCTTGTTTAAAATATATTGGATGATTATATAAATCAAAAGTCAAGTCGATATATATAGAAATCTAGGGGAATATTGCGAAAATTGCAGGTGTATTGTAGATTTTCTTATGCGCAGAGAATCGATGGAGGGTTTTACACAGTACATTAATAGTCACTATGCGTTGTAAAGTATTACACAGTCAAAGCGACGATGACTATGCAATGTAGAGGTAGATCAATGGTTTAGAATGGTTTCTTAATCAATTGATATGCAAATGGTGGAGATCGAATGCTATTTTGATCAATAGTGGTGGACAGTAATCACAGTTGAAAATGGAAGCAAGTTAACAAAAGCTTTCCTTTGCGATAAGACGATGGGCACATAGGGTGTGCAAATGGTGTATGAGAGCGATAAAGATAAGCGCTTATATTTGTTTGATTAGCCTTGCAACCAGGCTAAGGTTATAAGACATGGTCTTATGCCTTGAAACAGAATAGTGACGAATGCTAAGGAGGTAAGCGCTTTTGGTATTGCAATAATGGTTAAGAAAAAAAATTAAACTTATGGAAAATGCTATGGGATTTAGCATATGGGTGTTGAGTACTAAAGGAAAAGCGCTCAAGTGTTAAAAGAGATGGTGGTAAGTTTGTTGAGGGTAGCCAAATTTGGAGGAAGAGTTAAAAACTAGCTAATGTTAGCTATTTTAATTTTGTCCTGTTATTTTGAATCTGTATTGTGCATAGTCTTACAAGTCGAGAGGATAGAATAAAGGTGAATTTTGTATTCTTATGAAAGAGGGATAAATTTAGACGTTATGCATTGTTTATATACAAAAGAAAAGGTCCTTTTTTTTGTCTTAGAAGGAGATAGGCCATCAATTTTGGTATCAAAGCAGAAAATGGATTCTGTGTGAAGGTATGAGAGTGTGGTCACAATAGTTCTTGTTTCTGAAATATTGTGGATTGTTATTTACAAGGGTGGAGTAGTTTTCCTCTATGAAAGGCAAGGCTATTTTTGCTCCTTTATTACTAATAGATTCAGATCAAGTCATTAGTGACAGGAAAATTGTATGTAGTAGTGAATTTTTGTGCCAAGAGATGGAGGTCTGAGTTGGAAGAGGTCGAGGCAAGTGAGGAAGACCTATTTCCAATGCAGAATTGAGAGAGGAGATAAGAAATCTGAGAGCAAGGTTGGAAGCCTTAGAAACTAGAAGACATCATGAGCACACTGGAGACACAAGTGATGAAGGGATACCTGAAGAGGAGGAGGATACAGCTACCGAAACTCCTAAGGTAAGAATGTTGAGATCTATTTTTGATGCAGGTTCTAGTTCAAGAGCTTATGTGACATTCTATGGTGGAAGCTTGGATCCAGAGGAGTTATTGATTGGATCAATGCTATGAAAAAACACTTCGACTATACTGAAGTGAAGGAGGATAGGAAATTTAGATTTGTTATGACAAGGTTAACAGGTCATGCATCCTTGCAGTGGGATGGTAGGAGAAGATCTTGAAAAACAAAGCTAGAATCATTAGCTGGAGTAGAATGACAGCTAAATTAAGAGGTAAATTTCTTCCTAAGGACTATAAGTTGATTTTGTTTAGGAAAAAACAAAATTCAATGACAGTTATAGTGTATTGAGGAATTTTATAGGGTAAATATCAAACTTGGACATGTGGAAGACAAACCTGAGAGGGTATCTAGGTATGTTAATGGTCTTAGATTTGATATATATAAGATGAATTGAGTTTGTGGTCATTGAGATTTGTTGAGGAAGCATATCATATTGATTTGAAGGCCGAGGAGAAGCTGATGAGAAAGCAGATCTAGAAAGGAAAGGTAAGAGGCTATGGAGGAAGGGAAAACAACAGTAAGGTGAAGCCAACCGTTCAAACCAGTAAGCACAACCTGATAGAAATAATGATAACATAGGTGGAAGAAATGCTTCAAGAGGAAGAGGCAGAGGATGAGGTGGAAAAGTGAGATGTTACACACGTGGGAAGCTTGGCCATATGTCATGGCATTGTCCTGAGAATGTTGCAAGACAGAGAGAAGCAGAAGTAGTGCAAGCTGAACCTGAAGCTCCAAAATAATTAGAGGTGATTAAGAATTACCATGAAGAAGGTGAAGCCTTATTGTTGAAGAAGGGAATTGATAAGTCAATTCAAAGAAGGAAGGAGCCTTTTCAAAACAGTTTGCAAGGCCAAAGGTAAGTGCTGCAAATTGAAAATTGATAGTGGTAGTACTGATAATATGGTGTCTAGAGAAATGGTGCACAAGATGAATTTAAAGAGGATAGTATATCCAAAACCATACAGATTTGCATGGTTGCAGAAATGTCAACGGGTTTTTGTGAATGAACAATGTCAAGTGAAGTTTCAGATTGGGAATTATTAGGACGAGGTAAAATGTGACATCATAGAAATGTATGCTTGTCATGTTTTATTAGGTAGGCCTTGGCAGTTTGACAAAGAAACACTGCTTGAGGGAAAGAGGAATGTCTATTCTTTTGAAATGAATGGGGAGAGACATAGTCTTCATCCATTTAGAGGAAAGAAAGAGGAAGTCAGTAGTCAATTGCTGATGATGACTGACAAGAGGATTGTGAATGATTGGAAAGCTGAAGATGAGGTAAAATCAATTTCACAAAAATTGTGATTTTGAAATTGAAATGACTAACAAGGTGTGCTCTGATTGGCTGAAGGAAAGAACAAACCCATAGGAAATGTTAAGTGCAAGCATGGAATTGATGGAGGAAGCACAATAGGAAATGAGAAAGGATAACGAAAATTTTATGGTTAAAGAAATCACTAAGGATAGTGATGTGATAGAGGCAAGTAGAAGGGAAGAAGGACAAAGAGTTCTGACACTGAATTCTTGGATGAAAGATGTATTTATGTTAATATATTTTCTGGTTGCTTATGTGACAGGAAATTTGATTTATCTATATACACATGAAGGATAATATGTTGACAAATTGTTAGCATGCCAGAAGAAAGAGGAAGTTGAGTGTTCAATGAAGTTTGAACATATGCTGGAGGAATCAAAAGGACCTATTGCAGACACAGTTCTGGAAAGCATGGTTGAAGAGACTGCTTCAGATGAGAACAATGCCCAAATTTACACTTGGGTATCTGCTGCAAATATACATAAAAAAAAATAGGGAGGGAGCTCATGGACAGGAGCCCATGAAGAGTTTCATGTTGGGGAGTCTGATGCAAGAGCATATGATCATGAAGATGAAGTTAGACCTCACCAAAGTTGGTTGAACCCTAAGGAGACCTAGAGTCTCACGCATGTATAAATTTTATTTATTTATGTTAAAGCTGAATAAATTTGGATAAGGAAACTAGGTCGTTTCCACTTGTAAATGATAAGTTTGAGTTAGTTGGTCATAAGAGTGATTGTAGTAGTTAGTTAACGAGTCAGTGATGGGTCATAGGGGTTCTAGATGAGTTAGATAAGGGTTATGTTCCTTCTATGTAGGATCTGCAAAAAAAAACAAGAGTTGTATTTATTACAAGTTATGTTATTAGGTTAATCAGCTTGAGATAGCTCATAGAGCTTAGGGCAGCTCGAGGAAGCTGGGTGGTTAGATCAAAGGGAAGAAGCTCGGATTCAAAATCCTGGAGCAGGGACAGAGATAGAATTCTCTGCATGTATTGGTCTATTTGAAGGAATTCAAGCTCGAAGAGATCCATTGGTATATGGAAACCATATTTTCTGTGTATGAATGTGAGTTATTTATGGTTATTTAGATTTTGCATAGAGTATATGTAGTAATGGAGCATAAGGTAATCGTTTGATTAAGTTCTCTGATCAAATTAGAAACAATTCTTGTTTAAAATATATTCGATGAATATAAAAACCGAAAGTCAAGTCGATAGATAGAAATATAGGGGCATATTGCAAGAATTGCAAGTGTATTGTAGATTTTCTTTTGCGCAGAGAATCGATGGAGGGTTTTACACAGTACATTAATAGTCACTGTGCGTTGGAAAGTATTTCACAATCAAATCGACCGTGGTTGTGCGATGTAGAGGTAGATCAACGGTTTAGAATGGTTGCTTAATCAGTTGATATGCAAATGGTGGAGATCGAATGCTATTTTGATCAACAGTGGTGGACGGATATCGCAGTTGGAAATGAAAGCAAGTTAACTAAAGCTTTCCATTGCGATAAGACAGTGGGCACATAGGGTGTGCAAATAGTGTATGAGAGCGATAAAGATAAGCGCTCATATTTGTTTGATTACCCTTGCAATCAGACTAAGGTTATAAGACATGGTCTTATGCCTTGAAACAGAACAGCGACGAATTCTAAGGAGGTAAGCGCTTTTGGTATTGCGATAACGCTTAAGAGCCAAAATAAAACTTAACACATGCCAAACTATCTAGTAAAATCTCAAGGCCACCACCCTAGAACGAATGCCAAGCATACAAGACATGCCATACTTGGAATAAATACTACAAAATAGATACGCCAGCGCCTCCAAGCTAAAAACAAACAACTATAATTGTAATTTGCATATTAAAATTTGATAACTATAACTGTAATTTGCATATTAAAATTTGATATTTAATATATTTAAAGTATCATTGTAGTTGGAATATTGAAATTTGCTTAAAGATTGTATAATAAAATTTCAGTGATATAACAATAAAAAATTTAAACGTTGTTATACATATTTAAACCAAAACATCAAGCAATCCAAAATAAAAATAAAAATTATGTATATACTTTCCAATGGGTTGGTGTAACATTTTTTCTTCTTTGGTGATAAAAGCATTGTAAGTGTTATGGTGGATCTTCCCAGTTATGGTAGATTTAGGAGATTGAAATGCTTGACTTGATTAAATGAAAGGTGAAGGAATCTACTAAGTTGAGGGTGGTTTGGTTATGAAGTCATATGTTTTAGATGACGAATGTTATCTTAGTTTAGAAGAATTCTAAAGAAAATATATTTTGTTTATTTGATTAATTAAAGTTGTGTTGTTTGCCACAAGTATTTAGCCTAAAAAATAGTTACTATTAGATTATCCTTAATGGTGTTAAGAGATCATCGTAGATAAATTATTATCATTTTATTATTATTAGTAATATATGGCAGGTTGTGAAATTAAAATTAAAATTAATATATATGTGTAAAGAATGTACACACAAAAGTTTATTATATTAGAGTTAAAATTTATTATCTTAATATTCATATAAATATGTTTTTTACTTAATTTAAATATTCTTCTAAATATTTAATAATGTGTAAAAGTTATTATAAATATAATAGTTCTGAGAGGGGGAATCTTTTCATTTATACCAACTACATACACCTGTCTAATGTAAAACTAGCATAGATCTATTTCAAATTGGGATCTATCTATCAAACACCTCGAGAGATAGCCCCAAGGGTTAGCTCAATTGGTAAGACGTGCGCACACTCTCGGTTCAGAGAGAGGTCAAAGGTTCGAGCCTCGAGTCCTTTGGGGTTAGGCCTTCTGTGAGCATGGTCGGCGGTTTACCACCTCTACCATCCACTAATGTGGGGAAGTATTGCTGGTTTCCGGTGAATATTTACATCTGAAAAAAAAAACACCTCGAGAGATCCAATTTCTTAAGGTGTACATTTTTTACCATTTGAATCCTTCTTTGTACTTCATAGATCTATGTCTAGAATTGATTTATGTTAGTTTTTTTAAGTGGATATATAATTTGTATTTTTTCAATTTTTATTTATATTAACATAAGATAACTAACCTAACTAACCTAGAAAAAATATTATGTTAAGAAAAATAAATTGTGTTCCTTTGTTAAACAAAGATCTTCATCTTGATATAACACATACCATAAAAAACACGGCCCATTAATAACGGGATGTTTGGTTGTGAAGGCATAATATTGTTGGGAGTATTACTTTTGTTTTGCTGATGTCCAAGGAAGCCGACCCTCAGGTAAAGAGAAGCAAGCCTGAAGAATTTATACCGTCAAATGGCAGAGACCTCCGTACAAATTTCCTGGATTGAACCCTAGAGTTATTTTTTAAATTATGTATCCTAGGTTTAAAAAAAACGTTAGTGCTTCCGCATTTTAAAAAAGAGTAGGGACGGCCTCTTCAAGGACAGAACCTTAATCCTGTTGAAAACTGTAAGTTGTAAGTTGAACTGTCGCAGACTAAACCTAGCCGAGCAGCAGTTCACAGCTTATCATTCATAGCTGCATAAGACAGACTTCTTTTTTTTTAACAGAAACTGTTGGTTTTTTTTTAATTAAAAGAAAAAGATTGTGAATACAAAATGCAAGGCACATTGTTTCCTAATAGGAACATCTTCCCTTTTTCAGACATTCCTTCTGAAACAAGCTTGAAAATTGCCCATGTACCTTTTAACAAATTGCCCAAACAATACAATACAAATACATTGCATAAAAACAAATCAACATTATGGAATCCAAACATTTTTGCTGATGACGCTATCCTTTTCCATAACCCTCCTAAAACCCCTTTATTTGCCATCCCAGCAGCCTGATGATTCTCTCTTCTCACAACCTGCAAGAAAATAATGCCCTTTATTTGCCATCCAAGCAGCCTGATGATTCTCTCTTCTCACAACCTGCAAGAAAATAATGTTTTTAAATTCTTTCGCATCCTATGCATCTTTTCCACTTTACTAAATAGAGATATGCTCTGGTTTGGCCCAGACAAGAAGTGTTTAGTTAGTGCAGAATTTTTAAAACTTACAATTAGCTATTTTATATTAATAAGATTGCATTTTTTATGGGGTCATATGAAAAACTCCCCCATACTCATCGGGGACTCTAACAAGAATTGTTTCCCCTTGGCTTTGAGACTTATAATGCTACCAGTTACCTCATGAGGATCACATAGGTACGTGATCAGCTTGCAGCGGTGGGAGAGAAAACCGATGATGCAGAATTGGTGAACGTTGCTCTCAAGGGATGAGGTCTTCAGTTGGTTCCAAGAGTTAAAAAGCTCTTGTGGATCTTGGTTTTCCAATTTTTATAAATGTTTTTTGTTTTTCTGATGACAATTAGAGAGTCTTTGATGACATTCATTTCTTCTATCCCCATTTCTCTACCCAATTCCAAGCCTTTAATTAAAGCATACCAATTAAAGCATACCATTCCGCCCCGTTGTTTGTTGTCCTTCCTAGACCGAGGCACTTTTTTTGCTTGTTCCCTTTGTGATCCAAAATTACTCTGCCTGCACCAGCCATACCTGGATTCCCTTTAAAGGCACCATCAAAGAACAATGAACTGATTCCTGAATTATTCCTCCACTTACTCATATTCTCTGTACTCATCCTGTTTACCACCGAAAGCCCAGTTTCACTTTTGCTTAATAAAATTCTAAACAACAGCTCATATTTACTCATATCTTCTATCTTATTGCATTTTTAACTCTTAACCCTAGTATTCCTTCTGATATTTACAATACTGATTTGGCATTGAGGGGCTTGGCCCTTAGCCATCCTTCAGTAAGTATTAAGCGTTTTGTGCATGAGAGTGTATTCTCCCTGAACTAATCATTCATAAGACTATGTAGTAGTATTTTTTGAAGGGCACGACCTTCTTTTATTCCTCTTTGATTATGTTTTATGTGCATGCCTGGAAGTATTTCTATCTTTTAAGGTTTTTACATTTGTGTGTTTAGCGGCAGAGGGCTTATCCTTTTTAGTTTGAAGGCTTATCTTTTTAGTTTGGATGTTTGCTTATACTACGTGGAAACACACAACCCTTTGTTCGTCTGTTTTGATTGTCATTCGAGAAGAAATTAAGAGAGAAGCAATCTTAATTTGTTTGTTTATTTATTTATTCTTCAAGTTGCTAAATGATAACAATGAAATTCGTATGGTTTTCTTCCTTCATTCGCTTGATTTTGCTGTCGGATTTTGCAGAGGACCTTCATCGTTTCTTTCTTTTAAGATGGGGATTATTCACTTTAAAAGGGATCAATTCCAGATTGTTATTGTTGTTTTCGGTTATGGATAACCTATCAATGTATGTCAGCATGTGAGTCTACTATAGATTTTACCTGTGAAGTGGGTTGAGAAATGGGGATCAATTCCATATTGTTATTGTTGTTTTCGGTTATGGATAACCTATCAATGTATGTCAGCATGTGAGTCTACTATAGATTTTACCTGTGAAGTGGGTTGAGAAATGGTTTCTTTATGTTGCATTTTCCCATATATATTACAACCTGAAGTATTTCATTGTTTATACATATAACTTGTATAAGGTAAATTCTTATCTAAGTATATGAGAGTAAGGTATATGTGAGATCCAAACCATAATCTTTTTAATTCTTTTATGTAAATTTTTTTTTACCAAACTATATATATGTGGGGGCAAAGTATATATATGTGGGGGTTAAGTATTTTGGTGGGATGACCTTAGTAAAGGGAAATATGTTGTTATATTGAGTTTTATGATGATGCTATGTAAAATAACTTTTAAGTTTATATTATTATAATGTTTTTTAGTTGATTTAAAAAATTAAACTTATTATAATTCGAACTTATTCCTTGGGTATAAGTTTATTGTTAATAAACTGAATTTTAAGTTGCAAACTAAACATGGTTATTGAGAAGAAAATAGTAGGTTAGTTTGTAAAGAGATGGTAAAGAGTTCAGATGTATTTTCATTTAAGTGGATTATGCCAAACAAATATACAACTAAGAGACTGAGAAGGTTGGGAGGAAAGTTGAAGTCAAGTTTTCAATCGCCTTGAGTTGTTTTTATTTAATTAAGATGCTGAAATGAGACATGTTTTATGGTAAGGTTAGTTGAATGACACAGACTTGTGATTATTCTTTCATTATAAATTTATTTAGCTAATGTAGATACATTAAATATCTTTGTTCTCTTAAAATTAATGGCTAGATCCTTGATATGATTGATCCCCATCTTGTTACGATTACATATTTATTTAAAGTTAATGTGCAATATCAGTTTAAAAGATGTTTTAGGTCATATCTGGAAGGAAATGGACTTTCTACTAATAAGATAAATGATAGTATTTAAGTTGAATGAGATTCTTAGTTTCCTTTGTATTTTATTTTCTTCATAAACATAAATTGAAAGTTGGAAAGTATGCTAAAAAAATACTCATAGTGTTTCATCTAGATCATAGCTCAGTCTCTTCATGGGAACATTAAGTAGGTAGGTAAAGTAAATTATACTGAATTGAAAATAAAATACAAAGGAAATTATGCTAAAAGAATACTCATAGTGTTTCATCTAGATCATAGCTAACCTTGTATAGAACTCCTTCTCTTCTGAGAACATTAAGTAGGCACGTAAAGTAAATTATATTGAATAGAAAGTAATAAGCTTAGAAAGGAATATTATATTATTTTTGGGTAAGTTGGTATTTTTGTTTTATAAATAAGGAGTAAATGTTCATCTTTGAGGAGCTAGTCTAGAAATAATATATGGTATCCAGTATTAAAGGATTACTATACTTAAGTAGTATCATAATTGTAAAACTATAGTTGGTTTAACGAATGTTCTTTAGATTTATAGTCAAATTATATAGACAATATGTTAAATAAGCTTGTAGTGAGTTTCAGGACCAAGCATTCAATTAAATATATGAGTAAGTAAGGTAAGTGAAATTATTTATATAATATTGAATAGATTGAGAAGATAGTTGTTATAATCAAATTTTAAGTATTGAATAAGTTTATAAAAAATTATGAACTTAAATACTTACAAAGTAAGAACTGTAAACTATTTTATCATAAAAATAGTAGAAAATTTGCTATATCTACTTACATCTAGGATTTTAAAGATGGATTCTATTAATAAATGAAATATTTATCAATTGTGATTAAAAATATTATATATTTAATTAAAATAAATTTGTGATATGTGTACTTACATCCAGGATTTCAAAATAGATTCTGTTAATAAATGAGATATCTATATGATTGTGACTAAAAGTATTATAAGTTTAATTAAAATAGAAGCTAAAAATTTTACTTCATTTTTTCAAAATTAAATTAACATATATTTATCCATTGTGACTGAAAGTATTATATGTTTAATTGAAATAAAAACTAAACTTTGTACTCTTTTTTAAAAACTAAAATTTTTACTCTATTTTTGCAAAATTCTACTCAAAGTATTATATATTTAATTAAAATAGAAGCTAAAAATTCAAAATTACATTGAGAAATTGGGGTATGTTATAATTAAAGAGGGCAGCATTCCTTTATATCCTTGTTCCTGCATTACAAATCCAAAATAAAAATAAAACTATTTATATGCCTTCCAGTTTGTTGGACAGGGCAGCATTCCTTTATTTCCTGGTCTATACATTACATTATTTTAGTAATAGATATTTAGCGTCTTTTGCTGGATGAATGCTGTTTTGCCAGTGCTTCAAATAAGCTGCCATCAAACATTCTTCTGATGGTTTCTTTCTCCACACGACCATTTTTGTTCTTGGCGATCAGGTATAAGGCGATCCATTCGAGCTCTGCTGCAATCCTGCATAGCAAAAAAAAAAGCCTTAAATGTGATGATTGGATTTTTTTTACTTCAGCATAGCCACTTATGGCCATTGAACAGAAATAACTCATAAATTATATATCCATACCAAAGCTTGATGACTTACCATCCCAGAGGATCATTTGAATTCCTATTTCCTTTAAGCATGCACTGGATCTCCCAAAACGTGAGTTTATCGTGTTCTTTTGTAGCATATTTGCTGAAGATGGCGTCAAACTTAGCAGGATCGAACCTCCCTTCTGTGTCGTACACTTCTGTGTCGCTTCCATGCTTTGCTCCGTGGATGTTATCAACGTATATAGGAAATAAAAGGGATGGTATCCAACCCTGCGCACAAACATCAATACTGGCTCAGATAATAAATAATGAAATGCCATACCTGCAATACATGTTAAATTCGAATTTTTTTAGGTTAAAATTATTTTCAGAAATATACTTACTGGAAGAGTATAGTAGCTGAAAGATACGTTGATAACCACTGCTGCTAAAAAGGAAAACAGGACGTTAAACCCTATAGCACGAAAGCCTGCAAATTCAACTGGGTTAGTCGATTTTACTTTCCTGTTCTCGCTTCCATGTTAGATCAAATTGGATAGAGAGAAAGCAACATCATATTAGTGTTTCCATTTAACATGTTAGATCAGATCAAATTGAATAAAGAGAAAGCAACATCATATAAGTGTTTACATTTAACCTAAATACCCAGAAATAGGTTGGGAAGAAACCGCCTTACTGGCAAATAACTAAGATAGGTTAGTGATCGTAAAGTCCAAGAATTAAAATATAAAAATGTATTTAATAAGATACTATAAACTCCTAAATCTAATAAATTTGAATTTAGAAAAGACTTTTAAACACCAATAATTCATAAATACAAACTAAAATTTTATATTTGATTTAGGTTTTTGATATGTCTTACTTGGAATTTATTTAAAGCTTTTTGTTTTAAAACTTAATTCTATTACAAAACAATTATTAACTAAATGCTATTTTAATAAACTAGTACATGGCTAGATCAAATCTATAGAAATCAATTTTCTTTGTTATTCATTTATCAAGTTTCAGTTATTTTTTATATTTTTTAGTTATCTTTGATGAATTGGTTATCCATTCATCAACTATAAGTTATCCTGCTACTAGTTATTTTTTCATCCCAAATGTCAAATAGAAATGTCCATAAACATAATTAATTTAAGTTAATGGCAAAGACTTTAAACAAATAAGTTGAAAAATAGCCAACCTTTGTAAGTCTCACACGGATAAATAATTCCGTCCTTGTTCTTGTCGAAGAACGCCACATGCTGTTGGAGAACGCTCATATTGTTGTGATCGTGATCGGTGGACCCATTGATATGCTCTGGATCCACTGCTTCCAGAGCTCTTGCCAAATCTACACGAGGAACCAAGAGGGAAAAATGAATAGAGGTTATTTACATTCAAACAGTGGTGGTACTAAGTATTTTAGAATACAATATAATATAGAAAGAAATTTCAGCTTAATTATAAATTTATAAATTTTAATCTAAATATTAATAAATTTAATTGTTTATATTTTATAAGTTGAGGTGGATTAATATCTATTTTTTTATACAACACGTAAGTGTATTGTTTATTCTTTTATTACACAACAGACTTACTATCTTGATTGATTGAGAAGTATACTATCTTGATTGATTTTTTTGACAGTCTTTCTAAATTAGAAATAAATAATTACAAAAGCAAAAGCATATAAAAAGGATGGATAGATATGCATGGGTATGCCGTATACACAAGGTGATTAGAACAAGTACCATGGAGAACAAGTAAGGCTAACAGAGAAGTTTGATCTTGATTGATTTTATGACAATTTTTCCAAATTAGAAATAAACAATTACAAAAGAAAAACCATATAAAAAGTATGGATAAATGGTGAAGGATGCATGGTATAGACAAAGTGATTACAACAATTAGTACTAAAAATAAGTAAAGCTAACAGAGAAGTCTACTTTCTGTCATTGATTTTATGACCGTTTTTCTAAAGTAAAAATAAACAATTACAAAAAAAACAGGATAAATGGTAGCCTATACATAGCTATAAACAAAGTGATTACAACAACTAACTATAAAGAACCAGTAACACTAACTTATTTTTGTGATACTTACCTTATTGTTTATCAATATCAACCAGCTACAAATTAATTTATGTAACTATAGATCTATTTACTGAGAAAAACACTAAAGCTGCAAACATGAGATAAGAATTCATTAATAAATCTGGGATTGTGGATCTATGAAATCATATATTAGACTAATAATTATGGTGCATACATGGCTTTGGCATTTGCTCTTGCAGGTTGATGTTCAATCTGCGCTGTGCAGTGACCGGTGCCCGGGCAGCAACTGTTTGCATGGAGTCTTCCGAAGGGCTCTGCATATTTCACTTCCTTCTTATGGCTGAAGCCACTCTTGAGAATAAGAACAGACCTGCTTAAAAAAGAACAAAATTAGAACAATATATACCGAATAGATTCATCAAAAGGCCCTATATATAAGTAGCACAAACAGCAGAATTCAGATGAGATTACTCATTGGACATTCCCATACAACATTGAATTACGTGAGATAAAGCCATACGCAATCCGCGATTTTGATGAAATCCCTTGTCAGCATAACGAAACTTTGAATTCGATCCATGATTTCCATGAATCGCGCCGTAAAGAAAGGCGCTTTGAATAAATCGTTTACCAATATTTCTATGAATCGCGTCTTCAAGATTTTCTTCACGTTGGTTGGTTTATGTCCTGCCTTCAAGATTTTCTTCACGTTGGTTGGTTTCTTTGATTGTCATACTCTTTAGTCAACTTTTATTGCCAATATAATAAAAATAGAGATACTTTAATTCGTTATAAACAGATATTTCATTACCTAGTTAATGGCAGTATTTTTTTTTCAGTAAGTTAGATGCTATTCTATTAAAAAAAAAAAATGGTATATAAGAAGTTACAAAACAGAGAGGCAAACCTGCTCATAAGAAGTAAACATAGAAGTTCAGTGAAGAGCCGGACCCTCCCTTGAGGAGAGAAAACAGGTGCACAAAACCAGAATCCTCCCTCTAGGAGACTCAAACATGCCCAAAAAGAAAGACTTATACAAAAGACATAGGTTCCTGAAAGGACCAGAGTAGCAGAATTCAAGTTTGCGAAGTCAACAGGAATTCCAAAAACTACATGAAACCATGAAAAAACCTGAATATGGCTTGCAAATCCACATACATCCCGAAAAAGACATGAAACCATGACAAAACCTGATTATGGTTTGTAGTAAGGTTCCTCCACAATGGGGAACCAAAGCTTGTGGATGTTGGCTGAGCTGGCTCGTTTGGCGTGTCTACTAAATCATCACTCGAAGAATCCATCACCTCATCGCTGGTGGAGTCGTTCGCAACATTGCTACCTGCAGGGGGCTGCTTTGCTGAGAGAGGGGGATTCTTTTTTACCAAGACGGGGTTGGAAGTGAATTTTCCTGTAGAAAGGGTGGAAGCGTGGCTTTGCGATGGAGAAATGGAGGTGGGAGGAGGCACAGAGTTGGAGGTTGGGAAAACACTGGAGCAAACTGGAACAGGTGGTGGGGGTGGAGCAGTTGGAGGAGCTGACGACGGGAGAGGAGCAAGAGGCGCAGGAGGGACAGGAGCCAAAGGTTGGGAGTGAATACGGAGGATGACCATATTTTTTATGACCCAATAATTTCTCCTCCGTTCCAGGGTTCGTCCAGCAGCATTGGAAGCTCTGGATAATTCGTCCTCCCAATCATTTACCATCAGCCGAGCCGCTTTAGGGATTTCAATGTCAAAATCTTCCCCACTCGTTTGTGGTGAGAGCGGAATTTGGCGCTCTCCTTGAGCACCTCTACCCTGACGGCCCTCTACCCTGACGTCCACGACCTGGGATGCTGTTTTGCCTCCTGGACATGGCAGAATGGTGAAGGAGACTGATAAAACCAGAGCCGAGAGAAAAGTTGCAAAGGGCAGTGATTGTTGTGAGCATGAGAGGACAAAGATGCTCGAGCAGCGGGAGCAAATGATCTGGCAGGAGGCGAAGCTGAGGAAAATAATGGCGGGCATGTCGACCCATGCAACAGGTTGGCGAATTAATGCATCCTTGTGTCGAGTTGATGGCTGAGTCCCATCGGCGTAGCTAGAGGTGGCCATGTCCTAGGCTGAAATAAAGGCACGCAAGCATGTGATGAAGGCAATGTGATGTCACGCAGGAGAAGGGATGGCCATGTCAACTTACCTCGTGTCATTGTTTACATGGTAGACACCCATCTGGGTCATTGGTTTAGTTTTATTAATAAACATTAAAAATATCTTAATTTTTCATAAATAGATATTCAAATTAATATTATAAACAACAAAATATTATTTATTAAAGTTTAAAAATATATAAAATTAGTTAAAACGTTTATACATTGAATTGAAAAATCATGGTGTCCCACCTAACATATGTAACTAACAAAAAAAATGCATAAATACGATCCTACAATATTTGACAAAAAATCAAATATTATAAAGATGGGGTATATAAATTTATATTATGTACGCATTGATTAAAAAAACGTGTTAAAATGCAAAGGTTTGGTAAACCAAGACTTCTTAGACGCATGGACACTAAAGTCAACGAGGACACTTGATACGTTATGTTGAAAAGTGGTAGTTTATAAAGGCGTTTAAAATATTAAATTTCTTTGGGTGTTAGGTTCAATTTGGTCCAATCAAATCGATTATTAGGGTAATCCATTGTTAGAGTTAATATAAACATAAAACAAATATTATTTAATAAAAAATAAATGACATAAAAAACAAAAACAAATTGTTACTCATTTCTTTAACCACCTTTTAACTAAAGTTTATTTAAATCTTAATCAAGATGCATTTATCCATGTTGTAGACATCTCACACTAGTTAATCTTTTTGATGCGCTTAAATAAGTCCAAAATTTCAAATAATATCTAAATGCCTATCAACATAATAAAATAAATATTTAATAACTGATATTCATATTTATAAATATATATCTATATCAAATATAAATTTATTAAAAAAAATACTTTTAATGTTTTTAAGATATTATCACATAAATTTATTAAATTAAAAGAAACATTATGTACTATTGTCGTAAAATTCATATTATTTTGTTGCCATGTGTATATTTATCTTAAATTATTTTATAACTTACTACTATCTTATAATAAAATAATATTCTATTATTAATATTTATATTCATCTTAAATCTAAATTTATCAACCATCAAGTTTAATGTTTTTAAGATAGTGTCACATAAATTCACTAAATCAACAAAGACATTATATACTCTTGTCATAGAATTGATATTATTATGTGGCCATATGCATATATAATGCTAGAACATAGTCTACAAAGGATGATGCAATTTTTTTTATACACATTGAATAATGAAAATTGTTGTCAACATGCTATGTCTGAGATCAGGAAAGCAACAAATATAGCACCTGGCATAAGTCAAAAGAGTCAAAAGTGTATTGTCTAAGCTGGAGTCAAAGGCTAGAGAAACGATAAATGGTACAAACATAGACGTTATCATTTTAAAGTTTCTCCTAGTATTAGTTCTTGATTGTTCTATACCTACCACATGAATAGTGATCTAAATGGAAATACGGGAAAATACAAACCAGTAAACGAATCCAATAGAGGAACAAAGCGCAAGATGAGAATCATAAGAACCAAATGTTATATGTAACTTGTATAAATATATGTATATATAATACAAGCTCCACCAAAGTTAGGGATAAAATTCATTATCTTTATTACCCATAGTTTTGTTGGAGGTTGTATTCTATGTAATGTCCCTTAATACACCTTATATTTCTTTTTGTAAGGGTCTTTATAACCTATAAACTTATGAAGTTTTGCTTGCTTTGTGACAAACTTATAATTTTAATATATATATATATATATATATATATACACACTCTTTTATTGAGTGAATAATGTAGCATGTAAATTGATCACACCATGAATACATTGTCGTTTATTGTGTAATATATGATAATTGAAATTTCACTGAATTGGGCATGTTACAATTTATGCAGTGTTTACATCTGGATATTGCCAAACCTTAGCGCCACATATGCAGGTGATGTTTCTTACTTCTTTTTGTGTTTATATCACTATAAGGTTTGCCAAAGGTTGCTTAGCCCTAAGGTTGGTCTCTTCCCTAGCTGTCACACTCTAAGTCTACAATGCTAGCAACCTAGTTTTTTGAAGATGAGAATTGGGGACTATGGTGTTAAAATTGTGTTAAAATCCCTTGTCCTTATCCCATTTACCATAGAATAAATAATAAGGATATGTTTGATCTAAAGTAAAAACCACAATCCTTGCACAAGGCTTAGAAATACAGTTTTATGAACTTGAATTAAACACTAATAAAAGGAAACTATGGTTCCCAAACCATAGTCGTGGTTTACAGCGCAGCATACTGTAATATCTCAAATTTTGACCTTAACTATATTGGGCATGAGTCCCATTGCTTATGACTTACTTTGATGCATATGTTTCTATATGGGGCGTAATACCCCACTGCACATGAGTTATGTTTATTAGTTAGATATATTGGGTGTAAGCCAATACATATGTTCTATTATCTTGTATATGATTGTATATGTTGGGCATGGACCCTGATGGAAAAGGATTAATGTCGTTGTACAATGTTCTGGATTTATTAATATGTGATTTACCTTAATACATATAATGAGATGATTGTTGTGACAAATTATGCAGAAGATTGAATGCATGATTGAGTTCTATAATGTGTCGGATGTAAACCCTAAAGCACATGAGTGATGAGATTTTGTGTTGAGCGTAAGCTCAGGTTCACACGAGTTATGAAATCTTGTGTTGAGCGTAAGCTCTGGAGCACATGAGTTATGAGACTTTGTGTTGAGTAGAAGATCTATAGCACATGAGTTATAAGGTTGGAAGTGTTGGGAATAACCCTTGCACCATTACAAATTGGTGTTGAGCATAAGCTCTAAAGCATCAGATCCTTCGCCATTGTATCCCTAGGTGTATTATATTAGTACATCGTAGCGTTAGTGTTGAGCAAGAGGCTTTGGAATTGCACTAAGTGTAGCCACCAATTATTAGTGTTGTGCTTGGGCTCTAAATAATGCTAGGAGTTACTAAAATTAAAAGTGTTGAGTGAGAACGACTCTAAATAGTCCCGACCTCTATCATACTTATTTTGAGTTGATTAAATGAAATTTAAAATCTACTTCTCATTGGGAACTAGAATAACTACCATGATACATGAGGTAATCCAACATGCAAGGAGGATCTAGAGCTACCTAACTTAGTTGACCAACCCTACCTGAGGCCTTGATAAAAGAAATAGTGTAATATAAGGGAAGCATCAAATAAATGAGACTATGTTCTATGATGCATAATTAAATATTAAAGATAATATGTAAAGTTTATATAAATTATGAATAAAAGAATAATTATATATATAAGGAAATAAATATAACTAAACTATCAAATAAAAATCCATGTATTTATTATTAACTAAAATGATTAAATAAATATTCTATTCTAATGTTCAATTAGGAACTAGTAAAAATTTCTTAGGCCAAACAAAATAAGTATTAAATCCACATAAATCAATTAAAGATTTTCTATAAAGACTCAAGCCAAGGAAAGGCTTGGGGGATGTGGTCATTATTTCAAAAATAGTTTTGGAGAGCATTTCCAAAAGAAAGCATTCTTATACAGAGCCTCATATTCCGAATAAGAGCATCCTCACCTTTAGGAGTTCTAGATCACTTGCATGTTGGAGCCAGCTCACGGGGATCCATATTAGAACCAGGAACAGTTATGGGTCATGGTTGGGAGAAACGTGGTTGTTCCAAGGTTATCCGGTTACCAGTTCTAAATTCAGAAATATATAGGGTTTTATTTATTCTTTGCGTTTAAGTGTCGAGGGTTCTTATCCATTAACAAGATGAATAGTGCAGGTACGAGGTTTCAACTTTTTCCATTCATGTTGAATTATGTTTACAATTTGTACTTATAGATATTATGTTGTGGATTAAAGATCTACAATTTTACTAAATCCAGTTGAATATATGCTTCAGGTTATTTTGTTTGTTTAAATTGAAACTCATCCTTTAAATTCTTATATAGGTTTTAGGATTAAATTTCTCTTAGAATTAAATGTAATTAATTAAAAAATTTATGTTAGAGTTTTTTACTCTAGATTCAAACCCTAGCTTCTAAATAAACTTAAACTAAATCCTACGTTACAACCGAGGTCTGATTTAAAATAAACCGAAGATTAACAAAATTAACTAAGTAAACCTAATGATAAATAAACTCAATTTATTCTTTAAACTAAACATTAATTAAAATCATCTTAAAGATTAAAACAAATGTTAAAAATAAATTAAATACATATTCATAAACATTTAAACCAGGGATCAAATCCCTTAAAACAAAGCTCAAATCACATACACTCCAGGTAAAAGAGCGTTGAATATTTCAAAAAATAAATAACATAAATACCATATTTCATCTATTAAAAACTTATACATATAATTAACCAAAGGATAAACAAATAATCACAATCAATTGACCATCATGACCTAAGATTGAGCCACATAAGCTCCAACTTATCTCTGCTAGAATACAGATAATAATGTTAAACAATGCCAAATCAATATCTACAACTTAATTAAACACTAAACCCTAGTCAACGATCGACCTAGGATCGAATTGCGTAGAGCCCAGTTGGGAGAGATAAACATATTTAAACAAATAAAAAAAACTATATAACAATACAAGCTAGTTCTGATTCGTGTAAACAAAATACCATAAGCCTTTACGTATAAGAACTAAAATATAAACCCAACACACAGGCTGCTCTATCCAAACCATTACGATCTCTCATGGAATAAACAAAGCATCATATCCAACATAAATATAGAGCTAGTATTTCCCTCAACAACCTACATAACTCATTTGTTAAAAACGTAGACCTAGAATACTCCCACGAAAACTAAAACCAATACGAAGCAAGGGCTCTATTTTGGGAATATTTTACACAGAGGTAGCTTATCTAAATTTAAAAACCAAATCAATCAATTGACAGAGAAACATCACTTATAAATGACGAATCAATTTTTTAAACAACATTTCCATTGACCACATAAAATATCAAAGTAGTGGTATCGTAATTCCATTGTAGATAAATGGAACGAACAAAATTTTTAAACGCATCGAACAAAAACAACAGATCTAGTAGTAATCAAAGAAACACATAATTAAATTTATTTATCCCAAAATCGATTATAGAGCCATACAAGTTTTTATGCAGTTGCATCTTGGAACCAAACGCCCAAATGAGTTGAGATTTCAAACAAACCAAAACCTACAGGCTCTTTAAAATCCAAAACGTTACTAGCATCATCCCCCGCCCCCGCTGTTTAAAATGTTGAAATCATCTTAAACATTAAAACAAATGTTAAACATAAATTAAATACATATTCATAAACATTTAAACCACGGATCAAATCCCTTAAAACAAAGCTCAAATCACATACACTCCAGCTAAAAGAGAGTTGAATATTTAAAAAAAAAAAACATAAATACCATATTTCATATATTCAAAACGTATACATATAAATAACCAAAGGATAAACAAATAATCACAATCAATTGACCATCACGACCTAAGATCAAGCCACACAAGCTCCAACTTATCTCTGCTAATACAGATAATAATGTTAAACAATGCCAAATCAATATCTGCAACTTAATTAAACACTAAACCCTAGTCAATGATCGACCTAGGATCGAATTGTGTAGAGCCCAATTGGGAGAGATAAACATATTTAAACAGATAAAAAAAACTATATAACAATACAAGCTAGTTCTGATTCGTGTAAAAAAAATACGATAAGCCTTTACTCATAAGAACTAAAATATAAACCCAACACACAGGCTGCTTTATCCAAACCATTACGATCTCTCGTGAAATAAACAAAGAATCATATCCAACATAATTATAGAGCTAGGATTTCCCTCGACAACATACATAACTCATTCGTTAAAAGCATAGACCTAGAATTCTCCCACGAAAACTACAACCAATACGAAGCAAGGGCTCTATCTTGGGAATATTTTACACAAAGGTAGCTTATCTAAATTTAAAAACCAAATCAATCAATTAACAGAGCAACATCCATTATAAATGACAAATCAATTTTTTAAACCACATTTTCATCGACCACATGAAATATCAAAGTAGTGGTATCGTAATTCCATTGTAGATAAATGCATCGAACAAAAATAACAGATCTAGTAGTAATCAAAGAAACACATAATCAAATTTATTCATCCCAAAATCGATTATAGAGCCATAAAAGTTTTGATGCAGTTGCATCTTGGAACCAAATGCCCAAAGGGGTTGAGATTTCAAACAAACCAAAACCTACAGGCTGTTTAAAATCCAAAACGTTACTAGCATCATCCCCCGCCGCTCCCCCTCCCTCCGGTGTTTAAAATGTTGAAATATCTTAAACATTAAAACAAATGTTAAAAATAAATTAAATACATATTCATAAACATTTAAACGAGGGATCAAATCCCTTAAAGCAAAGCTCAAATCACATACACTCCAGCTAAAAGATCGTTGAATATTTAAAAAAATAAATAACATAAGTACCATATTTCATCTTGTTGCTGCCGCAACTTTTACTCCCCATTTTTTGCTTAAACTCTGGGACCCCTCCTCATCACTTTGCTTGGATTGATTGATAAAGGTTTGGCCCCTCGAACATATCTGTTCGTTTTGAAGTTGAATGCCCGCTATTTGTTTGCCTCGTTCAGTTTAAGTCATGTGGTCTGTTTTAATCCCATAGAGCATGAAATTTTTTTGCCTTAGCAAAGAAAAAATGTTTTTTGGCTGTAGTTGATCCTTAGCGTTGTTGGTTTTCTCTTTGGATCGGGCCTCTTTCAAAAGTTTTTGAGCCTCATCTCACCCGCCGTTGCGGCTCCTTGATCAAACTTTCCGCCCGATTGGAATTTCATCGGGCGTCCGATTCATTTGTTTAGACCGCCTGCTCCCAAGTTTCTACTCGCCCGCCGTTGCGGCTGGAGGGATAAAGTCAGCTCCCGATTAGAGTTTCATCTGACATCCGACTCATTGCTCTTGCCCGCGTCGCTCAGTCCTTGGATCATCCGCCGTTGCGGGTGGTAGAGTAATCTAGCCTCCGATACAATCCTCTCCAGTGTCCGATTGCCTTTGTCGCCCGTGTTGTCACTCACCTAGTTCTTGTGCTCCTCCGCCGTTGCGGCTCCTAAAGCCTTTCCCCATCCGATGCAGAAGTCTAATCCCGCCCGATCCAAGTATCACCCGACCGCCGATTTAGTGTTGCCGCGAGTTCTCGCCCGGATGAACCAGGCTAGCCCCTTGTGAATCTATTATTATGGTTAGAAATTTTAAATGCCCGATATTTCAGTTTAGTGGATAATACACTAATGTGGTTTGAAGGGAGAATTCCATAAATCGCTGAAGCAATTCAGAGCGGGGAAAAGGACAAAACAAACAAGTGACAAAGACAACGAGGAGGCAGTTTCAGCAGTTATGGTCATAAGGTAAACGCCTATGGAAAATGATTGGGAGAACGCAACGATCAGAGAAGAAACTGAATTGTCAAGGACGCTGAAAGGTCACACGCTGAGGGTAACCCAGAAGGCAGTAGTTGTAGTTTAAATAAGGGGAATCCTGACTGAACAGGGGCTTTTTTCCTGGGAAAATTTTGTAGATGTTTGCCTGTAAGAGGAACTATTTCGTTTTGCAAAGGAAAACTCCAATTCTACCTGGTTGGAGAAAGCGAACTGGAATGTATCGATGCTATTCAATGAATAATGTTGAAGAGGAACTAATTTCGTTTTCAGCTGCTTTTCATTTACTATGAGAATGTTTAATGTCCTGAACCTATGTTCTTTTTAAATGTTCTCTGGTATTTTCATGATCTTTCTGTGTGAGTAATATTGGTTTTCATACAGCAATTGGCTATCTGGTTGTTAAATACTTGTGATTGTTCATGTGTATGGAAGGAGTATCAGCTGACTATAATCCTGCATGTCGCATGCGCAAAAAATGAAATTACTCACTTAAATTAATGACTCGCTCCCTAGGGATAGATTAGATAATTAGTTTGTTTTGTTCATGGTATGTGATTTGGTCTGCTGGTGGGTCTAAGACGTGAGGTAAGAACCTGCGCATCACATTGTGACCGCCCCTTGCATTCTGATCACCTTGCATTTAGTTAGGCACTTGCATTTCATCTTTAAGTTAAAATACAAAAGCTCGGTGGACCGGGCCGCAACCGGTAAAGCTTTGCTTTTTTTGTTGTCTGTTACTTGACTCACGGTAGCCGGACCGCAAACCGGACGGATTCCCTATACCAAACAGTCAGCGGGCTAGTTGGGAACGCTGATTGGGGAGAATCCCTTACTGTTTCCGCCTGCGATTTTCCAGGCCTCAACAGTTTTGGCGCTAGAAGGAGGGCCGCCAGTGCATGGCTGGCCGAGGAAACCCGTTTTATAGAGAATATTTCGTTGGCTACAGTTCTGAAAGTAGTGGACCGCGTAATCCATTTCCAGAAGAAGAAAACAGAGAACATCTATATTCTGTTCGCAACGAGATCGTAAATGATCTAAGAAGACATACCCATGCTTATCTAAAGAAGATTGGAGGGTTGCCAATTATTCCCGAATTTCCCAGAAGAGAGTACAAGAAGAAATACCGTCCTTTAAGTGAAGATTCGGTGTTGGTAGGAGACTGGGAAGAACTTGTGGAAACCGCCTTACAGGAGGTTGAATTGCCTTTGAACCAAGTAGGTCGAAACACTCCTTACAGTTCTCATGTTCACACCCCGGCTGGTTCGCGTCCCCACACCCCTGTTGGTTCACCTCCACATTCTCCACCCCAACTCATGGCCGGTGTTAACTCCAATCAACCCCCACCTAATCCTCCACCACCTGCATGGAAAGCCAGGTCACCTCTGAATCTGACCCCGCCGTTGCATGACCTACCTCAAGCCTTCAAAAAGTTATTACCTAAGTTCGACCCAAATGAGAAGATATTAGTGGATGATCACTTACAGAGTTTTTATTTGGCTATAGAAGGACTGAAGGCAGGGGAGCATGAAGATGTGGTTTGTAGATTGTTCCCACATACCCTCAAAGGAGCTGCTGCCTCTTGGTATTTTGGACTTCCTGCCAATTCTATCCCAGACTGGGATACTTTCGAGAGAATATTTAGAAGTAAGTATGCCGTCCAAAAGACTCACGCTGCCCTCATGAAAGGGCTGTGTGCATTGAAGAAAGAGAAAAAAGAAAAGGTGCACAGCTTTACACAAAGGTTTGCAGCATATCTAAAAAATTTCTCTGAAATCGATAAGCCTTCAGACAAAGTATGATTGAATACTATACTTCAGCTTTGGGTCCTGATTTAGCCATGTTTGCAAAAGGTAGGGCCAAGCCTACTTTGATAGAGACTTATGAAGAGGCAGAAGTGGTGGAGGCTGAAAGGGAGAGCGTTGAATATTATCCTGAACAGTCAGGGGAGAAAAGGAAAACCTTACTGTTTACTAAGCCCAAAGAGGAGAAAGCACCAGACTATGAAGGTATGGCCAAAATGGTGCAGAAGCTCTCTAACAAGATCATAGATTTAGAGAAAGAAAAAGAAGCACAAAAGTTCTACAGGCCATACTATAAGAAAAGAGAAGACAACAATCAGGCCCAACCTCCTCCTCAAAGGAATGCATCCATGAATTTGACAGACATAGGTATGGAAAATTTTTGTACTTTTCATCAGCAGCCTCACTTCGAAAAAAACTGTCCGCAATGGATAAATTCAATGACATTGGTCACGAATCAGATGTTGGATTCCAGATTGACAGAAGAAGACGATGAGGAGAGGAAAGAAAATGCTGCTTCCACTTCTACAAAAGAGCAGGAGGAAGAAACGATGGCATTATGGAGTTCTGTTTCCGTGCTCGACGCTGAAGAGGAAAATACTCAAGGACGCAAAGGGGTCAGAGAGGCTAACGTGACAACTAGAAGTAAAGGGACGGTTAGTGATGACAGTCTTTTACTCCCAAAGATCAGGAGGCTGCAAAGGAATGTCAGGAAAAAGTTTCAATACAAGGCCTTGGCTGATCAAATACCAGAATTCACTATTACCAGCCCAGACCCTAGACAGAACAGAACATTGCCTGAGTCAGATCAAGAGAACGTAAGTGCTGGTAAATCTCAGCCCACTAGATCACAAATTGGATATGACATTGTTGAGGATTTGAAGAAGGTAAAAGAAAACCTCCCATTGTTCGAAATGTGAAAAGTACCTCAACAGAAAGAAAAAACTGTTGAAAGCACTTGAAATGTCTGAAGAGAAACTGCCCACTGAAAATCAGTCCCGGGATGAAGAAGAAATCGGAGAAGCTAGCACCGGAGGTATGCCTAAAACTAAACATCCACCTTTCCTCCTGACATTTGAAGTTTTCAATCATAACGTGCACAATTGTCCAGTAGACTCAGGGGCATCAAATAATGTCATGCCCATATCGGTATGCAAGAAAATAAATGGGCAGACTAAGCCATCCATGTGGAGGGTGGTGCAATTGGACAGGAAAGATGTTAAAGTGATTGGTGAAATGGAGGACGTCCTAATCCGCCTAGAATCTGATAGCAGAGTATGCCAAGTTATTAACATCGTAGTGGCTGACATACCAGATGCTTACGGCCTGGTCCTGAGTAGGGATTGGTCAGCTAAGTTAAATGGGTATTTCGCTTCAGATTGGTCACATCTTTGGTTACCATACAAAGGAAGTCCCAATCAAATCAAAGTCTTGAGAGAACCTTACATGAAGTATAACATCACTCAATTGGATGAGAAGAATGTACCGGTTGAATCTGTACTGGGAAACTACTTTCTTGAACTAGAACCAGGGAATTATCAAGCGGAAGAAGCTAGCAACACATCTGACACTCAGCCTGATCTCCTTCGTTTTTCTCAGGCTGATGAGCTTGACTGTAAAATAGTAGATTTAGCTGTAGGAGTAAATTCATTTTTAGTAGATAATGCTTTCTGGACTCTATATTTTGATGGCTCAAAGACGTTAGAAGGGTCAGGGGCCGGATGCGTCCTTATTGATCCACAAAAAAAAAATACTTCCTTTCTTGTAGATTAGAGTTTGAGTGTACTAACAATACAGCCAAATATGAAGCATTAGTGCAGGGACTCAAGAAAGCGATCGAGCTAGAGGTTAGTAATTTAAAAGTTTTTGGGGACTTAGAAATAGTTGTGAAACAAATAAGAAATCAAATACATTGTGTCTCCCCTCACTTGAAATCTTACCAAAATGAGGTATGGGATTTGCTTAGAAATTTTCATGCATTTAACATTATTTCAATCCCAAGGATACAAAACGCAGCCGCTGATCTTTTAGCTACATCAGCTGCCAGGTTGGTTCCCACTAATAACAAATGCTCTATTGAACTACTTTTTAGGCCTTCAGTACCGGACATGGTTTCCAACCTGTGAGTATTTGACGATGATCAGCAGATAATTGAATGCTTGACAAACGGTGAAGTCTTTAAAGGGGCTATCATAGACGATGAGGAACATCAGGCTGAAATGAAATACAACAATTTCATTCCCAAAGGAGTCAGGACGCTGGAGAAAATGTTTGACTTGAATGAGAAATTTAGAAGACCCACTAATGTGAAGACGCACAGCTCGACTCTACAGTTTGAGCTAATTAACTTAGGGACTGAAACGGATCCCAAGTTCGTCAACCTCGGTAAAAGTTGTTCACCCGTGGAAAGGGACAAGTTTCTCAGTCTGTTTAAGCAGTACAAGGATGTCTTTTCCTGGACGTATGCAGATTTGAAAACTTACGACACTAGTATTATTAAGCATATTATTCCTATTAAAGCTAGCGTTAAGCCATATCAACAGCCGTTAAGAAAAATGCACCCCAAGCTGGAGCCGCTGATTCAAAGCGAGGTGAAGAAATTGCTAGACGCCAGCATCATCTTTAAAGCCAGGCATTCCGAATGGGTGTCCAACCTGGTACCTGTCAGGAAAAAGTCGAGAGAAATCAGACTGTGCGTGGACTTCAGAAACTTAAACCACGCCTCGGATAAAGACAACTACCCGGTACCTCCCATGGAGCAATTGCTTCAGATGGTTTCTGGTTCTGAAATGTTTTCTTTGTTAGATGGTTTCTCTGGCTACAACCAAGTATTGGTGTCTGAAGAAGATCGATTGAAGACGACATTTAGAACTAAATGGGGAACTTTCGCATATAGAAGAATGCCCTTTGGACTGATTAATGCTGGTGCAACATTTCAGAGAGTGATGGAAATAGCTTTTCGCGGATTGATTGGGCGAAGTGTGGTGGTCTACCTGGATGACATCACGATTTTTTCGAAGAAAAGAGGGGAGCATACGTTCCACTTAAAGCAAATCTTTGAACGCTGCAGGAAATATGGTATTTCCCTCAATCCTAAGAAGTACGTGTTCGCGGTTACTGAAGGTAAGTTACTGGGGCATATAGTTTCGAAGAGGGGTATCTCCATAGATCCAGAAAGAATTAAGGCTATTGAGCAAATCCCTATGCCTCATAATAAAAAGGGGATGCAATCCTTCATGGGAACGATAAATTTTGTGCGTAGGTTTGTTCCTGATTTTGCCCAGACTGTTAAACCATTACAGTAGATGGTTAAGCAAAATACACAATTTAAGTGGACTAAAACAAAAAAGAATGCTTTCGGTAAAATCAAGACCGTTGTTGCATGTGCGCCCTCTCTGAAAAGTCCAGATTTTGACAAGGATTTTATTATATATACATTTGCATCTGATGATTCATTGGCAGTCGTGCTTACACAAAAGGAAGACGGGGGTGATGAATACCCGATTTCTTTTATGAGTACTGGGCTGGAAGGAGCTGAGTTAAACTACCCAGCCATTGACAAACAGGCATACGCAGTATTTAAGGCAGTCAAGCAATTCAGGCCTTATATACTAAAAAATCGAACCAAGGTAATAGTCCCTTACCCAGCCGTAAGATCCCTTCTCATTCAAAAGGAATTGGGAGAAAGAAGGGGCAACTGGGTGACAACCCTTCAAGAATACGACTTGGAATTCAAACCAACCACTATAGTGAAAGGTCAGGGGTTGTGCAAGCTGATGATTGGAATCAGTAATGATGAAGAACAAGCATGGGATGATGGAGCTGAGTTGCATGTAATGGATGTTTGTCCTTTATTTACAGCTCGTGAATCTTGGTATAGAGACCTTGTACATTACCTACAGTCAGGGGTGTTTCCTGAACATTGGACTTCCAAACAAAGAAGAGCTTTGCGTCTAAAGTCAGCTTCCTACCAACTCGTAGAAGGCATATTATTCCGAAGAAACTATGATGGAGTCCTTCTAAGATGCTTGGAAAGAGAAGACGCTGAGAGAGTAATGTCTGAATTACACGATGGTCCGGCCGACAGACATTATTCAGGAGACACTACAGCCCACAAAATTCTTAGGGCTGGTTACTATTGGCCAACGCTTTTTCGGGATGCACATGCACACGTCAAAAAGTGTGATACTTGCCAAAGATGTGGTGGAAGACAACCTAGAGCAGCAGCACCTCTAAAGCCTGTAATGATTACGGAGCCTTTCGAGCAATGGGGAATAGACATCATTGGAGAAATAAAGCTGAATTCCTCCCTGCTACACAGGTATATTCTTACTGCAACTGATTATTTCACCCGCTGGGTCGAAGCTATCCCCTTGTGCAAGATAAACAAAGACGAAGTCATCAATTTTCTACAAGATCATATCATGACCAGGTTTGGGGTTCCAAGTTCATTAGTTTTTTATAATGCTAAGTAATTTTCTTCCATTAAGATTACTGCATTCGCTTATGAGAAAGGTATAAAATTGTACTATTCTGCTAACTACTATCCGCAAGGGAATGGCCTGGCTGAATCCTCAAATAAAAACCTCATTAGAATCCTGAAAAAGACTGTCATAGAAAACCAGCAAAGTTGGCACTCAGCCTTACCCAATGCTCTATGGGCTGATCGGGTCACCCCCAAGTCTGCAATAGGAGTGTCACCCTTCACCCTTATATACGGTAAGGAAGCTATCTTGCCCCCCAACATCATGTTCCCATCTTCCATACTAGCTCAGGAATCTCGAGGGTCTGATGATGAGGTTCTCCAAATAAGAATATACAATCTTTTGAAGGCAGAGGAGGCCCGATCCAAGGCTGGAGAGCGTTTCCAACAGCAGTAGGAGGTAGTGAAGAGATGGTTTGACAAACATAAAGCTGGAAAAAGGGAACTGGAAGTGGGAGACCTGGTTATCAAATGGGATCACCCCCATGATGAGAAAGGGAAGCACACTAAGTTCCAACAGTTATGGGTAGGTCCGTTTCAAATCACCACTAAAATTGGCCCTGCTACTTATATGTTACAGGATTTACAGGGATGGGAGGAGAACCTGCCAGTTAATGGTCTGGTTCTCAAACCTTATTTTTCTTAAGTTGTTTTTGAGCCTTCTGACTTGTACATAAATAAGCTGTGTTAAGTTATGATTTTATTTGTTTTAATTTGAGTCTTTGTTTTCAATAAAGGTGGTTAACTCGTGGTTATGTGGGGAACTCCAAATTTCTGGAAATAATAAACGTTGGTTGAATAGTTAGACTGTGGGTTTCCATGTGAATTCCTTCCACCAAATAGTTTCTCGAAATCTTTGTGTGCATTGAGGTCTATCTTGAACCCCTGTAAGGTCAAACAGATTCAAAAGTCTGGAATACTATGCTGAGGTTCCGCGCACTTTACACTTAAAAGGATAAGGGGCGATGACAGGGGACCCACGGAGAAGAGCAAGATGAAAAGAGTGTTAATATAAATGATCCCATGCCAGAAAGTGAATGCCAGAAAGCAGATAAGAATCAGAATTCCTATGAAAACATCATGCTTCAAAGCTAAATCTAAAGCATAAAGTACTGATTTGCCAATGATCCTCTCCGTCCGTGAGCTAAAACGTTGAGCATATCGCTCACACAAAAGGGCACTATGGGATAGAGGATCTTGAATTGAGATTCAGTAAGAAAGGCACGCACAAAGACTCGCATCATAAGGGGACTAAATCCAAAAAGCACAAAAGTTGCTCAAATGGCATGGGAGTGAGGAACAAATGGACGTTTCTGTTCATCACCTGCTACAATCCTGTGGTGTCCAATGTCGTCAGCTACCTGAAAGAAAAATTAATAATGAACTCATATTTTGGCCTCAGCAGAGTTATCCGGACTCTAAAATCTTGACTTTCATCGGCCGAACTGGACTGATATCAATGATCAAGGTACACACTTCTGTTATTGAGAAATCTGTATAACTGGAAGAGTTCAATGGATACATTTGTTACGGAACAGTCTGCCATTCAAGAAAGGAATCACCCAGAGATCTAGGTTCACCAGGAAATCGCCACTTGTTGCTGCCACAACTTTTACTCCCCGTTTTTCGCTTAAACTCTGGGACCCCTCCTCATCACTTTGCTTGGATTTATTGTTAAAGGTTTGGCCCCTCGAACATATCTGTTCATTTTGAAGTTGAATGCCCGCTATTTGTTTTCCTCCTTCATTTAAGTCATGCGGTCTGTTTTAATCCCATAGGGCATGAAATTTTTTTGCCTTAGCAAAGAAAAAATGTTTTTTGGCTGTAGTTGATCCTTAGCGTTGTTGGTTTTCTCTTTGGATCGGGCCTCTTTCGAAATTTTTTGAGCCTCATCTCACCCGCCGTTGCGGCTCCTTGATCAAACTTTCCGCCCGATTGGAGTTTCATCCGACGTCCGATTCATTTGTTTAGACCGCCTGCTCCCAAGTTTCTACTCACCCGCCGTTGCGGCTGGAGGGATAAAGTCAGCTCCCGATTAGAGTTTCATCCGACGTCCGACTCATTGCTCCCGCCCGCGTCGCTCAGTCCTTGGATCATCTGCCGTTGCGGGTGGTAGAGTAATCTAGCCTCCGATACAATCCTCTCCGACGTCCGATTGCCTTTGTCGCCTGTGTTGTCACTCACCTAGTTCTTGTGCTCCTCCGCCGTTGCGGCTCCTAAAGCCTTTCCCCATCCGATGCAGAAGTCTGATCCCGCCCGATCCAAGTATCACCCGACCACCGATTTAGTGTTGCCGCAAGTTCTCGCCCGGATGAACCGGGCTAGCCCCTTGTGAATCTATTATTATGGTTAGAAATTCTAAATGCCCAATATTTCAGTTTAGTGGATAATACACTAATGTGGTTTGCAGGGAGAATTCCATAAATTGCTGAAGCAATTCAGAGCGGGGAAAAGGACAAAACAAACAAGTGACAGAGACAACGAGGAGGCAGTTTCAGCAGTTACGGTCATAAGGTAAACGCCTATGGAAAATGATTGGGAGAACGCAACGACCAGAGAAGAAACTGAATTGTCAAGGACGCTGAAAGGTCACACGCTGAGGGTAACCCAGAAGGCAGGAGTTGTAGTTTAAATAAGGGGAAGCCTGATTGAACAGGGGCTTTTTTCCCAGGAAAATTTTGTAGATGTTTGCCTGTAAGAGGAACTATTTCGTTTTGCAAAGGAAAACTCCAATTCTACCTGGTTGGAGAAAGCGAACTGGAATGTATCGATGCTATTCAATGAATAATGTTGAAGAGGAACTAATTTCGTTTTCAGCTGCTTTTCATTTACTGTGAGAATGTTTAATGTCCTGAACCTATGTTCTTTTTAAATGTTCTCTGGTATTTTCATGATCTTTCTGTGTGAGTAATATTGGTTTTCATAAAGCAATTGGCTATCTGGTTGTTAAATACTTGTGATTGTTCATGTGTATGGAAGGAGTATCAGCTGACTGTAACCCTGCATGTCGCATGTGCAAAAAATGAAATTACTCACTTAAATTAATGACTCGCTCCCTAGGGATAGACTAGATAATTAGTTTGTTTTGTTCATGGTATGTGATTTGGTCTGCTGGTGGGTCTAAGACGTGAGGTAAGAACCTGCGCATCACATTGTGACCGCCCCTTGCATTCTGATCACCTTGCATTTAGTTAGGCACTTGCATTTCATCTTTAAGTTAAAATACAAAAAATCGGTGGACCGGGCCGCAACCGGTAAAGCTTTGCTTTTTTTGTTGTCTGTTACTTGAATCACGGTAGCCGGATCGCAAACCGGATGGATTCCCTATACCAAACAGTCAGCGGGCTAGTTGGGAACGCTGATTGGGGAGAATCCCTTACTGTTGCCGCCTGCGATTTTCCAGGCCTCAACACATCTATTAAAAACTTATACATATAATTAACCAAAGGATAAACAAATAATCACAGTCAATTGACCATCACGACCTAAGATCGAGCCACATAAGCTCCAACTTATCTCCGCTAATACAGATAATAATGTTAAACAATGCAAAATCAATATCTGCAACTTAAGTAAACACTAAACCCTAGTCATCGATCGACGTAGGATCGAATTGTGTAGAGCCCAGTTGGGAGAGATAAACATATTTAAACAAATAAAAAAAACTATATAACAATACAAGCTAGTTCTGATTCATGTAAACAAAATACCATAAGCCTTTACGCACAAGAACTAAAATATAAACCCAACACATAGGCTGCGTTATCCAAACCATTATGATCTCTTGTGAAATAAACAAAGCATCATATCCAACATAAACATAGAGCTAGGATTTCCCTCGACAACCTACATAACTCATTTGTTAAAAACGTAGACCTAGAATTCTCCCACGAAAACTAAAACCAATACGAAGCAAGGGCTCTATCTTGGCAATATTTTACACAAAGGTAGCTTATCTAAATTTAAAAACCATATCAATCAATTGACAGAGAAACATCGATTATAAAGGATGAATCAATTTTTTAAACCACATTTCGACCGACCACATCAAATATCAAAGTAGTGGTATCGTAATTCCATTGTAGATAAATGGAACGGACAAAATTTATAAATGCATCGAACAAAAATAACAGATCTAGTAGTAATCAAAGAAACACATAATCAAATTTATTCATCCCAAAATCGATTATAGAGCCATAAAAGTTTTGATGCAGTTGCATCTTGGAACCAAATGCCCAAAGGGGTTGAGATTTCAAACAAACCAAAACCTACAGGCTGTTTAAAATCCAAAACGTTACTAGCATCATCCCCCGCCGCTCCCCCTCCCTCCGGTGTTTAAAATGTTGAAATATCTTAAACATTAAAACAAATGTTAAAAATAAATTAAATACATATTCATAAACATTTAAAACAGGGATCAAATCCCTTAAAACAAAGCTCAAATCACATACACTCCAGCTAAAAGAGCGTTGAATATTTAAAAAAATAAATAACATAAATACCATATTTCATCTATTAAAAACTTGTACATATAATTAACCAAAGGATAAACAAATAATCACAGTCAATTGACCATCATGACCTAAGATCGAGCCACATAAGCTCCAACGTATCTCCGCTAATACAGATAATAATGTTAAACAATGCCAAATCAATATCTGCAACTTAATTAAACACTAAACCCTAGCCAACGATTGACCTAGGATCGAATTGGGTAGAGCCTAGTTGGGAGAGATAAACATATTTAAACAAATAAAAAATATATATATAACAATACAAGCTAGTTCTGATTCATGTAAACAAAATACCATAAGCCTTTACGCATAAGAACTAAAATATAAAACCAACACACATGCTACGCTATCCAAACCATTACGATCTCTCATGAAATAAACAAAGCATCATCTCCAACATAAATATAGAGCTAGGATTTCCCTCGACAACCTAGATAACTCATTTGTTAAAAACGTAGACCTAGAATTCTCCCACGAAAACTAAAACCAATACGAAGCAAGGGCTCTATCTTGGGAATATTTTACACAAAGGTAGCTTATCTAAATTTAAAAACCAAATCAATCAATTGATAGAGAAACATCCATTATAAACGACGAATCAATTTTTTAAACCACATTTCCACCGACCACATCAAATATCAAAGTAGTGGTATCGCAATTCCATTGTAGATAAATAACGAACAAAATTTATAAATGCATTGAAAAAAATAACAGATCTAGTAGTAATCAAAGAAACACATAATCAATATTTTTTATCCCAAAATCGATTATAGAGCCATAAAAGTTTTTACGCAGTTGCATCTTGGAACCAAATGCCCAAAGGGGTTGAGATTTCAAACAAACAAAAACCTACAGGCTATTTAAAATCCAAAACATTACTAGCATCATCCCCCCCCATTGTTTAAAATGTTGAAATATCTTAAACATTAAAACACATGTTAAAAGTAAATTAAATACATATTCATAAACATTTAAACCAGGGATCAAATCCCTTAAAGCAAAGCTCAAATCACATATACTCCGGCTAAAAGAGCATTGAATATTTAAAAAAATAAATAACATAAATACCATATTTCATCTATTAAAAACTTATACATATAATTAACCAAAGGATAAACATATAATCACAGTCAATTGACCATCACGACCTAAGATCGAGCCACATAAGCTCCAACTTATCTCCGCTAATACAGATAATAATGTTAAACAATGCAAAATCAATATCTGCAACTTAAGTAAACATTAAACCCTAGTCAACGATCGACCTAGGATCGAATTGCGTAGAGCCCAGTTGGGAGAGATAAACATATTTAAACAAATAAAAAAAACTATATAACAATACAAGCTAGTTCTGATTCATGTAAAAAAAATACCATAAGCCTTTACGCATAAGAACTAAAATATAAACCCAACACACAGGCTGCGCTATCCAAACCATTATGATCTCTCATGAAATAAACAAAGCATCATATCCAACATAAACATATAGGTAGGATTTCCCTCGACAACCTACATAACTCATTTGTTAAAAACGTAGACTTAGAATTCTCCCACGAAAGCTAAAACCAATACGAAGCAAGGGCTCTATCTTGGGAATATTTTACACAGAGGTAGCTTATCTAAATTTAAAAACCAAATCAATCATTTGACATAGCAACATCCATTATAAACGACGAATCAATTTTTTAAACCACATTTCAACCGACCACATCAAATATCAAAGTAGTGGTATCGTAATTCCATTGTAAATAAATGGAACGAACAAAATTTATAAATGCATCGAATAAAAATAATAGATCTAGTAGTAATCAAAGAAACACATAATCAAATTTATTTATCCCAAAATCGATTATAGAGCCATACAAGTTTTTACGCAGTTGCATCTTGGAACCAAACGCCCAAACGGGTTGAGATTTCAAACAAACCAAAACCTACATGCTGTTTAAAATCCAAAACGTTACTAGGATCATCCCCCGTCGCTCCCCCCCCGCTGTTTAAAATGTTGAAATAATCTTAAACATTAAAACACATGTTAAAAATAAATTAAATACATATTCATAAACATTTAAAATAGGGATCAAATCCCTTAAAACAAAGCTCAAATCACATACACTCCAGCTAAAAGAGCGTTGAATATTTCAAAAAATAAATAACATAAATACCATATTTCATCTATTAAAAACTTATACATATAATTAACCAAAGGATAAACAAATAATCACAGTCAATTGACCATCATGACCTAAGCTCGAGCCACATAAGCTCCAACTTATCTCCGCTAATACAGATAATAATGTTAAACAATGCCAAATCAATATGTGCAACTTAATGAAACATTAAACCCTAGTCAATGATCGACCTAGGATCGAATTATGTAGAGCCCAGTTGGGAGAGATAGACATATTTAAACAAATTAAAAAAACTATATAACAATACAAGCTAGTTCTGATTCGTGTAAACAAAATACCATAAGCCTTTACGCATAAGAACTAAAATATAAACCCAACACATAGGCTGCGCTATCCAAACCCTTACGATCTCTCATGAAATAAACAAAGCATCATATCCAACATAAATATAGAGCTAGGATTTCCCTCGACAACCTACATAACTCATTCGTTAAAAACGTAGACCTAGAATTCTCCCACGAAAACTAAAACCAATACGAAGCGAGGGCTCTATCTTGGGAATATTTTACACAGAGGTAGATTATCTAAATTTAAAAACCAAATCAATCAATTGATAGAGAAACATCCATTATAAACGACGAATCAATTTTTTAAACCACATTTCCACCGACCACATCAAATAGCAAAGTAGTGGTATCGTAATTCCATTGTAGATAAATGGAATGAACAAAATTTATAAATGAATTGAACAAAAATAACAGATCTAGTAGTAATCAAAGAAACACATAATCAATATTTTTTATCCCAAAATCGATTATAGAGCCATACAAGTTTTTACGTAGTTTCATCTTGGAACCAAACGCCCAAACGGGTTGAGATTTCGAACAAACCAAAACCTACAGGTTGTTTAAAATCCAAAACGTTACTAGCATCATCCCCCGCCGCACCCACCCCCTCCCAATCCCAAGACAAAACCCAACATGGTGGGTGGTTATAGCCTCGCAACATAGAAACCCTGCAACACTCGAAATAACTAAACATTAGGTAAAGGCCCTTTCTCTACGTGGTCTTACTCAGATGGTTGTGCATTCGATCGATTATCTTCCCTTCAAGTCGAGCAGTAGCACAGCCCCCCAAACTCCAACACGAAACCAAGCAACCATGAGAAGTATGCGTTGAACATTAAAACAAAACAAAATTTGAAAGAGTTGAACCATATGGGAGCGTTTTCATACCTGTAAGAGTTTCGTGACCAATGCTACAATCCCAACTAGGGTATGTGCAGCACCAACACTGAAGCATGAACTACTCTCAACATTAAACAAAGGACCAAACAAATGATAGGAGAAAATCCCTAATGCCAGGGTTAAGGCTTGAGTGTCACGTCCCCATGCCTCCGACCGGCAAAGAGGACGCAAATCATACTTAATCCGACTGGGCTAAGAGCCCCATAAACATGTACATGCATAAAATTTACTGAACAGAATGCTTAAACATGTGCATTGAAGTTAAATATGCACATATGAGAATTTATCATGCACGGATGCAATTATCTATCAGACACAGCGGAAACATCATGCATTCAAACAAGTATTCTTCAACATGTTCAATTCATTTTCATTAACAGTAAATATAGAATTGCGGAGGTAAAATGCACAAGATCACTTATCTTATGAAAGCTTTGCTCCGCAACCAACTACGTCGCTGCAACGTTCTACCCAACCATAGGCCAGCATGCTCCTTAATCTCTCAGTAGCGCTGCCACCCCCAAGCTGGGCATGATTCTCCAAGGAATAAGGGAACAAGCAGGATTACACATAGCTAGGGATGCAAAAAACACAGCCAAGCCAACACAGTTGGGTTTATCAGGCCATTAAGGAGCTGGAGAAGGAAAATTGATAAGCTGGTGAGCTCATTACAGAGCCAAGGACACCTACACCCGAACTAGCCTGACCTCTAAGACACCCATCCACACCCAACACAAGGAATCAGTCCCTTCTCTGCTACACAGTCCCTCAGGCCCTGCATTCCCTTCCAGTGCTATTCAGGGGTGATGGAGAAGAAGGCCATCCCTCTAGCTCTGTCTGTGTGGTTCCAGCCACCAGGTTTATCAAGAAAAACTAATCCAACCTCCCTACCCCTCCCACAGTCTGAAGAACAACCATTGCACTCAGGCAATTAGTTCAGCTGTCGCAGCTTAACAGGGAAAACGATTTCTAAGTCGTTCTTGTCCCTCTCATGGCCAAAACGACTCCCAATAATCGAATTACACAGTCCCAACTAAACAGTGAACATGGGGGAAGAACAACAGTTCCAATCTCAGCATTGAAATGACGGAAAAATTACACAACCATACCGGTCTGTAAGGAGAACACACAGCTGAGGACATGAATGGCTCTTTTCAGGAAAAATCGTGGGTGAAAACGCACAGCTCTCAGCTCGCCATGTGCTCCCAAAGTAGAAGAATACCTGTGCGTGGGAAAAAAATCCGACCCCGTGAGGAAAGGAACGGACAATGGAGGCCCTGCGTGAGGAAGCACAACAATGGAGAGGACACAAATTGCAGAAGAAAATCATGTGGGTAAAACCCAGGAAAATTCCTGTGCGTGAAAGCAATGAGCAGCCAAATGGGAAGTGCGTGAAGGTGAATAGCTACCAGGAGGACGCAAATTTGCACTGCATGGGTGCTCAGCAACTCGTGGAGAGGAAGAAGTGTTTGCGTGAGTGAAAGAACAACAAAAATCATGGGTAGAGTGTGCGTGTGGGTGAGGACTGACAGTCCTGCCACCCCACTCCCAAAATCATTAACTGCTTCAACCACCAGCAGTCTTTCATAAAGAAAGTGGTTGGAATAAGACAAGGAAGAAGACACATGGGTTTTTCCCCCTTTTGGCTCAAGGTTTGAAAAATTCCCCCCACATCCTTATCCTTGGGAAAATCATGTCCCATTCGATTTAGTTGCCGTGAACGTAGCTGGTTGGGTTCATTTTAATTATAGATGCATATTTACATGATGACCAACATAAGGTATGCCGCATGCCCCGATATTCAATCGATGACAATTTAAACCCAAAACATAACATAATCGATCAAATGTTGGGCCTTGGCCTTTAGCTCCACACCATGATCATTTACAATTTATACATCATATACATCTAATGTAACGGGGTCAAAACCGGGACATTACATTGAGCTTGCCCATCACATGGCTCATTGAATGCACTATCCTAGCCTCCACTAAATCTCAAATCAAAACCCCGTTGCATATAGTTTGGCTCCATAAATTTCTCCATAAAAATATTAACCTATTCCATAGTTTCAATTACCACATGCATTGCTATAGTTTAAACCCTCCATGTTCTTCTTGATGTATTTGTAACTTCAGAATGTATTCACTTGTATATCTTATGTATTGTACCCTGATGTTCCTATCAGGAAGTACCAGTAATGTGATTGAGTCATGTCATACCCCGATGTTCCTATCGGGAGAATCAGTAATGTAAACAAGTCATGTAAACTCATAGAGGGTAACCCTCCTTATTGATAAAGGGTTAAAGTCCCCACAGTTGTGGGGCACTAGGGTTGTTAGACTCTCCTAGAGAAGTCGGCCCTGGTGAGTTAATGTAAGTCGGGTCATTAGTACCCTAGTTGTGGTTACTTGATCCTACATAACTGAGTCAAATATTAAGTGAACTAAAGAATATAAATAGAGAGTGAGCGTCTCTATTTATTACACACACACACTCACTCAATAGGAGCGCATAAGTGAGAGAGGAAGTGCTCACAAAAGTGAGAGAGAGAACAACTGTTGGAGATCATGTTTTCTGTCTTTGGGTTTTACTGCTGCCATTGGTGCTCACTCTATCTCTGAGGAAGTTGCAGGGTTTTTCCTTTATGGTTTCCATGAGGATAAATATTTTTTTCTATTGTCTCTTGTGATTGATTGTTGTGCATGTTATTCTTTCACATAAGATCCTAAGATCATATTGCTTAAATGATAAAAATCTAACATGGTATCAGAGCTAACTTGAGAATAAGACACTGTGCAGCTGTAGAATCTAGGGCTTCTTATTTTTTATGTCTCTCTCCACACTGCATCAGAAAAAGGATGTTAGGTTAACTCTCCATTGAAGGGCGCATCTTTCTGTCGAAGCAAAATTTGATTCGACGCATTTTCAATTTTTGCTGCAGGAAATTAGTGCTTTTCATAGAAGAGGAATTTTTGAGTAAGCCCAGCATAGGATTTCTCTCCTCATCAAAATATAAATTTAGAGACCAAGGTTGAGATTTTTTGTTGGGTAAAACTCTGGGAAAGTCAAACCCTAATTTGACCCCGGGCATGAAAAACCCTAAAATACTAAAACAGGTAGTTTTGGTACATTCTCTATATCTTGGGATTGAAGAAGTCTCAGGGGACGAAATTTTCACAGGCCGAAGATAAAATATGGATGTACCCTTTGTAAAACTTTCAGCCTCATACTCTCTATATTATGGGATATATGTTTCCTCCAAATTAGGGTTCCAACCTCTTCCACGATTCATCCCTAAATAAGACACCTAGCGAAAATTGCTATATCTCAGGCTACAAAGATCCAAATAAAATTTAGCAAAATTTTCCAGATAGGGAACGAAATTTACTATCTGTGGTAAATGTTTTAGACCGTAATGATGAAATAGGGACACGTGATAGTCCATACAAGTTCGCTATGCTGAACAGTCCTGAAATAAGTCACCTTGGGAAAAATCTCATAAGTCCTAATTGGTGAAACAAATTCTGGTAAAACCTATGGTGTTGGAAATAGGACATACGAGGTTACCTTAGTAAGAAATTTCAGACACCTGGGAGTAGTAATTTCAAAGATACCACTGAAACATTATCAGGTATTTCTGTAGAAGAAATTGGAAAACTAGGGCTTCGTGTTCTGGGAGTTTCCCTCCACTGTTTTCAGACAACGAGTACATTGGATAGCTTTCAATGAAGAGGTCTATATTTCTATTGAATTAGATCTGAAATATTCCAAGTTTTTGAAATTAGGGTTTCTCTGACAAACCCTAGATCAACCAGCTCTGGAACCACGACAGACACCTCAAATTGGTAAGATCTAATCTTTTGCTATTTACATTTGAGGTTCTCATTTCAAAATGAATAATCACGCTAGCTTGATGACAAGCTTGGTGAAGCTAGAAACCTCCAAGCATGGAAGTATAGGATTTCACTGGTTCTTGAAGAAAATGAATTGGACCCCTACATAAGTGGAGAGGTTCGAGTTCCAGAGGGAAATGAGGATAAAATACTTACACAAGAAGAACTTTGTCAAGGCCAAGAAGATCATTGCTGATTCAATCAAGGATCACCTTATACCACAAGTGTCTTCCCTAAAGAGACCTAAAGAGATGTTTGATTCCTTGACCAAGTTATTTGAAGGGAAGAACATAAATCAGAAGATGACTTTAAGAAATGAGTCAAAGAATGTGAAGATCCAGAATGAAGAGACCATACAGTCATACTTTACAAGGGTCTCTCAAATCAAAGAACAACTTGAAGCAGTGGATGAAGAAGTAGAGAATGCAGACGTTGTGATAACCACCTTTAATGTCCTCCCAGGATCATGGGATTCATTCATTCGAGGAATGTGTGCCCAACAGAAGTGATTGCTTTAAATAGACTTTGGGAAAAGCACACACAAGATGAACCTCGAATCATAATAAGAGAAAAGAAGATGGGATCAACTGAAGATCAAGATTTCATAGTTTAAAGAAGATATCTCAAGCGATGAGGAATATGAAGAACTCAATTCTTGAAGAACCTCTTATCCATCTTAAGCATTTGGATAAGAAATGATGCTGTTATGAATGAAGAAGATGATGAAGCTGAAAGAAGGAGTCTACCCATGAAACAAATAAATATAAGTATTCACTTGTCATTTCATGATATTGTTTTTTATGCATTTGTTTATATTCAGCTGATGTATTATGCATGATATAATGTTTTCATTAATGACAATATACTACTAATATGCATGTGATGGGTAATGTAAGATCCCCCTCCCACCTCGAAGAGCCAAGAGCAACTACGACTCATAAAAAATAGAAATGAATCATAACTACATCCTAGAGGAGTGGAAAACCCTCACCACAGTGAGGTTACTCCCGCTACAAGTTAATCAAGGAATCTTGAGACATTCTAACATTATTATAAACAATCAAGGGCAATATAGGTATGATGGGAATATACATTTGAGGTATGCATTATTTGTAGGGCATGTAATGTTACCTATAACCATGGGACATTACATGGTGAAATAAATTGAATACATATATACATATATTTAAATAAATTATATGTAGAACATTTCATATAATATAATGAAGAATACTATATATATGAGCAGAACATTAAAGTTACATATAATCATGGGAAGATTATATGGTGGAACAAAACCTCATATGTATGATAGTAGAACCCTACATACATGATCATGAAGAATGGAATATATATATGTTGGAGGCATATATATATATTTGTGATATAGTTTGTATGTAAACCATACATTGTGAAGCAAAACCACGTACGTACTATGCCTTGATTAGTGGAAGAGAGTTATGAACGCTATTTCAGCTTCCCTAGGTTTCAGCACTTAATTTGTGAGTGCTTGATTGATGGCTGGCTGGAATTAATGACTTAAGGGGACGTTATAACAGCCAATTAGTAGGCGACGTTGAATGCCATTAATTCACTCTCTGATTTCTGTTTTAGCCATTTTTAGATTTCCCGGATTCAGAGCCTTTTAGTATGCTGAAATCCCTAAATTCTTTTGGGTATAACTACTAATGTTCAGGGGTGACCTGGGGGACTGGATTCACACCCATCAATCAGGGGGAAAATATGGTGGGAATTGGTCGGCCTCACATGATTTGAGCACGATAACAGCCTCCCGTCGGGGATCTTTGCTGAGAGGGATGCTGCTTTAGGAATGAAGGGAATCGACATGGGAAGATGGAGCGACATCTCCAGGTTTGCGACTACAATTTTGGGATTAAGAAATTCCATCTTGGTTGCCGTTTGAATTTCTTTTTAGAGTGCTATACGATCATATAAGTAATCCCATTTCATGCCTATGTTGTATTCAGAGCCTACGGTCTGTTAACCATTCTAGGGATAGGGTTGATGGCGTCCTCTCCACTGACTAATTCCAAGCTTGTCGTTTATACAATGTATAAGTTAAAATGGCATTCTCTGCGTCGGTTGAAGAGCAGGTTGCCTGTGTTTACTTGCTCTATTTTTGTTGATCTGGAAAATCGATTCCACCCCTGGATTAGTTCCATCCTATGCGCTTGTGGGTACCTGGTTATAAACCAAAAATCGATCTCATTGCAAACTCAGCTGAGAGCCTGCGTGTGCTTTGGAGTGGACCTGCGTAGGGCATATGCATATAAACCAACCATAGAAGATGCACGTTTTCTTGAGGGTTTTCTTTGCTGTGTACGTTGCCTAATTTTCTCTCCTTTCTCTTTACTCTTGCTGCAGTGAACCAGGAGATAAACCGAAAGCCTGTATAAGTCGACCCCAATGGCATCCTTCCTAGATCGACAGGTTTTGGTCAGCTCCGTCTTGTTAGCGCAGATCATGTGCTTAGCGAACCCAGCCTTAATGTATATGGCGTTAAAATGCTGGAATTTGTTTCGGCTTTGTGTGCAGATCAACTTTGGAGCTGTTTTGGCTCCCGGAAATAGTGGTTGGGTTCGAGACTTGTTCATGTATAGATCTATTATAACAAGCATAGTTATCGTATCTCTGTTAGATGCGAAATCATCCCTAACTTCTATCGGACTTATAGTACAGATATGTATATGTCGTATTCCTTCTAGGGGTGAAGTGTTCATAACTTAAGCTGGATTTAGAGATCCAAATCCATAAACATCCTAGCGTTGATACGGTAGGGTTTTCACTTTTTTTTTTGAAGTATCCACTGCAATGTCTAAGAGATAACCATTCCTTATCTACTGCGACTGTCTTGATGTAGACTGCGCCTTCCTTCTTGACTTTGACCCGTGGGAGTACTCTGCGTATTGCCCAATTGCTAGACTGCGTTTTGTCTAGCGCATTGCCTGCATAATTTTGAACCTCGAGATATAGGTTGTGACTGTCTTCACTTGGGCTGCGTTCTTCTTCTTGATATTGACTGCGCATGCCAAACTATTAAGCTGCATTTTGCTTTGAGTACAGACTGTATATGAAGGGCGTTTTATCTCCAGCATTAGACTGCGATCTACCTTTGATTGCAGACTGTGTGTGAAGGGCGATTATCTCCAGCTTTAGACTGTGTTTTGCTTTGATTGCAGACTGTATATGAAGGGCGTTTTATCTCTGGCATTAGACTGCGATCTGCCCTTGTTTGCAGACTGCGTATGAAGGGCGATTATCTCCAGCTTTAGAGTGCATTTTGTTTTGCATACATACTGTGTGTGAAGGGCGTCATATCTCCAGTTTAAGACTGCATTTGTCTTGCCGTTTCCCTGGGGATAGACTGTGTAAAAAACTGCCTCTATCCAATGGAAAACTAGATCCGGTTTATATCTGTAAATCAAGTCTTTGAAACTTAGTTCGTAGGGAGAAGTAGGTATGAATACATAATTTTATCTGAATCACTTGAATCTGTTTCCTCTTATAACAGAGTCTATAAATATACCGGGGTGACCTACGATAAAAAGAATAGCATGCTTGGGTAGCTATGTTTAGCTACAATCTGGGCGCGTTTCACCTTACAGCATGAAATCTTGCTTTATTGTGCTAATGACTTATTGTTTCTTAAATCTGGAAGCTATATATATTTACATATTCATTACTGATGCATTCTGATAGGGTTCAGCGCTCATGTCACTGTTACGATTTCAAGACAGTAATTTTCATAGGTTTTAGGCCGTAGCGGCCTGTGGCCTGGAAGATTTATCATGTTGGTAAGACGATTTGGTTCTACTGATTAAAAGTAGTTTCCAGGTTGAGCTTTTGATTTTTGTTATTACAACCACGGCTGGTATTATCCAGACCAGAAACCTGTGGCATCTACAAGATGTAGGTCGTGCTTTGGATAAGATCTTCTTATTTGATCTCTGGTGGGATTCAGTGGTTTTAATTCTGATTTATGAATACATATACACAGTTGCATGTTGTTGCTTATTCATTGCAGAAAGTTATCCCCTTAAATTTCAGTAATCGAAAGATGAAGGCTTTAGCTGATTTTAATTCTGGTTTATGTTTATATGTACATAGTTGCCTGTTGATTGTTTACTTGTTGCGGATCAGGAAGTTATCCCCTTACTTCTGTGATCGAAGGGCGAAAGCATTCACTGATTGTTTTTATTTCTGCGAGTTAAAATGTTTTAGGCTTATGAGTCTGTAATTGCCTATTACTTGCCTTGTGGATGTTAGTTTTCTTTCAGGGAAGCATATGCATACCTCAGACTAGTTCTGGGTACATCATTAATGTACCAGCAATTATCTCAAGAATACCTGTGCGCTTGTATAATTTTTGGTATCTTAAAATAATGTGCCATGAGGAACCTGCAACGGAGGAAAGAGTAATTGGAAGGTAATTCTCAGTGGAGAATTTGGGCAAAGGGGGTGCCATGAATTTGTAAAACTACATTGAACGAATTAATATAACACAAGATTTGGTGTTCGTAGCCTCGGGGATGAGGTGAACCACGTATTTCGGTGTCTTTTTCATGTTTGCGCCTCAGGTTGTTTATATTGTGCCTCTATGTGTTGTGTTTACATGTTTACTCTCTTATTGTTATTTCTGTACATCAGCTCATAGGCTGCAATGCTATAAAATGATAGTCAAAGAATTGTGGTTGTTATCATAATATTTTATTGTACGCATAATAAGTTAGTTTCCAGACTTTATGTTGATACAATGCTGGTGGCTGTAAATAATGCTGGAGTTACATTAAAGAAAATGGTCGAATAATTGTTTTGCTATGTATATGGTTTGACACAATGGATATGAAATTCCTTGTAAAGGTTGCCGGTAACAGGTTGAATCCCCTTGTGGTGATAAAGACAAAAGAAATACAAGAAAAAAAAAAGAATCTACCACTTCCCGCACATGCTGGAATCAAGGGCTCACAGGGACACTACATATGGTATCAGAGCAAAAGTTACAATGCTCGGACCTAATGGACTCGCCAACATGGAGGTATGTTGTGAACTATGTGTTTTGATTTCGAGATATTGTAATGCACGCTATAAAAGCAATATTACTGAACTCTCTGCACAGGCTTTTGAGAACTATGTGTAATGCATGAAGTTTGTTGCATACCCTAAATACAGGAAGGGCTATTCGTCTAATTTAGGGAATAAAAAAAAATGAGAACAATATCTAGGAATTGTCACAAACAACCCTAAAGCAAGATATACTTATGTTGTTTTACATAGTTATTGATTGAAGTGAAGTACAAACTGAAGTACATAATAGTAACACAAGAAGAAAAGATATTAAAAAGGAATTACACAAGTATATTGTGTCACAGTCAAATAGGAACATGTTATCATATGTTTTCTTGCGACTTATCTTGTGGCAAGAATGTGTGAACAGATAATGCAGGTTTGCAGGGTTGTGAGAAGCAGCACCACTTGAGGACAAGAGGCAAGATGAAATTCTTGGTAGAAATAATATCACTTGGAGTCTGTATGATTCTCTCTGATTTTATGGAAAGGTTACCAGGACGGTAACGTTTGATTGGTTATATCTTTAAAAAAAAAAATGTTTTTGGAAAATTTCTAGTTAGTAGCTAATTATAGAGAGACTCTATATTTGCTTTAACACTAGAACATCAAGTTATGTTGAATGTAGGATGTAAGTCACTAAGGTCTAGAGAGAGCATGAGGAATGCCAAGCTCGCACATGGATACGATGTGGAGCAAATAGGCATGAAACATCAAATACGCCCAGAGATAAGGAAGTGTGTTGAGGAGGAGCTTCTAGGCTCCAGAAGAAGGAAGATGTTGAATAGGGATTTTTGATACTTTTATGTTTGAAATGACATTTCATGTATGTAATGGTAACTCACAAGGCATTGTGATTTTTGCAGGTAATGAATCAAGGAGGTCCCAGTTGGACCATAACTGAATGATTGAAGGTAACATTAACCAGATTACCTATGAATTTGGCTAGAGTGTAGCCAAGGTAAAACAGTAAAGTATCAGGTGCATAAAAAAAAAAAAAAAAAAATGCTTCTCATTATATTGCACTATAATTATCCAAACAAGAGATGGGTAAAGACGTCTAAAGTTATTTGGGTTGATGAATGTTGCATAACTTTATACACTGACACTACAGGATATGCCAAGAACACTATCAGTCGGGATTGACTGGTAGAAAAAGTATTCGCTACCTTAAGTGACGAGATCAAGGAATGCTGATGGTCGAATTTCAAGGTTTTACGAACCAAAGATTCAACTGTGAATTTTCTGGTTTATACTGACATTGCAGGTTTCACCATGATGATGGCAAGTGCTACAATCAGTGTACACTATGATATATAAAAATATTCCTGCATAAACAGGTGTTCAACTTTCTTAGAAATATGTATCCGACTCACAAGTCGGGACAATGGCGGTAAAAGTCATACAAAGCACCAAGGGGTGTGCATTGTGATTGGTAAAGTGAAATCTGTACTAAAGAAAAATTTGCATGTTGCGGGAGCACCATGGTGTTAGGAAAGTGATTTTCGTGTGAGCACATCGGTGTTAGACATGTACGCTGTAAGAGCACAATGGTGTTAGGCAAGCGATTGCCGCATGAGCACATTGGTGTTAGGTGCATGGTGTGGCAATAAAAAGACCTAGGCAAAACTGGACATCTGGAAGACAGGACGCTGTCTGATATTGCTGAGGTGAAAACTTTTGACTGGGGTTCAAAAGGGAGAGTAACCTCAGGAATGAATGTAAGTCCACCCAAAAAAACAAAAATTTAACTCCCGGGAGAGTTCAAAGGATAACGATAAAGAAAGTTGTGATAGAAACTACCAAGTCACTAAATGGTGACATGTCTTAAGAAGTGAATGTGAACGTATGATGAACCTAAATTATGCTGAATTTTTGGTGATACATTGATGTTAGAGGATGCAGATCTAAAGTAGTGTTCAAGTTGGGAACATGATGCAGTCATCATTATTATACAGGTAAAAGTATGTAAGATATGACGATATTCTTTGCAAGTCTTGCGAAGAAGAGGTTGAAAGAAGAATTAGTTTTTTTCGCTCACCAGAGTGTGAACATAAGTGAAGAAGGCCAGCAAGGTTAGTGATGACAAACAAGTAACACCGAGGACGGTGTTCATTCTAGGGGGAAAGGATGTAAGATCCCCCTCCCACCTCAAAGAGCCAAGAGCAACTACGACTCATAAAAAATAGAAATGAATCATAACTACATCCTAGAGGAGTGGAAAACCCTCACCACAGTGAGGTTACTCCCGCTACAAGTTAATCAAGGAATCTTGAGACATTCTAACATTATTATAAACAATCAAGGGAAATATAGGTATGACGGGGATATACATTTGAGGTATGCATTATTTGTAGGGCATGTAATGTTACCTATAACCATGGGACATTACATGGTGAAATAAATTGAATACATATATACATATATTTAAATAAATTATATGTAGAACATTTCATATAATATAATGAAGAATACTATATATATGAGAAGAACATTAAAGTTACATATAATCATGGGAAGATTATATGGTGGAACAAAACCTCATATGTATGATAGTAGAACCCTACATACATGATCATGAAGAATGGAATATATATATGTTGGAGGCATATATATATATTTGTGATATAGTTTGTATGTAAACCATACATTGTGAAGCAAAACCACGTACGTACTATGCCTTGATTAGTGGAAGAGAGTTATGAACGCTATTTCAGCTTCCCTAGGTTTCAACACTTAATTTGTGAGTGCTTGATTGATGGCTGGCTGGAATTAATGACTTAAGGGAACGTTATAACAGCCAATTAGTAGGCGACGTTGAATGCCATTAATTCACTCTCTGATTTATGTTTTAGCCATTTTTAGATTTCCCGGATTCAGAGCCTTTTAGTATGCTGAAATCCTTAAATTCTTTTGGGTATAACTACTAATGTTCAGGGGTGACTGGGGGGACTGGATTCACACCCATCAATCAGGGGGAAAAGATGGTGGGAATTGGTCGGCCTCACATGATTTGAGCACGATAACAGGCTTTCGTCGGGGATCTTTGCTGAGAGGGATGCTGCTTTAGGAATGAAGGGAATCGACATGGGAAGATGGAGCGACATCTCCAGGTTTGCGACTACAATTTTGGGATTAAGAAATTCCATCTTGGTTGCCATTTGAATTTCTTTTTAGAGTGCTATACGATCATATAAGTAATCCCATTTCATGCCTATGTTGTATTCGGAGCCTACGGTCTGTTAACCATTCTAGGGATAGGGTTGATGGCGTCCTCTCCACTGACTAATTCCAAGCTTGTCGTTTATACAATGTATAAGTTAAAATGGCATTTTCTGCGTCGGTTGAAGAGCAGGATGCCTGTGTTTACTTGCTCTATTTTTGTTGATCTGGAAAATCGATTCCACCCCTGGCTTAGTTCCAGCCTATGCGCTTGTGGGTACCTGGTTATAAACCAAAAATCGATCTCATTGCAAACTCAGCTGAGAGCCTGCGTGTGCTTTGGAGTGGACCTGCGTAGGGCATATGTATATAAACCAACCATAGAAGATGCACGTTTTCTTGAGGGTTTTCTTTGCTGTGTACGTTGCCTACTTTTCTCTCCTTTCTCTTTACTCTTGCTGCAGTGAACCAGGAGATAAACCGAAAGCATGTATAAGTCAACCCCAATGGCATCCTTCCTAGATCGACAGGTTTTGGTCAGCTCCGTCTTGTTAGCGCAGATCATGTGCTTAGCGGACCCAGCCTTAATGTATATGGCGTTAAAATGCTGGAATTTGTTTTGGCTTTGTGTGCAGATCAACTTTGGAGCTGTTTTGGCTCCCGGCAATAGTGGTTGGGTTCGAGACTTGTTCATGTATAGATCTATTATAACAAGCATAGTTATCGTATCTCTGTTAGATGTGAAATCATCCCTAACTTCTATCGGACTTATAGTACAGATATGTATATGTCGTATTCCTTCTAGGGGTGAAGTGTTCATAACTTAAGCTGGATTTAGAGATCTGAATCCATAAACATCCTAGCATTGATACGGTAGTGTTTGCACTTTTGTTTTTGAAGTATCCATTGCAATGTCTAAGAGATAACCATTCCTTATCTACTACGACTGTCTTGATGTAGACTGCGCCTTCCTTCTTGACTTTGACCCGTGGGAGTACTCTGCATATTTCCCAACTGCTAGACTGCGTTTTGTCTGGCGCATTACCTGCATAATTTTGAACCTCGAGATATAGGTTGTGACTGTCTTCACTTGGGCTGCGTTCTTCTTCTTGATATTGACTGCACATGCCAAACTATTAAGCTGCATTTTGCTTTGAGTACAGACTGTATATGAAGGGCGTTTTATCTCCGGCATTAGACTGCGATCTACCTTTGATTGTAGACTGTGTGTGAAGGGTGATTATCTCCATATTTAGACTGCGTTTTACTTTGATTGCAGACTGTATATGAAGGGCGTTTTATCTCTGGCATTAGACTGCGATCTGCCCTTGGTTGCGGACTGCGTATGAAGGGCGATTATCTCCAGCTTTAGAGTGCGTTTTGTTTTGCATATAGACTGTGTGTGAAGGGAATCATATCTCCAGTTTAAGACGGTGTTTGTCTTGTCGTTTCCCTGGGGATAGACTGTGTAAAAAACTGCCTCTGTCCAATGGAAAACTAGATCCGGTTTATGTCTGTAAATCAGGTCTTTGAAACTTAGTTCATAGGGAGAAGTAGGTATGAATCCATAATTTTATCTGAATCACTTGAATCTGTTTCCTCTTATAACAGAGTCTATAAAGATACCGGGGTGACCTACGATAAAAAGAATAGCATGCTTGGGTAGCTATGTTTAGCTACAATCTGGGCGTGTTTCACCTTACAGCATGAAATCTTGCTTTATTGTGCTAATGATTTATCGTTTCTTAAATATGGAAGCTATATATATTTACATATTCATTACTAATGCATTCTGATAGGGTTCAGCGCTCATGTCACTGTTACGATTTCAAGACAGTAATTTTCATAGGTTTTAGGCCGTAGCGGCCTGTGGCTTGGAAGATTTATCATGTTGGTAAGACGATTTGGTTCTACTGATTAAAAGTAGTTTCCAGGTTGAGCTTTTGATTTTTGTTATTACAACCACAGCTGGTATTATCCAGACCAGAAACCTGTGGCATCTATAAGATGTAGGTCGTGCTTTGGATAAGATCTTCTTATTTGATCTCTGGTGGGCTTCAGTGGTTTTAATTCTGATTTATGAATACATATACACAGTTGCCTGTTGTTGCTTATTCATTGCAGAAAGTTATCCCCTTAAATTTCAGTAATCGAAAGACGAAGGCTTTAGCTGATTTTAATTTTGGTTTATGTTTATATGTACACAGTTGCCTATTGATTGTTTACTTGTTGCAGATCAGGAAGTTGTCCCCTTACTTCTGTGATCGAAGGGCGAAAGCATTCACTGATTGTTTTTATTTCTGCGAGTTAAAATGTTTTAGGCTTATGAGTCTGTAATTGCCTATTACTTGCCTTGTGGATGTTAGTTTTCTTTCTGGGAAGCATATGCATACCTCAGACTAGTTCTGGGTACATCATTAATGTACCAGCAATTATCTCAAGAATACATGTGCGCTTGTATAATTTTTGGTATCTTAAAAGAATGTGCCATGAGGAACCTGCAACGAAGGAAAGAGTAATTGGAAGGTAATTCTCAGTGGAGAATTTGGGCAAAGGGGGTGCCATGAATTTGTAAAACTACATTGAACGAATTAATATAACACAAGCTTTGGTGGACGTAGCCTCGGGGATGAGGTGAACCACGTATTTCGGTGTATTTTTCATGTTTGCGCCTTAGGTTGTTTATATTGTGCCTCTATGTGTTGTGTTTACATGTTTACTCTCTTATTGTTATTTCTGTACATCAGCTCATAGGCTGCAATGCTATAAAATGATAGTCAAATAATTGTGGTTGTTATCATAATATTTTATTGTACGCATAATAAGTTAGTTTCCGGACTTTATGTTGATACAATGCTGGTGGCTGTAAATAATGCTGGAGTTACATTAAAGAAAATGGTCGAATAATTGTTTTGCTATGTATATGGTTTGACACAATGGATATGAAATTCCTTGTAAAGGTTGCCGGTAACAGTTTGAATCCCCTTGTGGTGATAAAGACAAAAGAAATAAAAGAAAAAAAAAAGAATCTACCACTTCCCGCACATGCTGGAATCAAGGGCTCACAGGGACACTACAGGTAAGTAGCTCATGTTGCTATACAACTCTCCATTTCTACTTATCTAGAATGAAAACCTCTTTGCTGACATATTGGATTAGTGCACAATCTCAATGTTGTCCTCGTGGAGATGGAAGGCATCTAGAAAGTTTCTGTGAGATATGGATGAATGTTGTATTGGCTAAAATAGTTGCATGACCTTATATTTATGCATAAGAATTTTCCATTATGAATACGCCTTATGAAATGTTTCTAACCAAACAAATGCATTTGACTTGTAGGAAAGATCGCGTGCAATCACCTACAAGAAAAGAAGGATGAGACTTGTTCTGAAGAACAAGTGATGAGAGTTCAAGAAATAATCCACGATAAAGAAGAATATGACAATAATTTCAAATAATTCAAGAGGCCTCAAATACAGTGCATTTATGTGACATTGTTAAGTGACATCATTGATGCAGAGCCTTCCAGCTATGAAGAAGTAGCCAAGAAGAAAGGGAAGGAGAGTACTAGTTCAAGAAGAATGATGTCTAGGATGTAGTATTGAGACCTGAAGGGAAGTCCGTAATGTTTTCCATATGGATCTACAAGATCCAACATGCAGTATATGGAAACATCGTGGGATACAAGGAAATATTCATAGCATGAGGCTTCTCATGGAAAGAAGGCATAAACTATGAAGAGAGATTTGTATCCATTGGAAGTGAAGACACATGACATGCAGACTCATGTGTGCAAATTAAAGAAGGCCTTGTATGAGCTTAGAAGACATCCATGGGATAACACATACATGAGGAGCTTGAATATCACCTAGAGTGATGAAGATATTAACCTTTGCTACAAGTTTGAAGATGAAATCCTATAAATGATGACAAGCTCATAGATGGCTGGGAGAAGAACTTTTTGAAAATGGCTCAAGATAGAGGATCTTGGTATCCACTGACCCTAAATGGATACATAGAATATTAGTATTAGGGGAAGCTACTCGTCACTCCAATACAAAATGTTTCAAAGCATAGAGTATGAAAGACAGAGGGAGTATGATGCTCTACTTCAGAGGGAGTGACTACAGAATATCCTGAGGTTCGACATGGTACAACAGGATGGACAGTTTACTAATGTCTCTAGGATTTATTGAGAGTAAAGTGGATTCCAACCTTTACTTCAAGGTTTAATATGGAAGACCAATGATTCTCTGGTTATATGTCGATGACTTGTTCCTGACGAGAAAAGAGAAACTCATTAGAGATGGAAGAAGGAGACTTGCTGCCGAGTTCAAAATGAAGGAATTGGATATGATGCACTACTTGTTATATTTTTATAATTCAAGCTAGCATTATCTTAGGATCTTATCTGAGGGAATAGCATGCATAGCAATAAACACAAGAGACAAGGGACACAAAGAATTTTCCTCGGGGAAACCATAAAGGAGAAAACCCCACAACTTCCTCAGAGATAGAATGAGCACCAATAGTAGCAGTAAAACCTGAAAACATAAAATATGATCTCCACAGTTTTTTCTCTCTCTCACACTTGAGATAGATTCTCCTATCTCACTCATGCACCCCAGTGAGTGAGTGTGTGTGATAAATAGAGAGGCTCACTCTCTATTTATATTATTTCGTTCACTTAATGTCCACTTCAACATGTCGACCCCACTTAACAATTACTTACTAGGGTCGACATCTCGAGGAGAGTCTAATAACCCTAGTGCCCCACAACTGTGGGGAGTTTTCCCTTCGATCAACAAGGAGGGTTAACCTTGACACAATTGTGGGCACTATTGCCCCGAATTACAATGGAGGGTTAACCTCAATGACTTTACATGACTTGTTTACATTATTGAATCTCCCGATCAGAACATCGGGGAATGACATGACTCAATTACATTATAGATACTTCCCAGAATAAACATCGGGGTACAATACATAAGATATACAAGTGAATACATTCTGAAGTTACAAATACATCAACACGCCCTCTTAACTAGGAAGGTATTCTTTCGACACAATTTATCAGCACAAGTCTTCTTCTCTGTATCATCTGGTTCATCATCAAGTCATCTTCATCTTCAAGTCATCTTTATCATCAAGTAATCTTCATTAAGTATGGATAATCACTAGATCTAGATCATCACTGGATCATCATCGAGTCTATATCATCACTTGATCTAAAGCATCACTAGATCATCATCAAGTTTGGATTATCACTTGACCTAGAGCATCACTGGATCATCATCAAGTCTGGATCATTACTTGATCTGGATCATCATCAAGTCTGGATAATCGCTTGATTTATATCATCATCAACACTGCTTCCGCTATCTCAATCAAATGGTGCTATTTATTCATTCTTCTCGTCCCAGGAAGTTCTACAGAGCCAACCCTTTTTCATGCTGGTTGTAGGCCTAACCTCCATGTAGGTCTTGTTCAGCGTTTATATCTGACCCTAAGTCAGAATGGATTGCCCAGCACTTGCATCTGACCTCATCTTGTTAGAAAGGCATGCCCAACACTCACATCTGACCTCATCTTGTCAGAAAGGCCCAGCACTCACATATGACCATGTGTAAACACATCACACCAGAATGGCTCAGCACTTATATCCGACCATGTGCGGACACACTGCATCGGAATGGCTCTGCACTTACATTCGACAATGTGAGAACACACTGCATCGGAATGGCTCTGCACTTACATCTAACCATGTGAGAACAGAACGCATCGAAACGGCTTTGCACTTACATCCGACCATGTGAGAACATACCGCATCGAAATGGATCTGCACTTACATCTGACCATGTGTAAACACATCGTGCCAGAATGGCTCTTAGTCCCAGACTAAGGATTCCTGGTAACTGACCAGGTGCGTCCATTCTCCTAGAGAATGACATATCAGCACCAAGCTGATTATTCCTGGTAACTAACCAAGTGCCTCAATTCCAAGAATGGAATTCAACACTTATATATGATCATGTAGGAACCAATCCTATAGTCACAACATAATGGATCAACACTCACATCTGACATGAAAGGAAGCCATCCTCTCACCATGACAGTATGGCTCAGCCCTTACATCTGACCATGGAAGGAACCAATCCTCTCACCATGTCAGGATGGCTCACAGACTCATCACTTCCCCTTGGAGGGAACCTCGATCTAGAGAACACCAAGCTTCTCCCTGAAGTACTAAAACTTCACTTTGGCCATTTCTAGCATAGAATCACATCAGGGATGATTATGTTCAAGGACAACCTATGAGTTTCAACAGGATCGATTACATCCAAGGACAACCTAAAGGTCTGTTTACATATGAGAAATCTACGAGTTTCGCCAGAATTTATGCTCAGACAAGTTGTCTCACTGACTATGCTAGAACTCCCTCTTTCGAGAGATCTCGATCTAGATCACATACTGGAGCTTCACTACTCCTCTCTGCATCATACAAAAATGCAAGTCAGATCAAGGAAATCAAATAGTAGTTTTCAAAATAAACATACTACCTCCCAAATAGCAAGTGGAAACATCTTTTTCCTCAGTTGTACTCAGTTCCATGTAGGACTCCATCCTACCAAACCAAGAGATCACACTTTATCCCATATTGAAGTATCACCTCAAAGTGGTTTTCCTATCAATGGCACTACCTACCCAATATAAATCCTCATAACCCTCCATATTAATCTTCTGATTTTCCTTGTACTTGAGCCCATAATCAACTGTACCTTTCAGGTACCTTAGAATATGCTTTGCAGCAATCAAGTGAAGGTGTTCACAACAAAGCAAATATTTGGTCTCATATTCATCAGGTACATCAAGGAATAAATCATCTACCGATACATCGTGACATCAACCGAGTCTAATGAAGCAACACTCAATAGCTTCAGGTTCTATGCCATAGGTGTGGTCATGGCCTTGTAGTGCATCATCCTAAACCTCTTCAGGATCTCTACTACATACTTCCCTTGTCCACACCTCCATGCCTAGAATGTAGTGCATCATCCCCAAGTCCTTTATCTTGAACTCAGCAGCAAGCCTTCTTCTTGCAAATTTAATGAGTTCCTCTTTTTTGTCAGGAACAACTCATCGACATATAAGAGGAGCATCACTAGTCTTATGCCTTCAACCTTGAAGCAAAGGTTGGAATCCTCTTTACTCTTAGTAAAGCCTAGAGTCATCAATAATATGTCCATCCTATTATACCATGTTGAACCTCAAGATCTTCTGCAGTCACTCCCTCTAAAGCATAGCATCATTCTCCCTCTGTCTTTCGTACTCTATGCACTGAAACATTTTGTACCAGAGTGACAAGTAGATTCCTATTCTACTAATATTCTGTGTATCCATCTAGGATCATTGGATACCAAGATCATCTATCTTTAACTTTTTCAAAACTTCTTCTCGCACCCATTTGTGAGCTTGTCATCCTCTATAGAATTTCATCTTCAACCTTGTAGCAAAGCTTCGGGTCTTCATCAAGCTCCTTATGTATGTGTTATTCCATGGGTGTCTTCTGAGCTCGTACAAGGCCTTCTTTCATTTGCACACATGATTCTTCCTGTCATGTGTATTTCTAGCCACTGCAAATGTCTCTTTGTAGTCTATGCCTCATGCTATGAATATTGCCTTGTATCCCATGATGTTTCCATATACTACATGATGGAACTACGAACTTCTCTTCAGGTCTCTATATAGCATCCTAGACATCATTCTTATTGAATTGGTACACTCCTTCCCTTTCTTCTTAGCTATTTCTTGGAAGGTTCTTCATCAATGATGTCGCTCAACACTGTTACACAAATGCACTGTGTTTGAGATATCTTCTTTGAAAGTATCTTCATATTATTCTTCATCTTGGATTCGTTATTGAATCGTTGTCACCTGTTCTTCGGAACAAGTCTCATCCTTCTTCACTTGTAGGTGATTGTACGCGATCTTTCCTACAAGTCAAATGCATTTTTATGGTTAGAAACATTTCATAAGGCATATTCATAATGAAAAATTATTATGCATAAATATATGATCATGCAACTATTTTAGCCAATACAACATTCATCCATATCTCACGGAAACTTTCTAGATGCCTTCCATCTCTACCAGGACAACATTGAGATTGTGCACTAATCCAATATGTTAGCAAATAGGTTTCATTCTAGATAAGTAGTAATGGAGAGTTTTATAGCACCATGAGATAGTTACCTATCACATGCATATTAGTAGCATACTGTCATTAATGCAATCATTCTATCATGCATAATACATCAACTAAATATAAACAAATTGCATAACAAAAACAATATCATGAAATGACAATTGAATACTTATCTTTATTTGTTTCGTGGGTAGACTCATTCTTGATCCTTCCACTTCATCATCTTCTTCATTCATGACTTCATCATTTCTTATCCAAATACTCAAGATGGATAAGAGGTTCTTCAAGAATTGAGTCCTTCATATTCCTCATCGCTTGAGGGATCTTCTTTGGATGGTGAGAGCTTGATCTCCAGTTTCTCCCATCTTCTCTTCTCTTATTATGAGTCGAGCTTCATCTTCTTCCCAGAGTATGCTGAAATTAATCACTTCCTTTTGGCCCACATTCCTCGAATGAATGAATCCCATGATCATGGGAGGCCATTAAAGGTAACTTCTACATTCTCCAATTCTCCTTCTATTGCTACAAGTTGTTCTTTGATTTGAGAGATCCTCATAAAGTATGACTGTATGGTCTCTACAGTATGAATCTTCACATTATTCAACTATTTCATCAAATTCATATTCTTATTTTTGTTCTTCCCTTCAAATAGCTTGGTCAAGGAATCAAACATCTTCACTGTCTTTAGGGAAGACACTTGTGGTACAAGTTGATCCGTGATTGAATCAACAACTATCTTCTTGGCCTTGACCAAGTTCTTCTTGTGTAAAGCTTTGAGCCTCATCTCCCTCTGGAACTGGAACCTCTCTACTCATGTAGGTGTATAATTCATTTTCTTCAGAGAGATCATATACTTCCATGCTTGGAAGTTGTCAACTTCACCAAGCTTATCATCTAGCTGATGTGATAGATCACTTTGAAATGAGAACCTTAAATGAAAATATCAAAAGGTTAGATCTTACCGATTTGAGGTGTTCGTCCTAGTTTCAGAGCTGTCTGATCTAGGGTTTGTCAGAGAAACCCAAATTTTGAAAACTTGGAATATTTTAGATTTAATTCTATATAAATATAGAACTCTTCAAGGTGATATGTCCAATGTAATCCTTTTCTAAAAATAGTGGAGGGAAGCTCCCGAAATAGGAAGACCTAGTTTTTCAATTTCTTCTAAAGAAATTCCTCATATTGTTTCTGTCGTATCTATGAAATTAATGCTCCTCTATGTCTGAAACTTTGTGCTGAGGTATCTTCGGCTGTCCCTATTCCAAAACCATAGGTTTCATCAGAATTGGTTTCACCAATTGGGACTTATAAGCGTTTTCCCAAGGTGACATGTTTCAGGACTGTTCAGCATAGCGAAGTTGTATGGACTTCCACGTGTCACTGTTTCATATTATGGGTCTCAAACTTGGACCACAGAAAGTAAATTCTATTAAATTTCTGGAACATCTTCATAAATTTCATTTGGACCTTCATAGCCCGAGATATAGCGATTCTCCCCAGGTGTCCTATTTGGGGATGAATCCTAGGAGAGGCTGGAACCCTAACTTGGAGGAATAATAGGTCCTACAATATAGAGAATATGAGGCTGAATTTTGGAAATAGTGTACATAAATATTTTATCTTTGACATTTACAAGTTTTGGCACCTGAGACTTTTGAAATCTCTAGATATAGCGAATGTACCAAAACTTATTAGTTTCAGTATTTAGGGTTTTTTCAGGCTCGGGGTCAAACTAGGGTTTGAATTTCCTAGACTTTTGCCCAACCAAAAATATCGAACCAAGTCTCTAAAATTCAATTTTGATGAGGAGAGAAATCCTATGCAGGGCTCACTCAAAAAATCCTCTTTTGTAAGAAGTTCTAATTTCCCGCAGCAAAAACTGAAAATGTCCGGAATTAAATTTTTCTTTGGACATAAAGATGTGCCCTTCAATGGAGAGTCAGCCTAGCATACTTTTGCTGATGGATTGTGGAGAGATACCCAAAAGGTAACAAGTCCTGGCTTCTACAGCTACATAATGTCTTCTTCTCAGGTTAGCTCTGATACCGTGTTATATTTTTATCATTCAAGCTAGCATTATCTTAGGATCTTATCTGAGAGAATAACATGCACAACAATAAACACAAGAGACAAGAGACACAAATAATTTTCCTCAGGGAAATCATAAACGAGAAAACCCCACAACTTCCTCAGAGATATAATGAGCTCCAGTAGCAGCAGTAAATCCTAAAAACATAAAAGATGATCTCCATAGCTTGTTCTATCTCTCACACTTGAGAGAGCTTCTCCTGTCTCACTCATGCACCCCAGTGAGTGAGTGTGTGTGATAAATAGAGAGGCTCACTCTCTATTTATATGATTTCATTCACTTAATGTCCACTTCAACATGTCGGCCCACTTAACAATTACTTACTAGGGCCGAAATATTTAGGAGATTCTAATAACCCTAGTGCCCCACAACTGTGGGGACTTTTCCCTCCGATCAACAAGGATGTTAACCTTGACACAATTGTGGGGAATATTTCCCTGACATACAATGGAAGGTTAACCTGAATGACTTTACATGACTTGTTTACATTATTGAATCTCTTGATTGGAACATCGAGGCATGACATGACTCAATTACATTATAGATACTTCCTGTAATAAACATCGGGGTACAATACATAAGATATACAAGTGAATACATTCCAAAGTTACAAATACATAAACACTACTTTCTAGGCATTGACATGTGGCAGAATACAGAAGGAATCTCCCTGGGATAAGGGAAGTTTGTAGTAGAGATCTTGAAGAGGTTCGGGATGATGGGCTGTAAGGCCATGAACACACCTATGGCATTGAACCTGAAGCTATTGAGTGTTGCTTCATCAGAGTCGGTTGATGCCATGATGTATTGTCAAATGATTTGTTCCTTGATATACCTGACAAATACGAGACCATATATTTTCTTTTCTATGAAGACATTGAGACATGTTCACCTGATGGTTGCAAAGCATGCAGTGAGGTACCTGAAGGGTATAGTTGAGTATGTGCTTAAGTATGATATGAATTAGAATATTAACTTGGAGGGTTATGTGGATTTGTGTTGGGCAGGAAATGCCATTGATAGGAAGAGAAATTTGAGGTGCTACTTGAGTATGAAATCAGGTGTGATCTCTTGGTTTGGCAGGAAGGAGTCCTGCATGGCACTGAGTACAGTCGAGGAAAAATATGTTGCCACTTGCTCGGCTATTTGGGAGGTAGTATGCTTCTTTTCAAAACTACTATTTGATTTGACTGATATGACTTGCATTTTTTGTATCATGCAGAGAGGAGCAGTGAAGCTCCAGTTTGTAATATAGATCAAGATCCCTCGAAAGAGGGAGTTCTAGCATAGATGGTGAGACATGTTGTCTGAGCATAAAATCATGGTGAAGCTTGTAGGTTTCTTAGACGTAAATGGTCTTGTAGGTTGTCCTTGTATGTAATTGGTCTTGGTGAAGCTCGCAGGTTATCCTTGGATGTAATCATCCTTGATGTGATTCTATGCTAGAAATGGTCTTACTAAAGTTTGAGTACTTCAGGGAGAAGCTTGGTGATCAAGGTTACTTCCAAGGGGAAGTGATGAGTTTGTGAGCCCTTCTAACATGGTGGTAGGCGGGGCCTCCCATGTTCAGATGTAAGTGTTGTTCCCTTCGAACATGGTGGAAGGCGGGGCCTCTCATGGTCAAGTCTAAGTGTTGTTCCCTTATGACATGGTGGTAGGCAGGGCCTCCCATGGTCATATGTAAGTGTTGTTCCCTTCTGACATGGTGGTAGGATTGGTTCCTCCCATGGTCAAATGTAAGTGTTGTTCCATTTTGACATGGTGGTAGGAGGGGCCTTCCATGGTCAGATATAAGCGCAGTGGCCTACATCCAGTATGAAAAAGGACTGGATCTATAGAGACCCACATCCAGCATGAAAAAAGACTAGCTCTATAGTGGCCTACATCCAGTATGAAAAAGGACTGGCTTTGTAGAGACCCACATTCAGTATGAAAAATGACTAGCTCTGTGGAAGTACATCTAGCATGAAAAAGGGTTGGATCTATAGTGGCCTACATCCAGTATGAAAAAGGACTGGCTCTATAGAGACCCATATCAAGTATGAAAAAGGACTGGCTCTGGGGAAGTACATCCAACATGAAAAAGGGTTGGCTCTATAGTGGCCTACATCCAGTATGAAAAAGGACTGGATTTGTAGAGACCCACATCCAGTATGAAAAAGGACTGGCTCTATGGAGGTACATCCAGTACGAAAAAGGGTTGGCTCTGTAGAAGCCTACATCCAGTATGAAAATGACTGCTTTGTAGAGGAATACCTATGTGGAGGATAGGTATACAACTAACATGAAAAGGGCTAGCTCTATAGAACTTCCTGTGATGAGAATAATGAAGAGATAGAAACATTTGATCGAGATAACAGAAGTAGTGATGATGATGATGATGATCTATTGATGATCTAGCTTTTATGATGATCTAGTGATGATCCAGCTTTGATGATGATCTGGTGATGATCTATCTTTGATGATGATCCAATGATGATGATGATCCAGTGATTATCCATCTTTGATGATGATCCATTGATGATCCAGCTTTGATGGTGATCTAGTGATGATTCAACTTTGATGATGATCAAGAGAAGAAGACTTGTGTTGATGAATTGTGTCAAGAGAATACCTTCCTAGTTAAGAGGGACTGTTGATGTATTTGTAACTTCAGAATGTATTCACTTGTATATCTTATGTATTGTACCTCGATGTTCCTATCAGGAAGTATCAGTAATGTAATTGAGTCATTTCATACCCCGTTGTTCCTATCAGGAGAATCAATAATGTAAACAAGTCATGTAAAGTCATAAAGGGTAACCCTCCTTATTGATCAAGGGTTAAAGTCCGCGTAGTTGTGGGGCACTAGAGTTGTTAGAATCTCCTGGAGAAGTTGTCCCTGGTGAGTTAATGTAAGTCGGGTCATTAGTACCCTAGTTGTGGTTACTCGAGCCTACATAACAAAGTCAAATATTAAGTGAATGAAAGAATATAAATAGAGAGTGAGACTCTCTATTTATTACACACACACTCACTCAATTGGAGCGCATGAGTGAGAGAGGAAGTGCTCACATAAGTGAGAGAGATAACAACTGTTGGAGACCATATTTTCTGCCTTTGGGTTTTACTGCCGCCATTGGTGCTCATTCTATATTTGAGGAAGTTGCGGGGTTTTTCCTTTATGGTTTCTCTGAGGATAAATCGTTGTGTCTATTGTTTTTTGTGATTGATTACTGTGCATGTTTTTCTCTGAGATAATATCCTAAGATCATATTCCTTAAATGATCAAAATGTAATAGTTATATATTTTAAAAGACTACATCCAACATTAAAACTTAAACCCTCAACACCATAGGGTAAAAACATACATTGTACCTTTAGGCTTAAACACCTTTCTTCCTCCAGTTGTGAGCTCAAGGTTGTGAGTGCAGGGTTTAGTATTTCTTTGACAAAACATTTAGTGCTTAGGAAAAACTAGTTGTAGATTCTAGGAATCTTTGTCATCATGTTCATTATACTAAGTTTATATGAAAAGTCACCTGGAATAAGATAGGTACGCATGCGTTAGTTCTCAATGAACTAAGTCATCTCAGTATCATAGGATCCCTTACCTTTTTGAGTGAGTCGATAGGGAAAAATCTCACCGCTCCACCCCTTTACATACAGATGTAAGTCATCCTCTTCGTTGTAAACAAATAATAAGTAGGTAACATAACACGGAAGAAAAACATGTACGAACATAACATCGGTAGAATTAGTAAACTAGATAAACATGTACATGAACTACAAGCGCATCAGAATATAGAATAGGGACATGTAAACATCATCATCATACATGAAACACACAAAAAGGAAAACAACAACAGAACTTACGCTTAGTTCTTTATCCAAGTTATTATTCTGCAGTAAAAAGAAGATGTCCTTAAGATCTAAGCAATCTTATTAGCTTATGAATATTTTATTTATTTATGGATTTTAGGGACATTACAAGTGGTATTAGACTGTGTGTAGAACTATCTCCCGATCGGTGCAGGAGATAACAAACCGATTCATAACCGTCTCCTAACAGACTCGTAAATGAGCGATCGATGGCTAACCATATTCTAATAGACTCCTAAATCCGTGGCTAGTTAAGCTATAAATGACTAGTTAAAAGATCAGACGATTCAAATCATCTAGATCATCCACTTGGCCTGTTTTGCTGGATCTTGATGATCCGCTCAAGCAAATCCAAACAGACATTATTAATGTGTCAAATATTGGGCATTATGGCAATGTCACATAATCCTTGACAAATATCACAATGTGACACAACCCTTGATGAATGTCACTAATGTAACATAACATGTGATAAACGTCACAATGTGACATAATGCTTATTAAATGCCCACTATCACATTATCAATGTGTCACATCTCACATCTGTGGTTGTGTTGACATATACCAACCAAACACTGTAACAAACCATTGCTTAACGTCGTAATGTGATATAACCCTCGATAACATCGCAGTGAAACATAAACCTTGATAAACATCACAATGCGACATAACATTCTACATTACTATGTAGAATGTGGATGGTTTAAACCATTTCTTTTGTCAAAGGACTATATATATATATATATATATCAAGAAAATTCTTAAAGAAATTTTCTAAACATCTAAAATCCAAACCATTTATTTATTAATCAAAATATAAATACATTATTAATTAATTGATTAATGTGTCACAATAATATTATATATCATAACAGTTCGGGTTATATCATAATGCATATGAGACATAATTGTTAGATTACTTTATAGATTGGGATAAGTTGAATGATGAGTATTTAATTATTTTTAATTCATGGTTAATATTTGATTTGAGGAACATTATGGTCAATTGAATGATGATGATTCGAAAAAAACATTTAAGATATAAAATAACAAAAAAATGTATTTATGTTTTAAAATAAAAATATAAACTCTAAATAAAAAATTTTAAATAATACTATCAAAATATAAACTATAAAAAAATTTCTATTAGAATTTATTATAATTATTTAATAGTTATTTAAGGATGAGCAATAAAAATCTAAAATCTAAACCATTTTTTTATTAATCAAAATTATTAAGTATTATTAATATATATAATATTAATTGAACTTATAAAAAACATAAATAATTATAAATAATATAATACAATTATAATATTATATTCTAATGTATCTATATATATATATAGTGATATTCACAATTAACATGTTTATAAAAAGAATAAAAAATAAATTTATTATAATAATTAATTATGAATAATTTTTAAAATTATTATAATTAGTTACGATGTTTTAAATATTGTTATTTATAATATTATAATATTAATTAAATATTTATAATATACAATATATTAAAAAATAGTCTCGTTAAATAAAATAGCATTGATAAAAGTATATTAATTAATTAAAATAATGTCATTGAATTATAATGTTATATATTAATCAAATACTTATAATATTATTAATTATATTATATTATAATATGAATATGGTTTTTAATTAAAATATTATAATTAAAGTAATAATAAAATATTATTGTTGTTATGGGTGTGGTTCATTGGTCATACTTAACCATCGTTTACTTTGGTGAATCACATGGCCATAGTTGATAATGCAGTAAGAAATTTTTTAAACATCCAAAAACACATTATTAATGTGTCCAATCTTGGGCATTATCGCAATGTTACATAACCCTTGACAAATATGAGAACATGACATAACCCTTGATGAATGTCGATATTGTAACATAACCCGTGATAAACGTCACAATGTGACATAACGCTTATTAAATGCCCACTATCACATTATTAATGTGTCACATCCTTGGTTGTGTTGACATATACCAACCAAACACTGTAACAAACCATGTCTTAACATCGTAATGCGATATAACCCTCGATAACATCACACTAAAATGTCAACATTGATAAACATCACAATGCGACATAACCCTTGACAAATATGACAATGTGACATAACCCTTGACAAATATCATAATGTGACATAACCCTTGATGAATGTCGCTAACGTAACATAACTTTTGATAAACGTCACAATGCGACATAACGCTTATTCAACGCCCACTATAACAAACCATGGCTTAACATCGTAATGTGATATGACCCTTGATAACATCACAGTGAAACGTAAACCTTGATAAACATCACAATGTAACATAACCCTTGATAAATATCACAATTTGACATAACCCTTGATGAATGTTGCTAATGTAACATAACCCGTGATAAACGTCACTATGTGACATAACACTTATTAAACGCCCACTATCACATTATTAATGTGTCACATCTTTGGTTGTGTTGACTTATACCAACCAGACATTATAACAAACCATGGCTTAACATCGTAATGCAATATAACCCTCGATAACATCATAGTGAAACATCAACATTCATAAACAAACCATGGCTTAACATCGTAATGCGATATAACCCTCGATAACATCATAATGAAACTTCAACATTGATAAACATCACAATGTGACATAACCCTTGACAAATATCACAATGTGACATAACCCTTCATAAATGTCGCTAATGTAACATAACCTGTGATAAACGCCATAATGCAACATAATGCTTATTAAATGCCCACTGTAACAAACCATGGCTTAACGTCGTAATGTGATATAACCCTCGATAACATCACAGTGAAACGTAAACCTTGATAAGCATCACAATGCAACATAACCCTTGACAAATATCACAATGTGACATAACCATTGATGAATGTCGCTAATGTAAACTAACCCATGATAAATGTCAGAGTACGACATAATGCTTATTAAACGCCCACTGTAACAAACCATAGCTTAATGTCGTAATGTGATATAACCCTCGATAACATCACAGTGAAACGTAAACCTTGATAAACATCACAATGCGACATAACCCTTGACAAATATCACAATGTGACATAACTCTTGATGAATGTCACTAATGTAACATAACCCGTGATAAACGTCACAATGCGACATAACCCTTGACAAATATCACAATGTGACATAACTCTTGATGAATGTCACTAATGTAACATAACCCGTGATAAACGTCACAATGCGACATAATGCATATTAAACGCCCACTATCACATTATTAATGTGTCACATCTTTGGTTGTGTTGACATACCAACCAAGCATTGTAACAAACCATGACTTAACGTCGTAATGTGATATAACATGAACTCTAACATCACAGTGAAACGAAACCTTGACAAACATCACAACGCGACATAACATTCTACATTACGGTTTTAAACCATTTATTTTGTCAAACGACTATATATATATATATATATCAAGAAAATTATAACAACATGATGGTGAATAATGTGAGATAAGCATTGAGGAATGATGAATTTTAATATCCATGAATAAATGTTTCAATCGTTGCGATGAATCTCCCAATGCAACAAAACCATTAAGGAATGCGCTATTGAGGAATGTCGCAATCCAACATAATGTAAGGGTCAATGAATGTTGCAATGCAACAAAGCCATTAAAGAATGTACCATGGATTGTAATGCCCCGGTTTTGACCCCGTTACATAAAAAGTATATGATGTATATGTTGTAAATGATAATGGTGTGGAGCTAAAGGCCAAGGCCCCAACATTGATCAGTTATGCTATGTCTTGGATTTAAATCCGTCATCGATTGAATATCGGGGCATGCGGAATACGTTTTGGGTTATCATCATGTAAATATGCATCTACAATTAATTAAAATAAACACAACCAGCTACGATCGCGGCAACAAAATCGAAAGGGGCATGATTTTCCCAAGGATAAGGATGTGGGGGAAATTTGAAAAAATTTGGCCAAAAGGAGAAAAACCCATGTGTCTTATTCCCTTGTTTTTATTTCCAACCACTCTCATTGAAGAATTACTACTGGTGGTTGAAGCAGTTAATGATTTTGGGGGCTAGGGTGGCAGGACTATCAGTCCTCACCCACACGCACACTCTACCCACGATTTTGGCTGTTCATCTCCTCACACAGACATTCATCTTCACTCCACGAGTTGCTGAACACCGACGAACTGCAAAATCATGTCCTTCCTGTTGTGTGTGCATCCACGGACAAAAACGGAGTTGTTTTTCCTCATGCAGGGCCTCCATTGTCTTTTTTTTTCCTTGCTGGGTCGGATTGTTTACCCACGCACAGGTATTCTTCTGTTTGGGGCGCACATAGTGAGCTGAGAGCTGTGCTCTTGCATCCACGACTGACTGTGAAGGGCCATTCATGTTTTTGGCTGTCTCACAGATTAATTGGGTCATTTTTCCCTGCTGTAAGTTGTGCTCACTGATAGATTTCGTAGCTGTAGTCTTCCCCATGTTGTGAATGTAATTGCTGTTACGTTTGGGGGCCGTTGTAAATTCGAGTGAGACTCATTTTGGCCACGATAGGGCCAAGAATGTCTTAGGAATTTGTTTTCCCTGTTTAAGCTGTGAAAGTTAAATTAATTGCCGGAGTGCAATGGTTGGTCTTCGGACTGTGTTGGGAGCAAGGATGTTGGCTTAGTTTTGCTTGATAAACCCGATGGCTGGAAGCACACAGACAGAGCTAGAGGGCTGGCCTTCTTCTCCATCACCCCTGAATAGCACTGGAAGGGAATGCAGGGCCTGAGGGACTGTGTAGCAGAGAAGGGACTGATTCCTTGTGTTGGGTGTGGATGGGTGTCTTAGAGGTCAGGCTAGTTCTGGTGTAGGTTTCCTTGGCTCTGTAATGAGCTCACCAGCTTAGCAATCTGCCTTCTCCAACTCCTTAATGGCCTGATAAACCCAACTCTATTGGCTTGGCTGTGTGTTTTGTACATCCTTGGCTATGTGTAAGCCTGCTAGTTCCCTTATTCCTTGGAGAATCATGCCCAGCTCGGGGGTGGCAGCGTTGCTGAGAGCTTAAGGAGCACGCTGGCCTATGGTTGGGTGGAACGTTGTAGCGATGTAGCTGGTTGCGGAGCAAATATTTCATAAGATAAGTAATCTTGTGTATTTTACCTCTGCAATTCTATATTTACTGTTAATGAAAATGAAATGAACATGTTGAATGCACGCATGTATGAATGATGTTGGTTTCCGCTGTGTATGATGATTAAAATGCATCTATGTATGATAAACATTCCTGTGTGCATGTTTTTAGTTCAAATTCTCTTTAAGCATTCTGTTTATGAATTTTATTTAAGCATGTACATGTTCATGGGGTGGTTAGCTCGAGTGTTTGAAGCTCGTAGTCGCGTCCTCTTCGCCGGTCGGAGGCATGGGGACGTGACATGGATGAATGTCACAATTCAATATAATCCTTAATAAAAACAAAATGCAACATAATCCATAATGAATGACAAAATGCAACATAAGCTTAATAAACATCAGAATATGGCATAACCCTTGATGAATGTCACAATGATGGACGTCAAAAATTACATTATGAATGTGTCATATATTGGGTTGTGTGGGTGTATATAATTTTTTAATCCTTAATGAATGTTAGAATGGGACATAATCCTTTGTCATATTACACATATAACCCTTGCTCAATGTCTCAATGCAACATAACACAATGAACTTCCAATGTCACATTATTGATATGTCAAATCTTGGATTTTATTCTATATTTTTACATCATACAATGAACTTCAAATGTCACATTATTGATATGTCAAATCTTGGATTTTATTCTATATTTTTACATCATTCAATGAACTTCGAATGTCACATTATTGATATGTCAAATCTTGGATTTTATTCTATATTTTTATGTCATTCATCCGAGAAACAAATCTATATATATTTTGATGGACAAGGAGGATGGGCAAGGAGGAGAAGGTAATATACTATATATATTTGGGGGATAGTACTAATAATAAAGTAGAGTAGGTTTGGGGGATAATAGTAAAATTTTAAATTTAATGGTTCGTAATTTTGCAACACTATGTATTGTTGGAGGGTATATATTAAAGTTTTTGAAGATAACCCTAAGGAAAAGGAGGATAGTGGAGTTAGTTATATTTTGATAGTGTTTAATAGGGTACACCAGCTCAAGGATGGGCAAGGAGGAGTAGGTAATATACTATATATATATATATATCTGAATGTCACAGTGCGACATAATGCTTATTAAACGCCCACTGTAACAAACCATAGCTTAATGTCGTAATGTGATATAACCCTCGATAACATCACAGTGAAACGTAAACCTTGATAAACATCACAATGCGACATAACCCTTGACAAATATCACAATGTGACATAACTCTTGATGAATGTCACTATTGTAACATAACCCGTGATAAACGTCACAATGCGACATAATGCATATTAAACACCCACTATCACATTATTAATGTGTCACATCTTTGGTTGTGTTGACATACCAACCAAGCATTGTAACAAACCATGACTTAATGTCATAATGTGATATAACATGAACTCTAACATCGCAGTGAAACGAAACCTTGACAAACATCACAACGCGACATAACATTCTACATTACGGGTTTAAACCATTTATTTTGTCAAACGACTATATATATATATATA
>LPNX010472320.1:98954-164348 GCA_001517045.1 Pseudotsuga menziesii | reverse complement strand
CCCCCCCCCCCCCCTTCCGAAAATCCAGAGGTGTTTGCACCAGTTCCCCAAAGCCTTGAACATAACCATGAACCGGTAGAGCCTTCGAGAAGGCTTTACATCTTTCCAAGAGTCACCACGTATTGTTCCCTTAAAGAGTATAGTAAAAGCAAGCGTACTGTGCCAGAGCGACACATCACCTTTAGGCTGTGTGAACTTATGGTTGCCAGTCTCGTAATCATCACGGTTTGGGAGGAGGCAAGAAAAGTTCCAGCCACGCTGGATAACCCTTTTTGCTTCACTACTGTCACCTGGACAGCGTGGACCTCCCCTTGGAAACCCTGCGACAGCCATATCCCATGTGGCGACCAAAACCTTGGTTAAGCCGGATTATAAGGTATGTTTCATTCAAAAGGAGAGTGCAGATTTTGGACCTTGGATAAAACCCCACGATACCATAGGTAAGTGGTATGCAAATTTTCTTCCTTGGAGAGAGCATAACTTTCGATCCACGCTAGCCCCCTTGTTTCGTTTTCCTAAGCTTTGGACCTTTGTCTTTTGATGGGAGGACTTGCCCTTTTGAAGTCTTGCTTTTGCCCTTAGAAGTGCTTGGTGCCAAGCCCTGATGAAACACCTGCCATCAGAAAATTGTGGTCAGTCGAAGCTCTGTAAGTGGCATTAACAACCCTTTGAACCAGTCTGTTGTCTATGGTTTTTCACCTGTAAGGCTTTTCTTTTTCTGTACCTTCTAGACATGAAAGAAACATGAAGTCAAAATTTTCTTTTCATTCCGGTCTTGGGCCTTTGAATCACAGATGAGACTAAGCTAACTCTTAAAGCCAGGGCCTTACCTCTTAGGTGTATTTTTTAGGAAGCTATAATGAGTATATGCCTTGATTATAAAGATGAATAAAAGAAAAGAAAAGAAAAATACATGTATTTATTCCCCAATATCTGGGAAATTTTGGAGGTAGTTCACATATGGTATCAGAGCGCAGGATTCAGCCCTATAGCCTCATGGGCGCATTTCATTTCCTGTTCTTTTTTTGTGTGTTTATTTTATATGTATATGAATGTAAGGTTTGACAGCACTCTAGCATCTATCGGCTTGTTGTGTTGTAAAACCCACAGAACCCACAGGTTGTTGTTATTTTGATCGATTGCAAGAATTGTCATGGCCTCTCCGGTGGAGAATGAAAACCAACCAGAAAATCTGGAACAAGTACCACTGATCACACAACCAGCAGTAGAACATTCTGAGGCCAGTCAAGTACTGGAAACAATGAGGCACTTAATTGTGGAGATACAGAGTTATAAGGCGGACAATGAACAACTAAAAAGGGCGCAGGAGAAACAACGGGAGATTAATGAAATCCTGTTGCAAAGTCTGCACGAGAAAAACAACGGGAAGGAGCCTCGAACCGAAACCAGAAAAGGTCCCGAAAGGGAGGAAACTGCTGAAAGAAAGGATAGTTCATCTAACGAGACCCAGAACTCTGAAAATCAGGTCAAAACTAGTGGAAAGAGAAAGGTCGATCACGTGGAAGGTGAATTCAAGAAGATCAAACCCACTAGTTTCGACGGGGAATCTAAGACATGCGAAGAAGCAGAGGCATGGCTGCTGGACATCAAGAAATATTTTCAGATCTACAACTATTCGAGTAACATGGAAGTCTGAATGGCAATTTACAACCTCAAGGGTAAGGCTAGTATTTGGTGGCAGGACCTCAAGATCTCACAGGGACTCAAGGAAAAGACTATGGAATGGGCAGAATTCAAAAGACTGTTTAAAAAGCAGTACTTGTCTGAGAATTAGTATGAAAGGAAAACCAAAGAATTATACGAGTTAAGACTCGGCTCGATGAACATGGAAGAGCTCATTAACAAGTTCTTGGACCTGCTAAGGTTTGTACCATACATTAAGGAAGAAAAGGTGAAGGTACAGAGATTCCTAAGCTGCTTGCCACAGGATTACAAGGACAGAATCAAATTCAACAACCCAAAGACTCTGGCTGAGGCACTAAGGAAAGCCCGGTTGTGTTATGAGCAGTACAAACAGTGGAACGACCCATTCAGAACATGGAAAGATAGGAAACCTGAAAGGTTCAGCCAGCAGAAAAGGGGGTTTAGACCATCACCATACAAAAACACCCAGAGAAATACCCCAGGAGGCCCTTACACAAAAAGCGAACCACCCCTGCCAAGATACGCAAAACCAGCCAGTCTGGGGGTGAAAGGGACTGAAGGGGCACCCAGGGAACCCCTAACCTGCTGGGAGTGTGATGGACCCCATATGAAGAGATATTGTCCACGCCTGATGGGGGCCAATAATACCGTGCACAACATACAAGAAGCATCGACAGTTGGGGAAATTGGCAGGAGTTTCCACTGCATTAATGCGGCCTTAGAAGACCGACAAGCCGACCATCAGTCTACTATAGTGGAAATCGAAGGTATTGTTTTGAACCATGCTATATCTATGTTAATTGATCCAGGAGCTACACTGAGTTACATTTCTCCGAGGACGGTGGAACTTTGCCAACTAGCTAAGGAAAAACATGTAATACCCTGGTGGGTTCAGCTGGCCACCGGGGCAAAAAGGAAGGTAACAGATTATGTTACTAACTGTGAAATTCAGCTGCAGGACCATAAAACCAAAATCGACCTGAACATCTTACCCTTGGGATCATACGACATGATCATTGGAATGGACTGGTTAGAAAAGAACAGGGTAGTGCTGAACTGTTATGAAAAGACATTTACCTACATTGCCAAAGACCAAGTCCTTCGAACAGTAAGAGGGTTTCCCAAACCTGTCTCGGTAAGACAAATTTCAGCCATGCAGCCAAAGAAATGCCTAAAGAAGGGCTGTAAAATCCTTGTTGTTAAGGTTACCAACTTGCTCCTAAATGAAAACCAAACCTCTCTAAAACAACACTCGGTCCTTGAGGAGTTTCCTGATGTGTTCCCTGAGGAGATACCCATCCTGCCCCCTCGAAGGGAGATTGATTTCTCTATCAAGTTACTACCTGGATCCACAACGGTGTCAAAGGTTCCTTATCGGATGAGCATCCCAGAGCTGACTGAACTATAGATTCAGTTGCAGGAACTGTTGGAAAAGGGGTACATCAGACCTAGTGTATCCCCCTGGGGTGCACTGGTCTTGTTTGTTAAAAAGAAGGACGGGACCTTAAGACTCTGTATTGACTACCGACACCTAAACAAGGTAACCATAAAGAACAAGTATCCCCTGCCTAGAATCAATGACCTATTCGATCAAGTAGGAGGGGCAAGGGTATTTTCTAAGCTGGACTTGCGTTTTGGCTACCACCGGATCCGTATAAAGAGTGAGGACATAAACAAAACCACTTTCAGAACCCGCTATGGACACTACGAATTTGTAGTAATCCCTTTTGGCTTAACCAATGCCCCTACCACTTTCATGTGCCTAATGAATGGCATATTTAACAAATATCTTGATCAGTTTGTACTGATTTTCATAGATGACATCTTGATTTATTCAAAAAACCAAGAAGAGCATGAGCATCATTTGAGGACAGTATTGCAGACCCTAAGGGAACACCAACTGTATGCCAAATTGGAAAAGTGTGAATTCTTTAAGACTGAAATCCAGTACTTGGGACATATCATATCCGAGGAGGGAATTGCAGTGGACCCCAAGAAAGTTCGAGCCATATCCGACTGGCCAGTACCCAAGGACGTGGCTGATATCCGGTCATTTATGGGACTCACCGGCTATTATAGGAGATTTATCGAGGGGTTTTCCAAAATTTCTTACTCCATTACTTCCTTACAGAAGAAGGGGGTGAACTTCACTTGGACCTCCAGATGTCAAGAAAGCTTTGACCAACTTAAAGAGTTGCTGACCAGGGCCCCAGTCCTAAAGGTAGCTGATCCCCTTAAAAACTACACTGTCTGCACCGATGCCAGTTTGGAAGGAGTAGGAGGGGTGTTATCCCAAGAAGGACATGTGGTCTGTTACGAATCACGCAAGTTGAAAGAACATGAACGTAATTATGTGGTCCATGACTTAGAACTGGTCGCGGTGGTGCACGCCCTGAAAATGTGGCGGCACTACCTGCTGGGAAGGAAATTTCTGCTACTAACAGATAACACTTGTGTGAAAAATTTGTTCACACAGTCCGGACTAAACACTCTACAAGCAAGGTGGTTGGCCTTCCTCAGCGAGTTCGACTTCGAGGTAAAGCACATAAAAGGTAAGGAAAACAAGGTTGCGGATGCCTTGAGTCGAAGGACTCATGTCATTAGTAAGTTAACCTCGAGCCATCCCAAGAGTGACCTCTTGGTCAGGTTCAAGGCAGCAAGCACTCAGGACAGTAACTACATTGAATTACTCAGTAAGATTCAGAATCCCGAGATAAAACTGGACAGGGAAGCTTTTAAGATTGACGAAAAAGGTTTTATTTGGTTTAAGAATAGGTTGTACATACCTAATGTGTTAGAAGTCAAATTGTTTATCATGAATGAGATGCACAAACCTCCTTTTGCAGGCTATCCAGGTTACCAAAAGATGGTAACTGCCCTGAGGAAGCAGTTCTTTTGGCCCAGTTTAAAAACTAATGTAATTGAATATCTGTCCAAATCCATAGAATGCCAGCAAGTTAAGACAGAATATGGACATCCAGCCGGATTGTTGCAGCCTTTAACGATACCCCAATGGAAATTGGAGATCATATCCTTAGATTTCATCACTGGTCTGCCAAAAACACAGAAGCAGCATGACTCTATCATGGTGGTGGTGGACAAATTAAGCAAATCTGCTCATTTTATCACAGTAAAATCCACGCATAAGGCAGCTGATATCGCTGAAATATTTCTAAAAGAGATATTCTGACTACATGGCGCACCAAAAATGGTAATATCAGACAGGGATGTGAAATTTACATCCAACTTCTGGAAATCCTTATTTGCAGGTTTAGAAACCCGGATTAACTTTAGCACCAGCTATCATCCGGAGACAGATGGGTGAACAGAGCGTACTAACCAAACCATCGAAAACATGTTAAGGATGTATGTCATGAAAAGGCCCACTCAGTGGGAAAACTACCTGCACCTGGTAGAGTTCGCCTATAATAACGGTTACCAGGCCTCAGCAAAAATGAGTCCATTTGAAATACTATATGGGAGGAAGTGTAATACCCCTGTCAGTTGGGATAATCCTGTGGATCGCGTGCTAATTGGACCTGAACTGTTACAGGAGATGGAGCAAACAGTTCATGAAGTACAGAAGAACCTGAAAGCAGCTCAAGAACGGCAAAAGTATTACGCTGATCAAAAAAGAAAGCACAAGGAATATTGTGTAGGCGATCACATGTACCTACGGGTCAAACCTAAGAAGAGTTCCCTCAAATTAGGGAGCTGTAAGAAATTGGCTCCAAGATTTTGCGGACCTTTCCAAATCCTAGAAAGAATCGGGCCTGTAGCTTACAAGCTAGCCCTGCCTATTCATTTAAAGATACACAATGTTTTCCATGTTTCATTATTAAAAATATATATATATATATGACTCAACTCATATTATCGATTGGAATGTGGTACAGGTGGAACCCGAAGGAGAGTTCCAGGTGGAACCTGCACGCATTCTGGACAGGAAAGAGACGGTGCTTCGGAACCGAGTCATCACTCGGGTAAAGGTGCAATGGAAGCACTTTAGCCCCGAGGAGGCAACGTGGGAACTAGATGACGTAATGCGAATAAAGTACCCTAGTTTGTTTGCCGAACCAATAAATGAAGAACACTAAGGACAGTGTTTAAAATAAGGGGGTGTGGATGTAATACCCTAGACAATTTCCTATTTGAATGGTATTATTTTAATTTCTATTTCAGCATAATAAGTTATGGCTGTTAATGACCCAGCCAATGAGTTCGGGGAGGACTGATGTAATAAACACCTTGTGAACTTTGTCAGGGATTTATTATAAATATATATCTATTATGCATGTGGCGAGTATAGTGGAAGCAGCCAGGTTAAATGAGGAAACCTACAGAAGACACTGTGGACAGGGACCAGCTAACTCCAGGGACTGATTAATGAAGTGTCAGATGTGCAGAAAAATCAGCACAGACACATCCCTGGAAAAGGGGGATTACCATTAAGCCCTGGGAATTCCAGGAAGGAAGGGGAGAGGGCTAATGGGAAAAGACCTAGGCAAAGAAAAAGGGAGCATACGGTGTAGGCAGGATGCTGCTGAGTATGCTGGGAAAGAGGACTCTGCAGAGAGCACTTGCTGTGGGCAAGATTGCCTGTGTATGATCGAATTTTTGGAGTCCTGGAGTTAGGGGTCCCGGCTGTCTTCTGGAGGTTTGGCTCGGGGGTGACTAGAAGGAAAGGGAGCTGAACCTAGTCTACGGCTGGGAGGAACGTGGTTGCTTCCACTGTAATCGACGCAACAGATTTAGAGGTTTGATGTACGAGTGAAGGAATTGTTTTTGTTCTGTATAATATGTAAATGTTTTTATTTTATAACATGTTAGGTAGAAGAAAGCTGTAAAAGTTTATCTTGTATCCTGTTATGTATAAGAGAGCTAACCTGGTTATGCTGGATTAGAATTCATTTTTATTATGTAATAAGAAATAGCGAGAAAGGAAAAATCCTGATGCAAATGATTAAGTAGTTTTATGTGTATTCTGTTTGGTTAGGTTTCGATTAATAGAATCTTTTTTCTTTTTACTATTTCCTTGCGGGACGTTGGGTTTAAAGGGGGTACCAAGAGGCCAGGTGAAATCAGGCAAATTTCTTTTGAAGCAAATCCAGAACTCGTAGGAAAGGGAAAGCTAAAAGGCTGGCAATAACTATGTAATTTTTTTTTATGGTAGCGCCCCATACCGGCCATCTGTAGCGGCAGCTTTAATGGCTGGCTTTTACCTTGTATCTTTTGAGCAAGGGGACTTTTTAGATGCATAAAAAAGGTAAACCTGTAAAGTGGGAGATTCAAACTTTGAATGTATGGGAAAAACCTATTATGTGTGAGGTAACTACATACAGGGTAACGTTATTTCAGTAAACATTTGGATTAATAAATAAATTAAATAGTGTAAAACGTAATAACATACATCGAATCTTACATTGGCTAAACCCTAACCGTAGCATGAATATTGATAAGGATTTTTTAAGATGGGAAATGCGTTGACTCAAACGTTCTCCCTTTGGACCTGGGCGTTAAATCTTTAGCAGTGGTAATATTTTAGCCGCAAAGAAAACCTGGTTGTGGGAGGAAAGCCTCAGTGACCCCTCGGATTTGCTTAAGTCTACCAAAACTTGATTTGGATCGGGGTTACTCACGTCCACCCTATTGAGGATGCTCCGATCCAAACCTCGGAGTCCTGCTAAAGCTACAAAAAAATTTAACCATTGTTGACATCACCCAAATCGTGCTCAAACCTTTTTACGGTTGAGATGTTCCTTCACGGTCTATTTTAACTGTGTAAAGTTTTTCAGCGTTTGAGAGTTCAACGGCTCATTCGTCTGGTCCCACGGTCTGCGTGGGCTTGTCCCAGTGTTTTCCTCTACCATAAAAGAACTCAGTGCGTTTTTTTTAAATATGATACCCAACTACAACCACTTTTCGCTTAATAACAAGGGTAGGGTTTGGAGACTCGTCTATCCGGACGATCAGACAGGAGATCGAGGCTGCTTAAAAACTTTAACAACAGCATAAACTTAAGTTCTACATTATCAATAATCTTTTTCAGCAAACATTAAGGGAGACAGCGACATCATTGGGACGCCTTGGACATCTCATACCACATTAAAGACAGGATTTAAATGATCGAAAAAAAAACAGTCAGTTCTTTTCACAGAAGTAAATTAAAAGACAGAGAAAAGAAACAGTCCATTCTTTCACATAGAAATACATTAGAAGACAGAATTTAAATGACCAAAACAGTTAGTTCTTTTCACCGAAATACACTAAAGGACAGAGAAGAACAGTCCGTTCTTTTGCACATAAATAAATAGAGACCCATCTCTTCAGCCGAACCTCAGTTCTCGGCTTAAGGCCGTTTTTTTTAAAAGGGGCGTTTTACAGAAAGGCGTGCTCACAGCCGTCCGCATTTTTCAAAACCTTACCACAGATTAGGGATGCTACTTTAGTTTGTCTGCCACGACGTGGCTAGGGTGCCATGCACCTCCGTTAAACCCCAAAACCTTTCTTCTGCAAAGTACATCAAACGAAGGAGAAAAATAAGGCCGCTCTGACCGGCGAACCCAAGACCAGCATACATCGCCATAAAGCTGTTAACACCACTTACTAGAACTGCCACCCTCTCGCGCTACCCCTTTCCCGCTCCAGATGCCTGTGAAAAATATTTACCAGGGTTAAATCCCTTTAAGGAAAAGTGCATACAGGAATTTTAGAAAACGCAGTTAATCGAAGCAAGACCAGCTTACCGTGAGGCATTGAGGCTCGGGCTATAAGCTCCTATGTAGTTCCCACCCCCCTTCCGAAAATCCAGAGGTCTTTGCACCGGTTCCCAAAAGCCTTGAACATAACAATGAACCGGCAGAGCCTTCGAGAAGGCTTTACATCTTTCCAAGAGTCACCACGTACTGTTCCCTTAAAGAGTATAGTAAAAGCAAGCGTACTGTGCCAGAGGGACACCTCACCTTTAGGCTGTGTGAACTTATGGTTTCTAGTCTCGTAATCATCACGGTTTGGGCGGAGGCAAGAAAATTTCCAGCCACGCTGGATAACCCTTTTTGCTTCACTACTGTCACCTGGACAGCGTGGACCTCCCCTTGGAAACCCTGCGACAACCATATCCCATGTGGCGACCAAAACCTTAGTTAAGCCGGATTATAAGTTCTGTTTCATTCAAAAGGAGAGCATAGATTTTGGACCTTGGATAAAACCCCACGATACCATAGGTAAATGGTATGCAAATTTTCTTCCTTGGAGAGAGCATAACTTTGGATCCACGCTAGCCCCCTTGTTTCATTTTCCTAAACTTTGGACCATTGTTTTTTGATGGGAGGAATTGCCCTTTTGAAGTCTTGCTTTTTCCCTTAGAAGTGCTTGGTGCCAAGCCCTGATGAAACACCTGTCATCAAAAAATTGTTGTCAGCCGAAGCTCTGTAAGTGGCATTAACAACCCTTTGAACCAGTCTACTATCTATGGTTTTTCACCTGTAAGGATTTTCTTTTTCTGTACCTTCTAGACATGAAAGAAACATGAAGTCAAAATTTTATTTTCATTCCGTTCTTCGGCCTTTGAATCACAGATGAGACTAAGCTAACTCTTAAAGCCAGGGCCTTACCTCTTAGGTGTATTTTTTAGGAAGCTATAATGAGTATATGCCTTGATTATAAAGATGAATAAAAGAAGAAGAAAAAAAGTACATGTATTTATGCCCCAATATCTGGGAAATTGTGGAGGTAGTTCACAGTGTTATGCCCCATCTAGCCCTTAGAATACTATAAAATTTCTCAACGCCCTCCTCAAAGCATGGAAATGACCTAGCATGGAGTATGCCTTCCTTTAAGGAATGAAGGCCAAGGAGAGAAAGGACCCACTGACTGAAGGTCAGGAGGGTGTATGAAGTGGTCATGACTGAATACTAGTGTCTTGTGGATGAAGCAGAGGACACCAGAGTGTGCAAGAAGGGGATGGAGCCATGAGACCCAGTGGTCAACCCTTAAGGGCCCCGTACACCAACCTTGTTACGGAGAAAACTTCCTATGGATTGGGGTACCACAACAGAGAGAGTAACCGCAGAAATCAATCCCTTCTCAATCTGGAAGAAAAATAAAACATCTAACACTAAAGAATCTCGAAACATACCTTATTCCTGATGGTTGATGTAGATCCCCGTTGAGCTTTTCCAATCCCTCTTGCGTTATCAATTTTCTCTCTCAACAATCAGCAAACAAGACAAGCATGCTATATAATTGTGTTAGACCTACTCTAGCATATATAATCAATAATGCATAAGCAATTAAAAGCATCCATGGATTCAATATTCATTTAAATGCACATCATTGGACAGGAAAAGATATTTCTATGAATATAAATCAGAGATTAGAAGAATGAAAACCTCTATCGGCATGTTTGCGAATCAAAGAAACTGAGTCCTCTATCTAGGCCTCCACCACCTCAATCCTCCATTTCTCGATAGCAAGCTCACAAGCAAAGGCAAGCTTGGGAAGAACACCAAGTGCTCCAAGGGACAAAGTGATGCAAACTCAAGTATAATCAAGCTATAGCAACAATGGACTATAGTTTTCTTGCTCTTCAATTCCTCTCCTTTCAATGTATCCAAAGGGTTCCTTATATAGTGCTTCAATGGGGTAATGAAAGTTCAAATCCAAGCGATCTCAAGGCATATGGAAGTCCAAGAGACAAGTGACTCAGATCCACATCAAGTAAAACTCCAAAACTTTTTGGCCTTTTGCACACATCCCGATGTACGCGGGTTTAAGGGTCATATCCGTGTATATACACGAGAAAGGGTTTAAAAGTTGTGTATGGAAAATAACATGTGTTTTTAGGGATGATATTGGAAACATCAAAGGTACAAAAATAGTCCATGGGGTCCAAAGAGTCTACAGAGGGATAGGGAAGGACATAAATATGTGATCTACCATGTGTGGTAAAATCAGCTGTAACAAGCCCTGAGGTTAAAAACCTCTTTAGATGGCAATCGACAGTGCCATTAAGCTATAGTACCCATAAAGGAGGACCAAAGGGTCTAGCCATGACCTCCATCACTCAATAAAACCTCTCCTAGTCAAAAAATGGCCCTCTCTCCCTCAGATACACCTGAAGGTGCGTTGGGTACAAGTACAGCGTAACAGTACCAAATTAAAGGTTAGATAGAAATATACAAAGAATTATAAGCAATGGAATGAGATGTCTTGTGAAGTAATTTTTGGTTGGGGCTTGGCTTCATTGGGAGGTTTCCCAGTCGGAGAGGGAAGTGAACATTGCTTTCATAAATAAAGTTATTTTTATTGTGATATTTTGTTATATCTACAAATGCTTATTATTGTGGCAATTCCATACTTTTTATTCTAAAATATTGCTTTATCTATTATTTCCACTTTAAATTTCCTATTTTTCTATTAAGACGCAAAACATCTAGTATCAAAGCACTTTCCTAAATCAATTTTTATAATTTTAATAATTCTACAGATGTGTTTCAATGTCTATAAATAATAGAGTGATTTGTCAACGTGTGGGTGAATCTATGGTAGGGTAAGACCATGTGCAAGAAATATAGGAAGTTTCACCTGGTTGGAAATCTTTGTAACCCTTGTTGGTGCCCCTTCAAATAGTACTGCATTAGACAACACATGTATAATGTATTCGACTTCCACACACCCTCGTATATATTGAAGGAGAACCCTAAGTGACTTGAAACCAATTTTAGATAATATGATCAATCGTCTTGTTGGCATAGTAATATCAAAGCACATCATTAAGGAAGATTACTCTCTAGTAGTTGGGTAGTCGAATAACACAACTAAGGGCACAATCAATCCTCCCTAGTTTGTGCCTTAATATACTGGGTCGAGTACTCTTATTGGACCCTGTCAGTATATCAAAGAGAAATATCACCTAATACTCCCTTATCTATATGACCCTACCAATATTAGCCTGGAATAGTAAAATATTGTTTTTACAGGAAAACCCAATGTAAGTAACGTAAGTGGTCCATAAATGGATCAATAATAATGTAAAAATGTATTGTATGATAGATGATGAATAGTTGCATAGGTTTGGGCTTTATATAATCCCATCATGCACCTTTTCGTAAAAGGGCACGACTATTGACTTTAGATAGTCTTTAATTAATAATAAATTAATATTAATATTAATATTAATTTATGATTTTATTGTTACATTGCCTTCCCCTTAAGGGAAGCTTTGTCCTCAAAGCTTATTTGATGACAATGATTATGTCTTATTTTTTTGTAATGTTATCTTTTTATATTTTGTGTTTAGTCATTACGACATTTGATGAAACGAGGCGATAGAGCTACGAATTCCCCAGAAACATTGTCGCATCATCTCTGATGTGGTCAATCCCAAATCTATTTTTACCAAAGCTATTTCATCACTTTGTGAGATAGGTCTTCTTGTTTGTTGTTTTGTATTTTGATTTGTTGTTCTTCCTCGTCTGCCATCATCTCTCCTTTGTGTGTGTTCATTTTGACCCTGTCATTGGTTAAAATAACATTTATAATTGGGGTGTCGATAAGGATTTCTTGTTGTTTTTTCTTTGGATGTATTGACTTATTTTTTATCTGTGATGATGACTGAATTTACTTCCTTAACTTGAATTTGTTTTTCGGAGAATCCGGATGCTTCTTTCTAAGTTTGCACTATTTTGTTCTCTAGTAGATTGTTTTTACTCTGAATCTTCTCGAACCTTTCCTCTTACGACTTTTTGTCCTCTTTTAACTTCTAGACTTGTTTCTCTAGTTCTTGATTAATATTTAGAAGGCATTGACTACCTTCTTGCTTTTCTAGGACTTTTACTTTGACGTCTTCATTCGAGTTGTCTTCCTTCTTGGTACTCTTTAACTACTTTATCTTTGTAACTGATATTTTATTATGAGAGTCTTAATCGATATATTTCTTCAGTATTACTTGTTAATGTGTTATTGAATTTCGTAATTTTCAACTTGTGCACTTTTTTTAGTCGTCCTATTTCTGCTGGAGTTCCTCAATATGTTGCTAAAGGCGACAATTCTCTGCTTCTTGGCATCTTACTTTTGTTTGAATATGCGTGATTTTGTCATCTTTGTCCTTGATGATTTTGTTTAATTGTTTTATTTCTTCTTTCTTCTCGACTGCATCTTTCATGATTTTTTGGTTTTGTAGATTCTGATCGATATATTTTTTACTCATTAATTCTTCAATTTGAGTAGATAATCTCTCAATACGGCTTTTTAGATAATGATTCTCCTACTCTATTAATCCCTTAGAAATATCCAGCTTCGTCATGTCAAATACTTTGTCCAATGCTACTTGTAGTTGGGAATGCAATTCTAATTTAGAATTTGCCATAATTCCTGACTTCTGGTGTTCTTTGACGATAGTTGGTTTTTCTTTTGACTTTTGAATTCTTCTTTGTTTTTGTCTTCTTTCCGAATTTGTTTTCTTCTTCTTTATTTCCAAAAGTAATTATTATTTTAATAAAATAATAATTACTATATTTGTTTTTATAATAATAATTATTAATTAATTAATAATATTATTATTATAAATGCTTCTCTATATATAGTTTTTTTTTCAAAATTGAAATATTAAAACTAATATAATTTAATATTGTTTTAATATATTTAATCTTTTTGAAAAACAAGTTAGGTTTTTTGAACCTAAAGGATGGTAGGTGGGAGTCAGGGAAAATTTTAGGGGCGAAATTTAGACCATGGACAAAATTAAAGGGGTCACCAAAAAATTATGGGTGAATTTTTAATATAAATTTTTGAAATTTAATACATTAGCCCCATCTTTATTAAACCCATAATAGTGAGAAATAAATTAGTCAACTTCGTGAGAGAGTGAAAAACAAATTTATCCCCCTCAAATGTAGTTAAAATCGGGAGTTTGCCCCCGTATTTTTGGCAATTGAGGGCAACAGCAACTGGTTCGCCCTGATTTTCCAATAGTGGATAGAATGAAATTTAATCTGTTGCCGTATCTTTGGGAATGAAGGCCAAGAGAAACTGGTTCGCCCTGATTTTCCAGTAGTGGACAGAATGAAACTTAATTCACCGTCGATTTATGGACCATTGTGCAAATATCAGGTAGTCGGCCTTTGATGTTCAATAATGGAGGCTAAGAGCAACTGGGTTGCCCTTATTTTCTACTAATGGAGGGAATAACAATTAATTTTCCTCTAATGTATGGACCAAATTGTAGAAATCAGGTAGTTCACCATCGATTTAAGGCTGTGAAGCAGTTATTTTGGACCATAGGGATGAAGTTTCCCTAAAATTCACCCCTATAAATAGTTTGTATTCATAAAGCTCTCAAGTCTGTTCACAAAATAAATCTAAAAATAATCATACCTGTGTTTTCTTACAGGTGGTTCTACTCTTGTTGACCTTCAACTGCCTCTTGAAGATTACCTGCCTGTTTTGTTGGGCTTGGCTAAATATGGTAATTTTGTTACTGAACTTTAGCCTGTAAACGGATTCAACGATGTCTTGTGGATTGTCCTTTTTGGTAGAACTTATCTTGTAAGAGGTCTCCATGAGGGATATGTTAGTAGGAAGTGGCATGTCCTCAACCCATAAAAGGAAGGGAAGAAAGAAACATGATATGTGACGTAGATTTGTTTCTAGAATTATGTTACAAAATCAAGCCACATATTCATTTGTACTAAATCACTCATACAATGTTTTGCATGCAAGAAATAAACTGAATTATTTGGTGGATTTTAGTTGGATTAATCAAGAAGATGATGAAAAGGCCAATACCAAACCCATAACATGCCTTAATTATGAATATGTTCTAATTATATTTCAATTACTTTTTTCTGTTGAGAATTTCACAAATGGGGGTTTTATTCCAACAATGTCACCTTAGAATTATAAATACTTCCTGACCTAGTTAGATCAAACCATCTCTTGATTAAATAAATAGGATTTTGTGCCGTGAGTTGTACTCAGATTTTGAAATCCATAACAAACCAATATTTTAGTGGACTTCTCTTAAATTTTAGTCTTAATTGAGAAGTTTTGTTTACAAAAAAATGTTCTCTCAAATGCTTGGTATGAGGTGTTATACATTCTACACATGATGGCTATGATATCTTTATTGCAAGCAAACTCATTTCTAATTCCAAGAACTCCTGTAGATGGTTATCAACCAAAAGTGTCTGAAGGTAGATTCTCTTATTTTATTTTCTAAAAGACTTCTATTTCAAAATGTCGATCTTCTTTGTTGAATACCTTTGATTCCTTTCAAATGGAATTCTATCCTGAAAGGTAAGTGTCTTATAAAAAATACATTGATCCTACCCATATAGGTCTCACTTTCATATTGACAGTTTTCTTTTCTTAGCAAGCTTGCATGGACATCTGTGTCTGTTTTTATTTTCTTAGTGTGTCCATTTCTCTCTTTATTTGTTGTATGATCTATCCTTTAGAGGCATTTGTTTCTTTCACTTCTTATATAATAGTTATTGCAACCTTTACACCAGAAAACAAGAAGACAACAATTGGCATGTTCCTGAAGGCAACAGGATATTTGGACTATGGAGTTCGATATATCTTAACTATGATACCAAATGAAGTCAGGTAAGTCATCCTAGGAACATTTCTGTGTTCACCCTTTCTCATATATGGATGAGTTAGTATTTTTTTCACTTTTTACATAAAATCCTTCCTTTGATAACCCCATTTATTGTCAGTAGACAAATTTCACACTAATATTTTCCACAAAAGTTGTTGCATCTGTCTCCTGTGAGTGTGTGTGCTGCTCTTCATTCTTATTAATGCCCTTCCTTTTGTAGGATGAATCTTCCAACGGACCTGCAGGAGGGTTTATTACAAGCCATTTCACTACAATCACTATGCCAGGTAATTTGTTATTTAAGGTTCTAATCGCTGATCTTTCTGAAGGGATAATTGTATCCATTCATTTTTTTCTTTAACTTCAATTGTCCAGCACACATTTGATATATTCCTCTCTCCTTAAACTATAGATATGACTTCATAGCTTAAGTACATGTGTTGGGATAATTGTATCCATTCATGCTCTCCTTAGACTCCATTCTCTTGCACACATTTAATTTTCTCCTCTTCCTATGTTATAAATCTGACTCCATAGATTAAGTCATGCATTGATACTTTTGCAGTAAAAATAAGAATTGAATTTGTGTGAGTTGTGATTCAAAATTCATAGATCAGTGAATTGATTCCTTCAAACATGCTCTGACATTATAATTTACATTTTGCACATTTAACCAAAATATGATGGTAATGAAAACCTAATTCCAGCACATTAGTTTGAATCGACAGTAGGTTTTGAGCAAATCTCTTACCCCTATATTTTTCACCGAATCATACTCTCTATTGATTTTAGTTCTATAAATTTTTTCCTTCCAAAATTAAATGGAAAACTCATCTTAGTTTCATCTTGATGTGAGGAGTAGGGGGTAGAATTGCAGCTTGGTATGGAAATTGACCGTCCTAAAGCCACTTTAGCAGTCAAAAGGAGACTAGTATGTGAGAAAGTAAAGTACTGGCGCCAGGTAGAATGATACATCGTATTTGACTAATTTCATTTTGCAAGCATAAGTCGAAAAAATTGCGTTAGAACGAGAGTTTTTTCATAACTCATGATATCTTTGTTGCAATCTATTTTGCACACTCTTATTTTCTATTTTTTCCTATCCCATTATTATCAAGAATATTTTTGTTCTCATGAGTTACATTTTTCTCGTCTGCTCTTTATTTGTATACTTTTACGGTTAACTTATTATTTGCTTGAAAGCAAGCACAATATTGCATATCTGATCTTTGCTTGGCAAATGGCTGGGGACTAAAACATCTTCTTGTTATCAACTGGACATATGCAGAAGCAAAGGTAATGGATTTACTTTTATCATTTTATCTACAAATAATCACAACTGAATATCTGATTAGCATATAGAGGCTCAACTCTTCAATTTTTATTCCTACTAGAGCCAATTTCAGATACTTTCATCTCCATTTCCTGTAGAACAATATCTCGTGAAACAGATATCTTGGCTTTAAGATTCATTCCTATGTATCCTAATTGTTTCTTCTATGTTTTGTGTTTAAATTGGAACTATATGGCTTCTGAGAAGGTTGTTGCATATTATTATCATGGATTGATCTTGGATGAGGGTAGTGAAGAAAATGATCATGCAAAGGCAATAGCATGTTTTCATGTAGCAGAGCAGTTCTTGAAAGAAAGTAAAACAACTTGTATAAATTTCTGCCTGGCAACTCTTGTAACAAGGTTAGTAGTTTTAGTTCCTTAGCAATCTTCTTTTTGGTATTCCTTTTGATGAATTGATCACTATGAAGTATTATCTCAGTCATGTATCTGTATTAAAGATCCTTTAAAATTAGTGCCAAGCTAGTAATTTTATCTTAATGCAACGATGTTGTCTTTATGTTAACCAGACATTATGTTTATTTGTTAATAGGGTTCCTCCTCTATGGGGGGAAGTGAAATATTTATCTGAGAAAATCCCAAAGGATGCTTCAAGCAAATATTTGACCAATGGAGCTATCCAAAAGTGAGATAATGCTTTAACCTTTTCCTTAATTTATTCCATTTATTGTATGAATATACTCCATATGCATTACTTTGGATGAACATACTCCATAAGAAAAAATCTCATGCATTGTAAAAACTGTTTTGAAATTCAACTGAGTTTTCTAACTGAGGAAATAAGGCGCTGTCATGCATTGATGTTTGACTATATTGTTGTTGTTGAATATATTTGGTAAAGTACTTTAAACCCACTTCAATGAATTTTGAATACATATACCTCTTCTTTAAAATTTGGATTTTCAAGGTTTTCCAGTCTTTAAAGTTTGTGCATGTCCTCAATCATCACTTTAGGATTGCTAAGCAGCATTTCCTCCTATTCCTATTTGAATCTTCTTGTCACCTTCCTCTGAGGATTTTGTTGTATTGCTTGATTTGGTGTATGGGTAGATTAGGAGTTTGCCCAATATTAAATTTTCATTCCTTTGGATAACACATCATGTTTTTCAACGTTAACAATGGCAGGGCACTAAAGTTATATAACATGCATTCCAATTTATATAGTCTTCCATTTGAAGTGTTAATTTGTCCTAAAAATGTCATGGGTAGTGTTACAGAGAGAAACTTCCTATGGATTGGGGGTATCACAACAGACAATATGACACCAAAAATCAATATTTCCCAATATGCAAGAACAGTAAGCAAATCTAACACTAATGGATATCGAATCGTACCTTATTCCGGACGGTTGAAGTAGATCCTCGTTGAGATTTTCCAATGCAATTGCAATTACAATTTGCTCTCAACAATAGCAAACAAAGAAAGCATAATATATATAAATGTGTTAGAGATATCCTATCATATATAATCAACAATGTATAAGAAATTAAATACATCCATGGATTCAATATTCATATTCAACATGCACATGAATTGGACAGAAAAAATATATTTCTATTAATAAATTAGAGATACAATAGTGACAACCTCTGTCGGCACTTCTGCGAACCGGAGAAACCGATTCCTCCACCTGGGCCTCCACCACTTCAATCCTCCATCTCTCGATAGCAAGATCAAAAAGCAAAGGCTAGCTTGGGAAGAACACTATGTGCTCCAAGGGACAAAAGGATGCATACTCAAGTATAAGCAAAGTTGAGGCAATAATGGAATATAGTTCTCTTGCTCTTCAATTTCTCTTCCTTCAATGTATCCAAGGGGTTCCTTATATAGCACTCCTAAGAGGTAATGGAGGGTTGAATCCGAGCATTATCAAGTCATTTGGAAGGCCAAGAGTCAAGTTATTCGGACTCAAATGGAAAACTCCAAAAACATTTGTCATTTTGCATACATCTCGATGTATGCGGGTTTGAGTTGAAAAGCTACGTATACACGCGGGTATTGCTTTAAAAGTCACATATATGTATAAACAAACAATTTTTGGGGATGATATTGGAACATCAAAGTATAATATAAGTCCATGGGGTCTAAGGAGCCTGCAGAGGGGCATGGAAGGCCATAAATGTGTGATCTACTTGGTGTGGTAAAATCAGCTATAACAGATGCCCCCTAATGTATGATGTCAGAGGGGTAACATGATGGTCAAAATACATTATAAAATCCATCCCGAAAGTGGAGTAATGAATACCCAGGTGGAAGAACCAGCCACCCATCAGCACAATACAATGATAAATCTCTACATGTGACTGCAAATACATGTAGCAGTCCCGAATACATAAGAGTACAATGGCCATGAATAGACATGATATACAATATGTCATGTGTGGTCATCACCACGTACAATATACAATGGATCAAGATCTCCATAATGGATGAAGATATTTGATATACACTGGGAACACTGGAATCATGATCACGAGAGCTGAAATCTCATGAATACTGGCACGATCAAGGAGGTAGCATATATGGAATGCCACCAAGCTAGAAGGTCCTCTACACGAACTGCTACAAGTACATGTCCTACTATGTGAATAGATGTGTCGAGGTCGAACATAGTTGTCCATCGTTTGATTATCGGCCATTGATGTATACCGTTAACAGACGCGAGATAACCCACTGATAATGAAAATGGGAATCAAAGTACAAAGTGCAATCTAACAAGTGTGAATAGATGTGTTGAGGTCGAACACTTGGAAGAATCCATCGATCAGGGGACATTGATGTATTCCCAAAACTGTCAATGGCGAGAGAACCTACCACTGATGAATGTAAGTCTTAAGGAACTCAAATGACTCTAGACTCCTATTCCAGAATAAATGATCTAATGTCGATGGAATGGAATCTGCTGGAAGGAGGGAATTAAGGCATCCCCCATCAACCAACACGAGGTAATTAGCAACGTTGTATAATGTGGAAGAACTCAACGAACAAGATGTGCACAAACCAGTAACAGTACCGAGAACGATCGACATGCAAAATCAAGATAACCGAGGAATGGTTGACTTAGGCTTCAACTTCCTTCAAACAAGAGCATAAGGAAAATGGTAACGGAAGGTAGGAAGCATGGACTCGATATGCAAACTGGGACATCTCTGTGACACAGGAGGAATCAACAGAGGCTCCATGGGGACTGGAAGTGTAACCAATCGATGGAGATAAACTCGGAGTAATGAGTACAACTCCTAAAGTCAAACTAATAACCCAACCAACGAATGTGATATATAGTGCTCTGTTTGAAGGAGACACGACTAGATTGTTGCCAAAGATAACATCTTTTCATGTTTGGCTTTTTATGTTTTTTTTTTATTTTTTTGGATTTTTTCAGATATTTTGAAACGCTTGAAAAATAATAAAAGTCCTTTATAGTACATATCTAGGAGGAGACGAGTGTCAGGGATAGGAAAGCTAGTTCCAAGCAGTGCAACATACCTTTGCTCAATGCAAGGAAAAATGTGCAGGATAACGACACTCGGGGGAAGGTCTCCTCCCGGTAAAGGGATGATCAAGCTGCAAAAGATATGTAGAAGGATCTGCTTGGCTAGACATGAGACAAGCTCAAGCTATATGGCTGATAAATTGAAGTCAGGGATCCAGCATAAAGCTCAAGAAGGCAAGCAAAACTCATGAAATGCAATTACAACTTGATATATACAAGGGAGTCCCTATGGGGGAAAACCAACATAAAGTTCAAGAGGAGTATGAAGCTCTTTCTTAAGGACATGGCGGGACTAAAAAGGGACTCCCACAACCTAAAGGAGGAAACACAACATGGGCACCAAATGCAACAAAGGATCCAACAAGGGCACCCATGTATAGGAAATCTCTACCATTCACACAATACCACTTCTAACAGCACCATGAAGGTTTCGTGATATCGTGGAATGGGTTCGTACCTAAGGTTAAAATGAAACGGTCATAAGGTCATGGAAAATGCATCTAGATGTGAAATCCTAACCTATATGCCAATTAAGACATTATACCTATAATAGGCATGAACGGATCAAAGACTTGGTCAAAACACGCTCAAAACGGGCCCCTACAACACCATATTAGTCCAAATGGTCCAAAAATGGTCAAAAACAGCTCAAAACTATAGAAGGTGGGTAAAAATTTAAAAAAAAATTCTATAAAATAGTGAAAAAATAAAAATTTTCATACCATTTGAAAATTTACCCACCATAGTGCTTTTGTACTCAGAACTTCAAAAGCTGATTCCGGAAGCATCCTCCATCGAAATCACTCCCCGTTTGGTCCAAGTAACTTATCATGCCCTACTCCTTCATTTACATTTTTTTATTTTTGAATTTGGTGGTCAATGTTTTGATTTGGGTCGTCCCAAATAGTGCATTTCGGCCCACGCAAAAATTGGGTCTTTTTCCGCGTATAGGGCTGGGTATACACAGAAAATACCACGATACCCGCATACATACGCGGATGTTTCAAATAAAGTCGTGTACAGGGCCACAAATGGTAAATGCAAGGTCAAAATCTCGTGAAACTTGGCAATCTTTGTGCAGGATGGTGCTAGAGTGGAGCGAGCGTGAACATGATGATGTTGAAGAGGTAGTGCAAGCTGATCTCATGGCTCAACAAACGTTAAGGGAATGTGGACTATACAAGTTTTGGCGCCTTGGAAGCTTAAGGGTAAAGCCAAGGCTACTCCAGCTACTAGTGGATTACTGGGATCTGTTGTAAAGGAAAGTATCCTATGGCTAGGGTTTAAGAGGCCATCAACGTACTGGGGTTGAAAGAGAGATGCACAATGTTCAGCAAGCATAGATAAGCACGATCAGAGATAAGAAAGGTCCACACCTGATAAACTGAAGGCTGGTCCAAGCTTTCTCTTCAATCCTCTTCTTGCTCATCTCGCTCCAAGAGACATGCAAAACGAATTATACCTTCCTCAAACCATTATGACCACATATAAAGAAATGATAATCAAATAAATCTGAAATAATAATCTGAATAACATCATCATATGATCATAAATAGAGATTCAATCACACATTGAACAATGATTTGGGAAGAAGAAGGACATCACATCTTTATTAATCTTGAAAACAAGTACAAGTATACCTTCTCTTCAAGTTCGGCACCTCACGAAACCTTGATCTAGTTCTAATGCTTCTCTTCTCCAAAGAACTCAGCTTCCAAGCTCTGCAACACAAGGGGAAGACCTCCAGGGCAAAGGTGTGGACAAAGAGAGTCCCGATTCCTCCAGCATAACAATGCAGAAATTCCAAGTCCCCTCTCATGGACTTCCCTACCTCTATTTATATGGGTGAAATAAGGTAGTTTTGAAGGTTGGAGAAGTTACAGCAGTTAAGGAAATTAAGTTAAATGACTTAACTAATCTCCAATTAACTCGTGTTTTAATGTTTAAATGCTAAGAGGCACATTCGTGGGTTTGCCTTAAGGAAAATCGCGAATGGACAAAAAATGCATTTTTAGGGTATTTGTGGGCATTTTCAGACTTTGGTGTCTTCTAGAAATTTTTAGCTAACTGAAATACATTTTTCAATGGTGCAGAAATGAGGTCAAACGGAGTTACAGAACTCAAGATATGGGTCCTCCAAGATAGGTGTTTTTTCAGTGACTTTCATGAAGTGCCGTCATGTGACGGAAACATGGGAAAGTGGTCACAGGAAGAGATGTGTCATTTTGGGCTATAACAGGATCCTGACTCGGCTATTTTTCACTTAGATGGCATGCCCCTCAACATTGAAGTTGAGGACATTTACTTTATCACGGGATTGTCCCATAGAGGAGAGGTGGTAAACCTATGGTCTCGTGGGACAGGAGGCGGGCTCACTATCGATGAGTACATTATTGTGTATTGTGTCCGAGATATGGAGAAGGTTGGGAGTCAAATCCCAAAAAACTCGATCCAAAATCTTGGGTTGAAGGCCATACTGTTGGGATTGGGCAGGATAGCGGGATTGGCATCTCTCCACCAGGCTTCAAGGCCTCTGATGTTATATGCGGTGGATTGCATGCGTCCTACTATATATGACTGGAGTAACTCACTGTTGAGTAACATGAAACAACAACTTACTTATTGGAATATATTAAACCCACTCATGACTTACGATAAAATAATTAATCAATATTTGATTAATTATTCACCCACTAGCTTAATTAGTTGGCATCCACTTGCCCTTAAAGTCAATACATGCCATCTATATCCTAGGAATGATTTATTTCTAATGTTGGGTTGATCTTGACCACCTTTTGACCATCCAGACTTAGTATACAACACTTTACAGTTGATTCTGCTTTTCCTACTTTTCTATGGATAAGGTAAAGCTAGTCAAACTAGGAAACTGGGTGCGTTTGTTGCCAACCCATCCTTTATGAATTTTCCTCCATTTTCTAGTATTAGCATGTTTTTTCCATCTCCTTGACAACTCACTCATGCTTTTTCCAATTTGTGAGGTCCTTGACAGATTTGGGAAGTGATTTAGCCACCTATGGCGGTTTGCTATATTTTGGTAAGTCAGTCTTTTGGAGCTTTAAGAGTTGTATCCATACAACTCGATTTTCCTATGAGGGATGTACTATGTATGTACACTATTATTCATCATTATTCAATGGAAGGATACATACCAATATTCATCTCTTCATTCATGTGATTCGGTCTCTTTTCTTCTCTCTAGTTTTCATGTGTATGCTTGTGAGAATTCTTAGTAGCAATATCTATTTCCTGTGATTCTTCTTAGCATCATTTCTCATAGACTTGATCTATTATTTCTACATTACTGACTGCAAGATGGGGCGGGTGAGGAACTTTGGATATGGAATCATATTGAGTGCTTTCTTTTTTTAGCGTGTGTTAGGGCTAAGCCCTAGAGCATATATTGCCCCACATGGAGTTCGAGATCCAGCTCAGCTATGCTGCGCAAACATCGTGTGGAGACTAAGAGGGGGGTGGGTGGCCAACCCCTACCCAACAGATTTCTTCCTCTGGTGGCGTAGACAAATCATCGCCATAGATGACTATCCCTATGCAGGAATTGACTTCCGTGGAGACCTAGACATGCCCATACCACTAGGCTTTGCATATGAGAGATAGGTAATGAATCTCGACTCAAACTTGTTTTTTGAATTATGAAATTTTTTTGTGGATTTTGATATAAGAAATCAAAGACATGTTTTTGGTGCGGTGACATATAGTGATATTTTGTCATGTACATGCAGATGTGGGACCACGATGGCCAGATGGTTTCCCTCATCATCGATGGAGGGGAAGAGGATATGAGATCATGGGTGTGGATGCAGAGCGTACAATCCAAATAATTCACATGAAATTCATTCTTTTGACACATAGAGTTCCCATGGCGCAAGTCGAGGACTTTCCTAAATCCATGCAGCGTCAGGTGGTTGGAGTACCACGAGCATGGGTTCATTTATTTTGTTGGCTAGCTAGAGTCGTAGTGTGCTACCATGATCAGCACCCTCATCCCCCACAGGCTTAGTGGCTTGGGGTGTATTTTTTGTATGACTGTGTAGTATATTTTGGTGGCTCGGAAGCCCCATTTTTGTATATGACACTTATGTATTATGACACCACATTTTTGGACATATATTTTAATGAAAAATACCTATGATGACCGATTATTATCTTATTTACATTTGTAAATGTGTTTCTGAATGCTTATGGTCTGTGAAACACATGCCAATCTAACACATAGTTAGCATATGAATCATCAACTTGATTAAAATTTTGTGTAATATGAATGTATGTTATGTTCTCAAATTGTCGTTTAAGAAACCTGACATGCAAGAACCTTCGTAACAAAGTTGGATCCCTAACATGATACAAGCCATTAAGCTGTGAAGCCACTAACTGCAAATCAAGACGTGTGAAATGGCATCATGCAATAACTCGATAACGACACTATACTCTGCAACATTATTCGATGAAGGCCATAGACAAACCCCTCCTGAAGACAACACTTGACCCGTAGGAGTATAAATCACCCAAGTAGTCGAAGTTGAGTTTTGAGTGTGGCGGATAGCACCATCAGCAAATCCTACATAAACTGAATACTTTGTCGACATCTGCCATAACAAACAAAAGCTAGTCAACAAACTAGATCACCACAAGTAGACCAAACCTACGCTATGCAAATGTACAATAATATACAACAAGTCAGCCTCGACTGAAAATCATGCATAGTACATCTTAAGATAGATCCCATTTCTAGGCTCCACCAAGGTTGTCTCTTCATAATCGACTAACTCGTAGGAACCTTTCTCTAATACACATTTGACAACGTAAGGCCCATGCCACATGGGATTAAACTTTCCTGCCCCTAAGGGTTCCTTAGCTTGGTCCCACAAGAGAACCAAGTCACATTCACTAAACCTCCTAGGACAAACAGAATTATCGTATTGGACCTTAACGTGACGCTTGTTAATCTCAAGAGCCACTAAAACATCTCGACGCTGCTCATCAAGCTACTCCAAGTGGACCAAACGCTCTTCCAATGTGGAAGTGTTTGGTAAAAGCTTGATGGCTAGCTTCAAAGAAGGGATTTCGTACTCAACCGGTAAAACCGACTCCACCCGATGCACACGCTAATAAGGAGAAAACCCGGTGGCAGTCTTAACTACGATTCGATAGGCTCACAAAGAAGGATATAACATGATGTGCCAATTGGTCTTGCTTTGTGCGATGGTTCATTGGAAAATGGAATTAAGTGATTTGTTCACTGCTTCAACCAATCCATTCACTTGAGGATAGTAAGAAGAGGAATACTATTGATTATACCCTAACTTCGAAGACAACTCTTCCATCATTTTGTTCTGAAAGTGCCTGCCATGGTCAGTGACAAGCTCCCTCGGAATACTGAACCGGGTGATAATCTGGTTGAATATGAAATAAGTAGCTGTCCTACCGTGGGATTTAACTGTGGGCATATCCTCTACCCATTTCATGAAATAGTCAACAGCCACAATAATATGATGGTTCCCCCCAACCGAAGCTGGGTTGCAATCCATAAAATAGACCCCCCACTTGGTGAAGGGACTGTTGGGTGTGTTCTACTACCTTAAATACACATAATATTTAATTATCGACCCAGATTGGTAGGCTTACAGTTGCTACAAAATATATGCAAAGGTAGATGGGTTCCTAGGGCGTTGTAGAAATACTTTAATAAACAAAATATTGAAAAACCTTTCAAAATGAAAAACTGAGTCAAACTCCTAAAAATTTAATTATTAATGTGATTAAAGAAAAACATCATACTAGGATAATATCAGACTATTCATTAATTAACTCTTCTTCTTCTTCATATAAGAATGGGAAAACTTTCATAAACAACTTCAGAAACTGAGAAAGGTCTAATTTATGAATAAGTAGAAAAAAATAAATAAAGAAGCAAGTAGAAAACTTAATTAAGAAGACTTCTCTAATTCTCTAACCTATAAGCATTTTTTAGTAAACATACAATTAAAGGAATAAATCCTATGCTAGTATCAATCTACAAGGTATTGGTGTATTTTCTAGAAATTAACATGTCTAACCCTAAATTCAATATCAACAATGGAGAATTAAACTAAACCAAAGATACAATTATCAGATATTACAACGATGATAAATGAGGAAATCAAAAACAAAAGAAGCAAATCAAATCATAATTCAAAAACATGCTTTGATTGAAAATAAATACAAAAAGGGCTTTTAATAAGTACTTTAAACTAATCTAACCTAAGGTCCTAGAGTCTGATGTAACTATTAACTAATTACCAAAACATAACAGAATTCAAAAAGCCAAAGAAATAAAACTGAAAATAGGTTAAAAATAAACTAAGAACACTAAAGGTCAGATGGAAGGATGGACAGCAGTCTGGAAGGAAGGTCCGAATGACAATCCAAACACACAATCCGAATGAGAGGCTGTATACAGAGAATAATAAAAACAAGCCTAAATGATTTAATTATCAGTTGGTTTTGTGCATATGAAAACAAAATGCATAAAGGACAGAATTTAAACTTAATTAATTACGATAATCAAAAGGGATTACTAATCTATGGGTATGAAGATATTATTTCTATTATAAAATAAAACAAATTGAAACATAGCTGAACTAATTTACAGTTTAGACAAAAAGCAGCAAAACTAATCTCTAACTATAAATTATACCTAAAACTGACATAATATTAAGCACTAACTTGAAAGGAAAGCTAGAAGGAAACTGAAAATAAGTTGTACATGGCCGATCACTTTAATTCTATAAACGAGAACTACATTAACAACATAGTGTGAATTATATTAACTATGACAGATACATGTTACAGAGAACATAGAAACAAATATAAACAAATTAAAAATAAAACTACTTATATATGAGGAAGAGATAACAAAAACTCATACAGAAATAGAGACCACGAATTGTCGAGGGGCCCTCTTAGCAATAACGGGTAATTCCTGGCGAATGCTTTCACACACAATCATAAACAGCAAGGCATAGGGCTTCTATTAAAAAGAAGAAACATAGTTACAATCTTCTTCTCCCAAAACAGACTAACTATCTACCTAATGGATTGATCAATCCCCTATCTCTATGCGTGGAGTTGTTTATATACACACGGCTTTCAAGAGATTGAGCAAGTTGACCCTTTAGTGGTCGACTGCTCTTCTAAATTTTGTCAATCATAAAAGGAAATATAATTGTTCATAGGCCAGCACATGAGCATTTGCCTCCTTCAGCGTGATCGTGGAATCTTCGGCATGAACATGGCATTGTAATGAATAGGGAAGAGCGCACATGATAGGTTTCTAGAATGAGGGCGCTTCTTCAATTAAACACTTGGGTTGGTGACATGGTAATAAGCAATAGCATCATGATAGCGACAATCCTCTAGAATGTTCCCTCCTTTGAATGCGTGAGTAGTGAAAACAGATTGGCGAAATCAATGCACCGACGATCCTTCTAGATTGTTGATTATGCTATCACCTGGGCACGTGGTCAACAAAACGGTTTGCAGACTTCTTCAACGTTTAATGCCCGATATTGGATGTTAACAGCGCGCATCTTGATTAGCAAGCTGGACGGGAATCTGGACAACAAACTGCGTGATGAGCTGGACACCGATTGTGCAGATCGGGCTGAATGGTAAGCTAAATGTGTTTTGTTTATAAATTCACCCAAACATACTACATAACCTGCAAACAAATACACATATTAATTAATATATTGAATATACTTTAAATAATATAGATTTGAGTAAATAAAATCATAAAAAATGATATTAATAACCAAAGTTGGATAAACATTAAATGTGTTCTTACCTTGTGCTGAATAACGATCTGCATGACATAAATTATGTAAAAACATAACATAACATGTATTTAAATGCGTAATTTGAATGCCAAAAATGATAGCAAAATGAGGTTCAACATCCCCCCAAACCGGAGAAATGCCAGGTCCCACTGAGCAAAAGAAAGATAATTTTAGGAATAGGGTAATTTAAACTTCAGCCTTAAAACAGCTCTACAAAAGTAATGATGATGAAAACGATGGGCTAGCAAGAAATTCAACCTGCTTAAGAGATAACACTATCATAGGGAGCCTTGAGATGTGTGCATATGCATGAATGAGTGAATTCATAAGTTTTGTAATTAGTTCAACCATGTCCAAAGTAAAACTTTAGACAGGTTGAACATATGATACAAAAGGTATAATTTGCATTTATGATAAGATTGATCAACAAGAAAATCAGTCATTTGATAGTTTACATGCATGATTGGGTAAAAGGATAGGGTTACTAACAATGAAATGGTAACAAAAAAAAACTTTAAGGTCAAAGCATTCTCATGGAGGAAAAAACAAAATCAAAATTTGGTTAGCAAATTTTAATCATAAGTGCCATAATATTTGGTATTTCATTTGGATTATCCTTCAATCCTTCATATAGTCCTCCATATTGATCTTCTGTAAAAATATACTTCGTGCTATAACCAAGTTCCATTGCTAATTTATCCTGAAAAACACTTATCATTATGTCAGAGAAAATAGATCTGTCATAAATAATGAAAATAAAAACAGTCTAATTTTTCCTAATCCTCCCCCGCAAACCAAAGGTATGGCATGTCCTCAAGCCATGAGAAAGAAGATTAGATTGTTCCATATAAAAAGAGTGCTATCATGTTGTTTTATTATTTTGTAAAAAGAGAAACTAACTAGTAAATGGAAATGATTCAGATATGTATATTCATAAAAAAGATAACAATGTTTAGAAAGACCACCTAAATGTTGATAAGAGAACTTAAAACATGACAGAGCAAAAGCTAGTCATCCGTGCCTTATTTTAAAGATATTCTGTCATCATAAGATATTTTGAGTTTACCTTGGAGTGTGTGAGATTTTATAGCTATGGGTCCCATTTCTAGGATAATGACATCCTAGGTATTTGTTGAATTAGATGGCTAGGTCCAATCCCAACTTACAACAATTCTCAAATGACATTAAAAACAATCGGCCTTAAAATAAAATTTGAAAATTTTTCTTCATATTTATCATTATTCTCTGAATCATGTGCATAGTAGTGCATTAACCAGATCTCTTTTACCCGATATTGCCCCGCTTCTAGCAGGAATGTTCAGTACCCCAACAGGTTTATCTTGGTACCATGCAAGCATAGTCCCGCTGCCAGCAGGGTTGTTCCGTACCCCAACGGATTTACTTGCATTTATCGAGCTTCCTTGTTTTAAGTTTTTACTTAGCATTGATCCGCTGCCAGCAGGCCTGTTCAGTACCCCGACGGGTTTGCCTTGTATAATGATATTAAGTATATGGAAGCCAATTGGTACTAGAGCATGCTAAGCCCTACTAAAACACATAATTCAATTTTGCAAAAATAAACTTACAAATACTTTTCATACTGGCCCTAATCATAAATCATGTCAAAAGAAAATAACTTAAAGTTGTTCTTTGAACTTACAATCCTTCTTCTTTGTGAAAGATAAATAATGTTCCCCACAAAAATAATTCCACCTACTATCGAGTTATCACACAAAGATACTTTAAGAGACAAGTTTTGATAACAAGTATAGGATAAACTAGTAATCCATAGGTATAAGGTGAGATTCGAAAAAGATAATAATGAGAGTAAGTCTTGTCATGCAACTGTTTAAAATAGAAAATCAGAGATATACATGTCTGAATCAAATACCAAAAACTATCTGAATCATAAAAGAAACGGTTAAGAATGATGTACACAAAATTATTTTTAATTATCACTATAAGCTGCAATTTTTAAGAAAGGTTTAAGATATCTTACGATCATAAATTGTCTTTCAGATAATACTCCATGAGTTGCTTATAGATAAAATTCTTATAATCAGACTGCAAAACCACTTGTTAGATTATCCATATTTATTTATAAAAACATATATAACATTATAAAAAGAAAAAGAGTCACCTGTAGTAACTCTTATTTATTTAATAAAACAAAAATATATTTACTTAATATCCTATTCTACTAAAAATAAAGAAAACAATTCAAGTATATGAATTCTTCCAATGTAACCATGTTCGAAGAAAAATTAGAAATATACCTTTATCCACATATAAGAAAAATATTACAATGATTACCGGGATATGAAGAATCAACCGAGATGTTTGATTTAGCAGCAATAAACATTGAATAAGAGGATGGTACCGTGGCTTGGTTCCCTCTTGGAACCATATTTCAATGTGACTTATGTATTCTATGTTTTCTTCTTCATTTGTGATGTCACAAGATCTTTCATTGAACTTTAGGATGTATAAAGATTCTAAGTTTGGTGAAGAGGAATATCCAGGTTCTAATGTCCCTCCCTCATCGAATGAGAGGCATCCCAGGTTGATCTTGTCTTCTTGTGGAAAAGGCCAAGTAGAAACTTCACTTTCATTCGTAGTTTCTACAATCCCTTGATCTATAACCTCTCCAAATCTTGTATGAATTTCTTACAATAATGTTGGTGAGGTAGGTAAGGTGGATAAATGTTGCAGTTCAACACTGTAAGCATATTGTACTACTTTATTGTTGTTAGAATGTGGACTGGATTGAACAGGAATGTGTGTAGGGCATAGAGGAGGTTTATGAGAAGGTGATTGTGGCAGGTGTAATTGACTAGCTTGTGTGGTTGATCTTACCTGGAAAATGGGATATTGTTGAAAATCTTGTAGAATAGGAAGTGTTTAAACATAAGAGAGAGTATCCCTATGATCATCAGAGGGATAGAAAGGCTTTGTGAACAAGGTTGATAGGGGTTAAGATGAGGCTGAGAAGAGGGTATATTCTTACTAATCTTGAATTTTCCTCTCGAATACCTTCTACATAATTCACAAATATTATCATATGATAACTGAAATACATCACCTATTCCCATCAGACTTAAAATTTCTAAATATTCACTTTTTATGCCTTTAAGTAAAAGTCTTTTCAAGGTATCCTTCCCTCACTGTCTTAGTTTTGATATTTGAAGGTTGTATTGAAAGCGTTCGACATAATTTTCCAAAGTTTCTTATTCTCCCTGTGTTATTTCAAATATATCCTCGCTGACCCTGCAATAATCTTGGTATCTTTTCAAGAACATATGTTTCATGTCTTCCCAAGTTTGACTGAAATTCCCACCTAGGCTCATGAACCATCAGAGGGCTGCTCCTTTCAAATTAAGAGGAAAAAAATTCAGATTTTGAACATTCTATGCTCTATAGAGTATTTCCAATTGAAATTAAAATTCATCGGAATCTTCATTCTCTAGTCCATGAAAATTTGGAAAAACGTACTGTATTTGGGGGGGAACGTACTGTATTTGTGCCACTCCTCCTGGATCTCTAATAGGGAATTCAAAGGTAACAATTTCTTCATCCTTCTTTCCTACCATATCTTCCCACTACATAAGTAACTATTCATATATTATATTGGGGTTCCTCTTTCAAATGTTCCTATCAGTTTTGTTTACAGGGTGGGTGGTGCTTACAATACCACTAAGTGATTTAATTGTGAAATAAGTCCTACACTCGCATACGAGTAAATTGTATGAAAGTAAATTACCTAAAGGCACACGTAAATCAAATTGAACTTATGAAAAAGTAAACTATCTATGTCTATGAAAAGAAAAATATGCTTAAGGGAAATAAATCAAAATTTGCGTAAAGTAAACACAGTTGTGCGAAAAAGGAACATCAAGGCTTGAGGAGACCCACTAAAGTGGATGCCTCAGGTTGTCACACTATGGAAATTCCGTAGTGAATTCATATTTTCATCTTACTGTTTCCCCTTCCCCTTGTTGTGTAACGTAAAGGAAACCTATATATCCTTATCTATCTAGACTCTATTCATGAAAAACTAAACTAAAGGAAACCTAGACTACTGCTACTACTGGGTTTGGGGGGCACCTATTATAACAGATGCCCAAGTTCTTCCTTCTCGTCTTACCGCTCCCCCACCACCAACCTATCACTAAACTTCATAAGAAAATTTTATTTTTTCTACCTTACAGAACAACTCCCCGGAAACGGCACCAAAATGTTGGGTGTGTTCTACTATCTTAAATACCCCTAATATTTAATTATCGACCGAGGTTGGTAGGCTTAGAGTTGCTATAAAATATATGCAAAGGTAAAGGGGTTCCTAGGGCGTTGTAGAAATACTTTAATAAAAAAAATATTGAAAAACCTTTCAAAATGAAAAACCGAGTCAAACTCCTAAAAATTTAATTATTAATGTGATTAAAGCAAAACATCATACTAGGATAATATCAGGCTACTCATTAATTAACTCTTCTTCTTCTTAATCTAAGAATGGGAAAACTTTCATAACAACTTCAGAAACTGAGAAAGCTCTAATTTATGAATAAGTAGAAAAAATAAATAAAGAAGCAAGTAGAAAACTTAATTAAGAAGACATCTCTAATTCTCTAACCTATAAGCGTTTTTTAGTAAACATACAATTAAAGGAATAAATCCTATGCTAGTATCAATCTACAAAGTATTGGTGTATTTTCTAGAAATTAACATGTCTAACCCTAAATTCAATATAAACAACAGTGAATTAAACTAAACTAGAGATACAATTCTCAGATATTACAACGATGATAAATGAGGAAATCAAAAACAAAAGAAGCAAAGCAAATCATAATTCAAAAACATGCTTTGATTGGAAAGAAATACAAAAAGGGCTTTTAATAAGTACTTTAAAATAATCTAACCTAAGGTCCTAGAGGCTGATGTAACTATTAACTAATTACCAAAACATAACAGAATTCAAAAAGCCAAAGAAATAAAATTGAAAACAAGTTAAAAATAAACTAAGAACACTAAAGGTCAGATGGAAGGCTGGATGACAATCTGGAAGGAAGGTCTGAATGACAATCCAAACACACAGTCTGAATGAGAGGCTGTATACAGAGCATAATAAAAACAGACCTAAATGATTTAATTATCGGCTAATTTTGTGCATATGAAAACAAAATGCATAAAGGACATAATTTAAACTTAATTAATTACGATCAAAAGGGATTAATAATCTATGGGTATGAAGAGATTATTTCTATTATAAAATAAAACAAATTGAAGCATAGCTGAACTAATTTACAATTTAGACAAAAAGCAGCAAAACTAATCTCTAACTATAAATTATACCTAAAACTGACATAATATTAAGCACTAACTTGGAAGGAAAGCTAAAAGGAAACTGAAAATAAGTTGTACGTGGTCGGTCACTTTAACTCTATAAACGCAAACTACATTAACAACACAGTGTGAATTATATTAACTACGATAGATACATGTTACAGAGAATAGAGAAACAAATATAAACAAATTAAAAATAAAACTACTTCTCTGTGAGGAATAGATAACAAAAACTCATACAAAAATAGAGACCACGAATTGTCGAGGGGCCCTCTCAGCAATAACAGGTAATTCCTGATGAATGCTTTCACAAACAATCATAAAAAGTAAGGCGTAGGGATTCTATTAAAAAGAAGGAACATAGTTACAATCTTCTTCTCCCAAAACAGACTAACTATCTACCTAATAGATTGATCGATCCCCTATCTCTCTACGTGGAGTTGTTTGTATACACGCTGTTTTCAAGAGATTGAGCAAGTCGACCCTTTAGTGGTCAACTGCTCTTCTAAATTTAGTCAATCATAAAAGGAAATAATTTTTCACAGGCCAGCGCATGAGCATTTTCCTCCTTCATCGTGATCGTGGCATCTTCAGCATCAACATGGCATTGTGGTGAACAAGGAAGAGCACAGATGATAGGTTTCTAGAATGAGTGTGCTCCCTCAATTGAACACATGGGTTGGTGATGTGGTAATAAGCAACAACATCATGACAACGACAATCCTTTAAAATGTTCCATCCTTTGAATGTGTGAGTAGTGAAAACAGAATGGAAAAATCAATGCACCAACGATCCTTCTAGATTGTTGCTTATGCTATCACCTGGGCACGTGGTCAACAAAATGGTTTGCAGACTTCTTCAATGTTTAATGCCTAATATTGGATGTTAACAACGTGTAGCCTGATTAGAAAGTTGGACAGGAAACTAGACAGTGAGCTGCATGATGAGTTGGACATCGATTGCGCAGATCGGGCTGAATGATAAGCTGAATGTGTTTTGTTTATAAATTCACCCAAACATACTACATAACCTACAAACAAATACACATATTAATTAATATATCGAATATGCTTTAAATAATATAGATTTGAGTTAATAAAATCATAAAAAATGATATTAATAACCAAAGTTGGATAAACATTAAATTTGTTCTTACCTTGTGCTAAATAACGATCTGCATGACATAAATTATGCAAAAACATAACAAAACATGTATTTAAATGTGTAGTTTGAATGCCAAAAATGATAGCAAAATGAGGTTCAACAGGGACTGGCGGTGATGATCGAATGTAAAGGGGTAGGGTGAGAGCGCATATTCTATGCAAACACCTGGCAAGGGTGGCACCTCTTGACTGCATTAACACAATCTTTAAAGATGGACGGCCAAAAATACCTTGCTCTCAATATTTTTTTGGGTTGTAGAAAGCCCAGATAAATGACCACCACATGCCCCTCCGTGGAAATAATTCAGCACAACCTCAACCTCCTCATGATTTAAGCAACGATGTAAAATGGAATCAACCCCATGGTGGTACAAAGTGTCATCCACAATGTGGTAATTATTTGATACATGACGTAGTCATCGACGCTCATCCCATGAGAGGTGAGAAGGGACCTTCAAATTTTGCAAGTAGACAATGATGTCCCCATAACATGGGTCAGCAGTCGAGATAAGAAATATGTGCTCATCAACGAACGAGTCCTCATGAACTTCTCCTTCATCCAAACTCGAAAAACTAGAGATAAGCTCAACAAAAATCAATGACTTCTTCGACTTTCCTGAAACAAACTCGAGGTCAAACTCTTGCAATATCACAATCCATTTATTGTATGTTGCCCCTATCATCCTTCGAGTGAGGACGAACTGAAATGGATTAATGTGAGCTACAAGGAAAGTTTGGCGAAGAAGGATGTAATTTATCAAACGTTGAACTGCATGGATGGTAGCTAACGCCAAATTCTCAACATGGGTATAACAAAGCTCCGCGTCAATAAGGTTTCAGCTAAAATAGTAGATAACATGCTCCTGAAGCTCCTCATCCTCTTGAACCAATACCATGCCAATTGTCTCCTAATATGTGACCACATATATCACAAAGTCACGGCTATAGTCGGGTGGACTAAGCATGGGGGTCGATGCCAAGGATTTCTTCAAAGTATCGAAAGACTCATGGGCTCGCTCATCCTAGATAAATGGAGTGTCTTTCTTCAACAAACGCACGAAGCCTTTGGTTAAACTGGCAAAATTAACTACGAATGTTCACAAGAATTTCACCGTACCTTGAAAACAATGAATATGTATAATGTTACACGGGGGAGACAACTGAAGTATTGCCTCAACCTTCAAATGATCGACCTTTATACCCTCCTTATAGACAATGAATCCTAACAAGCGACCAACCTTCACGCAAAAGATGCACTTATTAGGATTTAAACTAATTTGATAACAACGACATCTTTCGAAAACCAAACTCAAATGATAAGGATGATGCACCCTCAATCGAGAGTGAGCAGCTAATTTATCCAAATATACCTCAATAATATGTTTAAGGTCGTGAAAGGAAAAGGTCATGGCCTGTTGAAACGTAGCTCCAACATTTTTAAGGTCAAAGGGCATCTCTCGATACACAAACATGCCCCAAGGACAAATAAAAGCATTCTTGTGTTGGTCCTCGAGTTTAATTTGGTTCTGATTATAGCCAGAGAATCCATCCATAAAGGAGAAAACTTCACTCCCCGCACACTCATCCAAGTTTTGATCAATAAATGGTGTAGGGAAATTATCCTTAGGACATGCTCGATCTAAATCTCTAAAATCAATGCATACTCGGATCGTTTCCTGCTTCTTATCCATTGGAACGGGGTTTAACACCCACTCCGTCAAGGGAACGGGATAGATGAAGCCAGCTTTGAGTAACTTCTCTATCTCTGCCTTAATTGCGGACACTTTCGTAGGATTCATTGCTCACAAAAATTGTCGAACAGGATTAGCATCCAGATAGATTTTTATTTCATGCTCGACAATGCGAGGGTCATATCCTGGCATTTCTTCATATGACCAAATGAACACATCTCGATATTCCTTAAAACTCTCGGTGTACTCTCTAATCTCATCGGGGTAACAATCCTCCCCAATGTACACGTTTTCAATCTTGCCAGGAACACAACAAATATTGATAGGTATAGTTGGTGACAAGTTAGCCATTTTCCCTTCAGCATACTTGCTAGGAGGGCCTAATGGGACCACGGGCCTACCAATTTTCTCACTAAATATTGCCTTAAAGTCATCACACTCAATATCATCAAGCTTAGGGAGAAAATAAGATCTATGATGCAACTCTCCCCGTGATTGTTCTAATCCAGACATAGCCTCAAGAATAGGCATGTCCGATGGAAAGATGTCATCAAGGCAGTCATGTGAGTGAGATGATGACACTTCCCAAGCAGGAAATGCATAAGGGTCCTCCTCTTCCATCCGTGAAGAGGAAGGACTATAATCTACAACCGAATCAAGATTATCTTGATAATCCACCATAGTTGTAGGCAATGGCATGTCCGTCTTGGCTAGTATAGAAACTTCCCTCGAAGTACTTAGGGAAGGAAGAGTCCAAGGATCCTACATATGTGAAGTGCGAAAAGGAACCGAACTCAACGACATTGAATCCTTACCAAGACTAGAACCAATCATAAGAACGGTTGTGTCACAACTAAAAGTTCACATTAGCGAAGGATACATGCCTACCCCAATATTCTCAGTTGTCGACTGAGAATGATGGATAACCGAGATAGAAGCTCCCATCGATGCTTTCGAAATAGAGTTATCAAAGTATCTTTGATCGACCGTCACCACTTTCCAATACAAAGGAAAACAAACAACTCAAAAGAGTGACGACGTGAACGCTTACATATTGTAAATCTAGTTCCTACCTAGTAAAAGATTATAGGCAAGGGGCGCATCAACCACCTCGACCTCGATCGCAACGATCTTCCCTCCCAATTGGACCTCAAGGGAAGGAAGAATGTCATGCGGCCGAAACAATATTCCATCAAATGTAGTTAACATGTTTCCTAATTTAGACAACGCAGGAGAACCCAACCCCTTCCAACATGACAAAGACATCACAGAAGCCGCAGCGCCCTCATCAATCACTATGTGTTTGATAGTGTTATTTAGACACTCTACATGCACCAAAAGGGACAGATAGTAAGGAAAGAGAGGCTTGACTCCATGATTTTCAAATTTGATCACAGAAGGAGAGCTTCCATTAGCCACCCCAAGAGCAAAAAACAAGGACTTCCTTTGCAGAGGACAAGTCTAATGCAGACATCGCAGAAGGAGTCTGGCCCAAATCCTCAATGATAGAATAGTTCTGGGTAGCTTGGGCATTAGGATTGTGCCCCAAACACTTCAAGAGTCCCTTAGGAATGTGAGGTGGATCTTCAAGCTTATCACTAGGTTTTTCAATACTCAAATAGCTCTCAGTTGGAGCGGGTTCTTTCCCAAGGTCGGGTTGTGACGAACCATAATATTTAGAACGAGTCACAACATTCTTAGTATTCACCATGTTAATGCAACCATGGCCACTAGCAATATCCGACGGGTTTGGATTCCCACCAGAAGCACCACCAGGATCCACGGTCCTCGAGTTCATATTTTGAATTTGTGGTAAAGGATTTGTTAGCACAGTTGGTCCCTATGCGATGAAATTTGAGGCATCTTCCATCCAAGGGAACAAGAGAGTGAGATGATCATCCCCACACAACTTACAAGGAAATTTGACCTTACGCTTAGGTTTTTTGTCCACCCGAGCATTGTTGTTGTTCTTGTCATTATTATCATTTTCATTCTTACCCTTTCGGTTATTTTTACCTTTCTTTTTATTCTGTCCAGGTTGTTGGTTACCTTTCTGGTTCAACGATTTCACTAAAAGTATATCTATCATTTGGGTAGGATGAGACAAATCCATAGCTTGTCCCAACGCAGGCTGGTTAACAGACAAATTACTCATTTGGTTTGTAACCAAGCTTATTGGTTTAGCACTCGCGGAGCCAACAATTCCCTCGGCATGTGGCCCAGGTTTAAGCTTAGGGTCGAAATTGGATCTAGGTGCGTTCAGTATGATCTCATACAAGAGCCCAGATTGAGAATAAGTCAAATCCATTTCTTGAGCTCTAAATATAGATTTCTCCTCATTTTGCACTCCGGATTGGAAACATCCTTCACTATGTAAGTCCATAAAGACTCAAGGAACAAATCCAAAAGGAAATCTGGTGGTCTAAAGGCCTTAATCAATATCTTTAGTCTACGCCAATCTTGAATGAGATCATATATATGTGTGGCTTTGTCCTACCGACATGTCGAAAAGAGTTCAGTACCGGAATCGTAATGCACAGGTGGCCGAAAGTGATTGAGGAAGGTCGTATCTAGGTCATTATACGATGCATAAGTCCCCCCGAGAAACTCTATGTACCACTTCACCACATGCCCTGTAAGGGTACATTGAAATAGTCTTAAACGAACTGAATCATGATTTAAGGAGTTCGAAGAGCACCAAAGGTGGAACGTCGTGACATGCTCACCATGGTCTTCACCACTCTTATCCTTGAACTTTGGAATGTCAGAAGAAAGCTTAGCGGGAACGACTGGCCATGTCGGGTCATGAGCAACTGGATCATTTGTCAATTTCGACAAGTCAGGTAGGTTTAGTGTTGCAAGGAAAGAGATTCTAGGTTTAGGCATTTAGTTCCAAGCTCCCTGATAACGTTGGTTCACATAGGGTTGATTATTATAGACACCATGGCCTTGGCCAGTGGGATAGTAACCTCCTCTCATTGGACCCATATAGGGTTGCACATTGTAGTTTGAAGTACCTTGAGGCTGGGGTGCTACGAAGCCATAATTAGGATACTAATAAGCGGGTTGATACCCGGACCCATAAGGTGTGTAATTTTGTCCATAAGATGTTCCATAGGATGGTCCATAAGATTGTCTGTACGATGGCCTATAATATTGTCCATAAGACTGCCCATAAGACGGTCCATACTCGGCTGGCACATGAGGAAGCACATAACCTTGTGACACTACGGTGTGACTAGACATGGGATGAACATGGATAATGGTAGAAATATGGCCCAAAGGACCACTAGAGTTAGGAAGAGAATGTATCGTCAAAAATGCAGTTGAAGGAACCTGTGTTGAAGACGATGGAATATGGGAATGGATGTAACTCATGCCCCCAATATTCACATGTCTAGGATCAGGCCCCCGAACGAGAACGGTAGTGCTAGGCCTAGGATACACATGTGAGGAAGCCTCCACCGGAGGGATTGAAGGTGTAATATGACTAGTGCTACCAAACCTCTCCACCTGGAAAGGAATGGAAGTGCCCCCAAGTGCAACACCAGGGTCAACACTTGATCCAACATTGGGTGTCGGACCAGTCTCAAGAAGGTCTGGCATTCCATACCTAATCGTGATAGTTCTAGTGGGCACATGGTGAGTCTCGCAATTCAGACTACGCGACCAATACCGGTGATTTTCATTCATGTAGCCAATAAATTCTGACACCCAGCCATAGAATGACCGGATCCCAATGGAATCCCATATGTGCTTGAAGGTTCATCCTCCCATACGGGATGAGGAAGATGAGGGATCTTCGGGATCTCAGGCTCATGGTCACCCATGGTGTGTGAATCAAAGTGAGAGTTAGTCCACCTGGACTGTCTGGTTCTCTCTCCCAAAGGAGGAGGAGATGTAGAAGGTAGAAGTCCTGCTAAACGATGAGAATGGCGGAGCACCGCACCCGGATCCACAATGACTAAACAAAAAGAAAAGACTCAATCTAACTTCGCAACCCTACGCAAGCTAGCATACACAGAGCACACTCCAAAAAAATCTACATCCAAAAACAAGCAAACCAAGGGGTGAATATGTGAGCTCCCGAATGCAGCAGGTATGCCTTGCCTAGGAGAAGCTTGAGACTCCCATACACTATAAGCGGAGGTTTGTAACCAATTATAGTGGCCCTCAGCTTCAATGCATAAAGCGTCTGTGATGTTCGACCCCTACCTGGCCAAGAAACATATAGAATAACCTCTGCAAGTACCCCCTGCGAAACCTAGGTAAGGCAACTAAGGTCATCCCAATATAATCAATGCTCAAGCGGACAGTCGCAGGCGGGATCGACCATATGGGCACGGTAGCAAAGCCCGAAGCCTGAAAGCACAACTGGTACCCCAAGGGTGCACCAATCAATACCTCAAAGGCCCCTAAATACGAATACAATCCTGGAAATATCTCTAGCGCTCACAAAAGTGACCAAGGGCTATCCCAACCACAATTGCTCATGTTGCCTTGTGCTTGAATCCTGTGTAAGAGGAGCGTCCTGAGAAACTCTAATTATACCAAGGATTTCTCACTCTCTCTTGGCCAGACACCTAATTGTTTGTGTTTAGTAGTCTTGGATAATTGACTCACAATGAACTATTCCAAGACTTTAAATCCTCATCTTGTTTGTGAACCCTATGAAAGAAAAATGTATAGTTCATTTTAATTAAGAGTTGATTTTAATGGTTGTAATTACTCAAAAGGAAATGGCCATGCAACTAGTGATATGAAGACTCGGCAGTGAAATAAAAATTGCACACCTAACAAACAATGCCAAGTGCAATCTTTGTAGAATGAAAAATATGGTATGCCACTATATGAGATGAAGACTTTTTTCCTTCAAATGAGAATGCAATCATTCCTAAATGAACACCTGACTATAATTCAGTAAGCAAAACCTAATGCAAGTACCATGCGAATGCAAGGATGCATAATGATGCAAAAGCAAAATATTTTTATATTTTTTAAAAATAAATGAGATATAAAAAGCACTAACAGACTCTACAACTCTCAGACCCTGCAACCACTCACAAAGAACAGCCAAGCAAGGCACCAAGACAAAAGAGACCTAACTCACTAATCCCAAAACAAAAAAATAAGAAATGAATGACAAGAACAAATCCTAATTAAAAATAAATCATAAGGGGTCTCTGGTCAGAAACAGAGGCTATATATAGACACCAACAGTACCCAAGAATACTTGGCAATCATCAAAACTCACCCAGCAACACTCAATCTCCCATGAAAAGCTCAAAACCAAAGCATACACGACAGTATGCAGTAAACCGGCGTACATACGCGGGAATTCAAGAGAAAACCCTGTGTATACATGACCGTAATGCAAATACTCACGTAAATGAAGAAAAAGGAAGAAAAATAGGGCAAACATGTAAGCCAAGACCAAATTACTCCTGTAGGACACTACTTGGCAAACATACCTCCAGACCCGATACAAAAACAGAGAAATAAAGAGAAATCATTTGAGGAAATTTTGGGTCTAAAATGGGCCTTATAAGAAAATGCGCCAACAATAAATTTTGTGAGTTGGAATTCAAGAACCAATAGAATTTCAATAAAATGAGTCAACCATAATGGTTGAATTGACATATTTGTCATAAAAGAAAACTACTTTTTTTGTTCGTATTTTTGACATATCTCCCTGTGTTTTTACTCAAATTCTGAGTGGGAGAGATCGTTGGATGTGGAATTTAATTTCACATCCAACGAGTACCCACACTGCATACTTTTGACAGACCCCGCCATCCCAAAAACAAGAAATACCTGAAAAAACGTGATGAATATGTCATCATCACGTTTTCTCAAGTATTTCTTGTTTTTGGGATAGTGGGGTCTGTCAAAAGTATTCAGTGTGGGTACTCATTGGATGTAAAATTAAATTCCGCATCAAACGAGATCTCCCGCTCAGAATTTGAGTAAAAGCATAGGGAGATATGTCGAAAATTAGAACAAAAAAATCATTTTTTTCATTCTTCCTCCAAAATTAATAACTATTATTTTATTATTTTAACTATTATTTTATTATTTTAAATATTATTTTATTATTTTCCTTAGGAGGCCCATTTTTTACCTCAAATTTCCTCTAATGTCAAACCCATTGAATACCCAATCCCCAAAGAAAAATAACTAGGAACCTCCCCAAGGAGTTTCCAATTCTGTTACGGAGAGAAACTTCCAATGGCTTGGGGGTACCACAACAGACAATATGACACCAGAAATCAATCTTTCTCAATATGCAAGAACAGTAAGCAAATATAACACTCAGGGTTATCAAAATGTACCTTATTCCAAATGGTTGAAGTAGATCCCCGTTGAGCTTTTCCAATGTGATTGCAATTACAATTTTCTCTCAACTACAACAAACAAAGAAAGCATGATATATATAAATGTGTTAGAGCTATCCTAGAATATATAATCAACCATGTATAAGTAATTAAATACATCCATGGATTCAATATTCATATTCAACATGCATATGAATTAGACAGGAAAAAATATTTCTATTAATAAATCAAAGATACAATAGTGACAAACTCTGTCAGCACTTATGCGAACCGGAGAAACCGATTCCTCCACCTGGGCCTCCACCACTTCAATCCTCCATCTCTCGATAGCAAGCTCACAAAGAAAAGGAAAGATTGGGAAGAACACTATGTGTTCCAAGGGACAAAGGGATGCATACTCAAGTATAAGCAAAGTTGAGGCAATAATGGACTATAGTTCTCTTCCTCTTCAATTTCTCTTCCTTCAAAGTATCCAAGGGATTCCTTATATAGCACTCCAAAGAGGTAATGGAGGGTCGAATCCGAGAATTCTCAAGGCATTTGGAAGGCCAAGAGTCAAGTTATTTGGACTCAAATGAGGAAAACTACAAAAACATTTTTCATTTTGCACACATCCCGATGTACGCGGGTTTGAGGTCAAAAGTTGTGTATACACGCGGGTATTGCTTTAAAAGTCACGTATATGTATAAACAGGCAATTTTTGGGAATTATATTGGAACATCAAAGTATAATATAATTCCATGGGGTCCAAGGAGTTTGTAGAGGGACAGGCAAGGCCATAAATGTGTTATCTACCTGCTGTGGTAAAATCAGCTATAATAGGTAGGGCCAACATCCATACAAGTAGGGCCTACTCTGTCCTTAGAACTATAAAAGTGAACTAATTAGTTTTAAAATGTTTATCTTTTGTTTCAAACCATTGTTGGATCCTTAATGAGAGGGTGATTTGGAGAGTGCTCAAGTTCAGAAGGACTACAATCAGTAAAATCCTAAAAGAATAAACCACAGTAATTAGAAACTTGCAAGCAACTGATGCGGACCACCCCAGGAATTCACCCCAGGCATGGTGACAACGTGGATGTCTAATAAGCACAAAGTTATATTTGAGCCATGAGATTTGCTCGCTGAAAATAATTAAAAAAGGATGCATGTATTCAAGAATAAACAATATCTCCAAGTGAAACCGTACTATTTGTGGAATGTCAAACTCCTAGTTCCATTTCAACAAATGAGAATGGATTTCCTTGCTTCATTGAAGTTTAAATAGAACAATTTTTAAAAGATTTTATTTCTTATATGTGATACTAGGTTTCTATATGGTGTGCCTTATTTAGATATCACATGCCTTGCATATATAAATGTTTATTTGTGAGTACTTATTTAATCCCCCAACACATATCTTGTATCTTGTAGGTTACCAGAGGGTGTGCCCAAATTGCAAGACTTTCCTGTAGCATTAAAACCTGATGAATATGAGATGCCTCCTATTCATCTTTCCTGGACCATAAAGGTTGGAATGGGCTGCTCTCCAATTGCATCTATAGTTGATCAATCCAGAGATAGCATCCTCAACACGTTGCAGCTCCAAGAAGTTGAAAATCAAACAACACATTTGTCAGTTGCTTGATGATTTATGATAAAATTATAGGGAATTTTTTATATACCATTAAATTTGGTGTCCATGGTAAAAACCATAAATTGTACTCTATTTCTATTGCAATCCTGGAACGTTTGAAGATGAAAATGGTGAGTTAATGGTTGAATATGACCAGTCCATTATTCATTATGACAGAAATAAAAAGTTGGGTACATATCATAAAATTTGAGGAGATGTAGTGTTATGTAACCCATCCTTTTTTTCAATTGCTTACTTTATAAACATCCTTCATGTCAATTGCTTACTTTATAAACCGAAGCTTTCCAAACAGTAGTTCCAATCAAAGGTATGGTATTCTGAGCAAAATAATCTAGTGATAAAACTCCGTATGTGCTTAATGCCCACTTGTTTGAGTGGAACTGTGGCTCCAACCAAATTGGTTTTTGTGTGCTTACAAATCTGCATGGAAGGTTTGTTGATCAAACTACTTGACTTATTTAGAAGTTAAGTGAAGATTAGTTGGCATTCTCTTAACAAAACAGCCTAATAAGCTCTATTCGTTAAGAATATGTGCTTTCATTTTGTAACATATCTTTTTGTCAATAAAATAATATAAAAAATATTAAATTTGTTATCATGAATAACACAAACTTACCTACATTTAAATTGAAAAGATCAATAAATCCAAGGTTTCCAAAGGTAGTTAAATCTAACTGAATTTGAAATAGTTAGAGAGAGTGCGTTGGCACTTTTGAACCATTATACAAAGTCATTTAAACTTGATCCTCTCTAAGAACTCCCTTGGGAATGCAAGGTTAATGCCTTATAGGTCCCATGTTTAATATTGCTTACAAAAATGTACATGGATTTCAATCCTTAGTTTGGAAATAAACTTATATANTCCCCAACATGCTTTTCAACTTTACATAAATTTGGGAGCATAGCAATCACCTTAATACAAATTTTCTTGGAATATTTTTTCAACATAATCTTCTATATTAAAACCTCAAGTTCCTATAAAAATAGTATTTAAGCCCATTTACACCACCAAGAAACATGCTCAATATCATATATGTGCTCCCAGAAAAACCATTTGTCCCATATTGCTCTTGGGTTGGGCTAACCTCCAATGAGTTGCATTTACATTGGCCTAGTATGCTTCAACTCTGAGGTCATGGAGAAACAAGGAGTTTTGTGTTGGATATTTTATACATATCTTCATAATACTAATGAATGCAAAATGGGGTATAATGGTTCTTATGGATACGTTCTTATTTTGTTGTCAATATTTCATCCACCTAAGCTTTATATGTCATTCTCTGTTAAATGCATTTGATAAAAACATATTGTTACTGATTTAATGAGATTTAATTATCCTGTTAGTTTTACACAAATCAAGTCGACTTGAGGACAGCAGGACCTCCATCACATTAGACACAATTCAGTCATCTCATTTGTCACTAAATCTAGTTATTTTATTTTGGCATGTTTAATGAGCATTGAAACTGAATCAATTTAAACTATCAATGCAGGTTGGACATCGGAGGTGGTAGAGACTTAAATCTTCAAGCACGTACCAGGTCAACATTAAAAAAGGATCTCATAAAATATCTTGGCCCGGTAAGTTTTTATCTTTTTTGTTGTTGTGATATTGACTAGTGTAGGACAGTAGCTGACTCAGTAAATTTTAGCCTGGTGATTATGTCAGGGACGAAAGAGGATTTGTCCCCAGGGGTGGGGTTGTCTCCTGTGGGTCAGAATCAAGTATAGGGAGATCCCCTGTGTTATACCTAATCAACAGGAGATACCACAAGGATTTCCCTGTGATGTCTTCCAGTGGCAAGGACCCATCTCATGGAGGTCCTCTTCTGTTTGGGAATATTGGGATTCCTCCTTCTATTGTGGTGCCTAGGCATGCTCCACGGAACCTGCTTCCTCTAATGGAAAAATAGTCATTTTCTCTTTAATGTATCGTAGAATTTAGAGGTCGCTGCACATATTTAATGATAATTAGGGTGGCGTTGGAAAAAATGATGCCAAAGGGTTGTTGCTCTGCATGGCAACAGAAGACTAAGCACATTCTCTTTAGGCTTGGCTAGTGGCTTTGGTATTTGTATTTTATATTTGGCCATTATGCATTTGTATAATGTGAGAGTATGATTTATGGATGTATCATTGTATTTCTATTTTTTATTTAGCAATGGAAAAACCAGCACTTAATATACTTGAATTGCAAATTATGTAATTGGATATTCCATTATCACTAATTATATGATATATTTTTCCGAGGGGTTCTCCTATATCCCATCCCTTGTAGTTCCCTGAATTTGGGGCTCTCTTCAGCCATCCCCAAAACTTGTCCCCTCTCTTGTGTCACTGAACCTTGCTAAAACATTATGTTGAGTTCTTCTATCAGGACAATAAATCATGTTACAGACTACATTTAGATGCATACTCTGGTGCATTATATTTTTGCTTTTTTGACATTCTTAAAAACAATTCAAAACCACACCCACCTTTTGTTTAGGAAATTGGCCATATGGATTCTGCTATGTCAGTAAATAATTCACGACCTGGAAAATATTTCCGTAGATGCCATTGAAATTTTGCAATTGAATTGATCCAAGTAAGAGGAAGATGTTAATTACGGTCTTCCTTATCTAAATGTATGTTGCAATACAAGACTAGAATATCTCTTGCACACATAAGGGTTGGATGTGGAAGAATAGTAGTCCTGCATCATTTCTTTGGTTGTCCATGGCTTAAAGGTTGGATCGTGCTTATTTGGTTCAGTCCCTTGCAAGGCATACAAAATCTTGATTGTTGGCTTGTAGAAATTTAGAGTTATATCTTAGTTTCCAATGGAGCAATTCATTTTTTTATTTTTGTAGAACTGAATACCCATCCATCCATTAATCAAGCCTTCTAATATTTACCAATTTGGACATGAAATTATAAGGAGAGATGAAATTGTAAATTATATTGTCTTGCTTTAATGCCTTGCCATATTAGGAATTCCTCAATAACAACAATAAAAACTGAGTAAAATTTCAGCAAAAAGTCCCCACACAAACAAACAGAAAGAACAGAACCTTGAAAAAATATTTCAACAAAAAAGGACAGAATTTGAGCAAGAGGAAAATGAGATCTATCATCTAGAGGGATCCTGATTTGGCCTCTATATCAATACAAGTCATCATGCAGAATAGGTGGTAGAGTTTCACCTAGATCCTAATATTGTAGAGTGGTTCAAAAAAAAAACAAAAAAAACAAAAAAAAAACCATTATAGATATTAGAATGTAAGTGTAATCCAGTAACCTTTCTATATTTTGTTGTGATCAGTCAATCCAAGACAATCAATTCCAGGGATGATAGGTAAATCCTAAGGATGATAGGTACCTTTCTGATAACTATTATGTAGCTCATTTGTAACTATTACGTATGGTGTAAGCTTTAACCTAAGTAATATGAGTAATTAGTGATAAGGTATAAAGGTACTATGTACGAGCTTGTAGTACAATGTTAGCTAGCTATGTTACCTACAGTATTCCAGTAATTAATACTCACCCTATAAATACGTGGAAGTAATTATGTTTCCCTAATTAAAATGAGATAAACCCTATTATTACATAGATTTGATTATAGTAAAAATGGAGTTAGAACACTTGATAGCTTCTACATAGTAATCACACATAACATAAGGGTAAACACTATGGAGCTTAAGCTTACACGTGCTTGTTTCACTATGATCTTTATTCACCTATTACGAGTTGGAATACATATACAAAGAGCTTAACTATGGAATATGCATATATTATGTAAAATAAGGTGATTTCTACCATTGAGCTAACACGAGCTTGATGATTAACCTCAAGTAAGCTCGTAGAATCGCTCTAGTGAATGAATACATGTACCAGGTCATCGGGTTCCATATAATGGATAAGCTTACCTAATATGTGTAACACGTATGGTATTATGACTATGACGTTTAAACAAGTAAGCATCATATAGACAATTGACTCACGATCTTAGCTTAACTATGATGTATCACTATTTCTCTAATTAGTGATAGTTGTAGATTAGTGCTTAGTAATACTCGATACGTAATCAACATAAGCTTATTGATTAGGAAAGTACAATATATTGGTGAATACAGTTATACATTACCTTTGCTTACTATTCCTAAGCTCACTATTCCAATACAGGGATTAGCTTATACTTATACGTAATACATTATGGATAATGCCAGATAGGTTTAATTCCATTACTCATATAGATTTGGGGTATATAGTTGTAATTACACTGTTCATTACTCTATATTGTGTTTCCATAACAAGTAGTAGTAATTATCATCAGTGCTGGAATCAGGTTTAGTGTTATAATAGTTATTGCTATAGTGAGTGTACAACTGTTGAACCTTAGCTCTTTCTACGTGATATCAGCTTTTGTAACCCTAGTAGCTAGATAAACATTAGACCTTAGAAGTATACCCATGGATGAGCAATACCATATAGTGTGTAGGATATGATAACAAGCTCAAGTAAACAGAATGGAATAGAGCAGTGTTACTTATGGATAAAGAGGATTCAATACTTCTCATAATGATCACATAATGATCACATAACATGTATTGAATAAGGACCATGTGTTTACAGTTAATACGGGAAAATAGGGAATCACAACAATGTATGGATTTCATTCATATTATGAGCACAACTATTATGTAAGAGCTATACATGTAACTTCTATGATTTCATCTTATCATTAAGCTACTAGTAATTGAAAACACTGATACCATTCACCCTATCTAATATGGATTTACTTATGATGGTTCCTTAGCTTGAATACAACACATGCTATCATATACAGGTATGTATGTTTACTCTATTCAACCATAGGTTTAATACGGTCACATATCCCTGTTATGAGAATCATTATGTCTATTATAGTAGTCAGAATACCAATGGGATTAGTACCTCTACATTATTCTATATTTGTCATTAGGTTAGTAGACATGATGGGTTATGATAGCTTGAATAACAATGTTATTAGGTTACATGGGTTATAGTATATTCTTAATACTATTATATTACTTAAGGTTATACTTTATCTACCTAATTTGTCCAGTACTAGTTATAGATAGGGTGATGAAGCTTACCTTAATAGGCCATATCGTATTAGCTGGCTATGTCACAAAAGGAAGTCATAAGAACTGGTATGAATACAGTACACGAAGGCTATATATGTGATTAGGTATCAGTATAGATTATATTACTTTAATTACATAAGCTCTTATCTACAGGTAAGCTCATTACTATGATTTCCATGGGATTTGCAAATTGAGTCGAAGTTGCAAATTGAAGCCTTTTTTTGGTCCCCCAGAAATTTTAGATGAACATCAAGCAACTTGCTGGTCCTGAGAATGAATAACCTTCAAACATAAGTGGTACCTCAACTCTGAGTGTGTTACATCATTTCTTGGGATTGGCAGTCTATGCGGGGATCTCCTTTACAACCTTCAAATTAGATTTGAAATTTTTTTCATCTTAAACCGGTCATCCCATTTATAAACGAGGTAAAACTAACATCCTTTCCATGCTACCCACAATATCTCTTTCCTCATCAACCTTGTAAAAATGCATTTCCTCTAGAGAAGTGACTTTTTACACATTTATAGCAAAATCAGTTTTGTCATTAAATGTTTAGAAAAAAATTGTGATCTACATGTTGATCTCTTAGACAGTTGTTGGATTCATGTTTATATCATTCTAAAAATATGTTGATGATTGAGGTGCAATTCTTATTAATTGTTCCAAACCTGTTCACAACAATACCCTTTATAGTTTTCCCAAGGAACAATAACTGGGAAGCCATAGAACTTTTCCATGCTTTTTATTGCTTGAAACTTAGCCACTGCTTCTCTTTGTTAGTTTAGTCCTTAGCCATTGCTTCTCAATATCTTCTACAAATTGTCCCGATTTGCTAAAACTCCCCAGGCTTATTACAAATACTTTTCAAAGCCATATTGGATGTGACAAGTTTATCTTCAGAGATATCTCTTTAAATTGATATATAAACTAGTATATGCAGAGTGTGTTGCTTTTTCTTTATGTTTACACTTCAATGTTTCAAGTTTCCATGGCTTCATGACTTCATTGCACATTTGCTTCCAAGCATCATCATGGATTTTCTCATTTGCTTTAAGAGTCTGCATTTAAACACCCTCAAACTTTGTTCTCTATCTGTCCAAAAACCTATATTCAATGTTTTAATACCATTTTGACTGATTGGCGAGCATTTAAGTATGCCTACAGGCATTTTTAAGTGAGCTTGCACGCATTTTAACTTTCCTCGAGGGCATTTCCTAAGCCATGCGAGCATTTTTTACTTGCATGGTGAGCAATTCCTAAGGCCTGCAGGCCTGTGTGCATTTTTGTTGTGCAAGCATGTTTGTCACCAATCATGTGCAGGCATAAGCAGGCATTTTCTTTTTCCACCTGCACACATTTTCCTTTTCCAGCTGCAGGCATTTTCTTTTCTTAGTTCAGTTCTCACTATCTAAAATTTTAGCGCATTTTGAAAATATGCTTGCTTTGAAGGGTTGAAATTTGAAAGGAAGCAAAAGAATATATATTAGTAGTATGAAGGATACTTATAATGGAAACAATATTAACTTGAGACATGTTTCTTGCTATCGCCATTGCAATTCCATCATAATTTGTTGAAATTGCTTTAGCAATTGGAGGACCTAGAGATGATATTTCTTTGCCAATATTTTGGCAGGGTGTTGTAAAAAAGTCAATTTTAGAGACTATAATCACTACATGAAGCATGATGTTGTATCCTCTATTAATGGTATCCTCCTTCAATCTCGTGTACATTTCTTCAGCATATCTTTCAAGATGCTCCCCAATTGATGACTCGAGTCGATCCAATTTTATTATCCTTACCCTTTTATTTATCCTCAAAACCATGATTCATGCTCAAGGTATTTTTTATGAGTATTGGCTTATTATGAACCACGTTTTTCTCCAAGTTCTTTAGATCCCCTTCATATCCCTGTTCCAATTTCTGAGTGCAATTCTTCAAATCAGATCTATCATGGGTTCTATGAGGCTGCCCTGAATGAACAGGTTTCAAACGTTGAATTGTGTTCATATTGGTTTTCTGATTTATGACGTTGAATTTGATAACTACCATGATGTTGGCTTCATGTCAAGTCCTCTTGCAGTGATTTCTAATTCATCACCCTCCTAAAAGGTTTGCGAGTGGCTAGAAATTTCCAAGTAATTCAATATTCTCTGGACAATTGAAATGGAAAATCAAAACCAAACACTGAAAACCAGAAATGGCTCCATGAGGCAGAGAATTGGTGAAAACCAACAATGGTTCAGTTTTTTTGAGAAAAAAATGAAAAAGATAACCAATAAACAAATTGTGTACTTGGTAGTCCTTACTCCTACCCTCGTAGTGAATGTATGAAAAGTATTAGACCTAATATTTTATGAATTACAAAGGCTATGGAGGATCAAATCATTTCCATGCATGATATGGAGACTGATTCATTCTCATTTCTAGAGGATAAATAAAAACAAAGCATTTGAGCATCGAGAAGCGGTATGGTCCGATGTCCTAAAGATTACTCCCATATTCATGCATATCATAGGATGAAGCTTTTGAAGATGATAAAGGACATCATAATATAGATACTTGTTAAATTTCATCAAGAACTATCCAGCTTAAGTTGAATATAAAATTAAATTATAGTGATTTACTAAAGTCTTGCAGATTTGAAGGAAGATTTGGCATAGGTATGGTTATTTCCCCATTACTCCCTCATAATTTTGAATCAAGGTCTAGAATTATTTGAGGGTATAGGGGAAATGTTCCTTTATATTCCCATACAATTTAATAAAAAAATATTAAGTTTAAGCGAGTCAAATAATTCAATTACAGTCAAGTGCAAATCAGTCAAGAAGCTTGGGGAATCAAGAAGCAGTTTTGGAATGGGTACGATATCTTGAATCATACTCCTATATGGTTTTAAATGAATTTCTAAAAATTTTAAGCGTGGTATAGGAAATGTTCCTCCATATATTCATAAAATCTCATTATAAGTGGAAGAGTTTAAGGAGGAATACAAATTCAAATACAATCCCCTAGGGAAAAAGTACTATGACTCCAACAAATAGAGCCATGAAGAAAACATGAAGGGTTTTCAATATTCCAAGGGTATGCAACAGAATTTTTCAAGAGGAAATCATCGATATTAGATCATATCTAGAGGCTATCCATCATCAATATTATATCAAATGACAAAATATTGACAAGGTACATAATGGGCATGCCATCTCCAACAAAATGTAGCCGCGAGTCAACCTGAGTACTCAATCAGTTCAAAGAGCCTCTATTCTTGATCATATCAGTTCATTATCAAGCGAACTAGAAATCCATTAAATCAAGTGATGAAACAATCATGGAATCAAGTAAGGAAAAATTATCATTTCTAGTAATCATCAAACTCAGGCAACTCAAGCTCTAACAATTAAAGGCCATTTCATCTCAAGCATTGACATGCATGTAAAAATCAACATGTTAAGTAAAAAGGTAAGTTCCTAACTTGTAAATATATTCATTTTTCAACAAATGAAAGGCTTAATATCTTATATCATCATATTTTAAAAGTTCCATTTCGATGAGGGCATCAAAAATTTAGCTAGGGGGGAGGAATAGAATGATATGATTGTAACGCAAACAATGTTGCATGAAGAGGATATATCAAAAGTTCTTGTTTCCAAAACATGAGCTTCACCACATTGTGTATTAGTTGATGGACAATTCAAAGTATTAAGAGTTTGTATGAAATTAACAAAATATGAAGATGTCAGTTTCACAAAAAAGCAAGTTCTTTTAGATCAAGTTTGCAGGAACAAAGTGCAGAATTAGCAAAAGGACCGAATGTGAGAGTTTAAGGGTTAACAACCCAAAGCATATTGAGCAGTATAAGCAAAGCATGGAAGCTATAAGTACAAAAAACATTAGACCAGTAATTACAAAAGTGAAAGGTACATGGAATAGAGGAATATCATCATTATTTGGTTACAAGAGAAACAAGTCACTAATACATTCACATTTTCCCGAGTATAAACTTCTTGCAATCGATTTTTCCCTACTTTGGTTTTACTCTTTATTGTGGAGAAAGTTTTATGACAAATTACTTTTATTAAAAATGGATGTTTCTATAGATTCACATGAATCATCCTAACTAGTATGAATATTTCTATGAATAGTTTATTAGGAAGGCATGAACTAGATACTATACAGGAATTAGGGTTTTCAAGATTCTCTTTCATGCAAGGTGAATTGGGTTTCATGAGGTGTATATATTTCATGTTAGAAAATTCAAGTTTTGTAGGAATATAGCTCTCATGTGATGAAGTAATACCTAAATTACTACCAAAAAAAATATTTGCATGAAAAATGTTGAACATTTTGACATATCTATCGTTATCAACCAAAGAGGAATATTCTAACAATAGGATGGAGTCAATTCAAAGGGAATGGTTGTGTGTGGTTCTATCATTCTTGTAAGAACCAACTCATGGTCCTGCAAACCAGAGTTCATTTACTATATTTTAGAATCCCATGAAAAACCCTTCAGAGTTTGTTGTTCACTCAGAAAATTACAACAAAGAGGTATATGGTACTCAAGTTTTGATTAGCTTGCACTTCAAAATGATGTCTAAACTAGAGGAGTCTAGTTTGTGCATATATAGTACCACTACATGAATTAGTCCTCTTAAATGGACAAAATCACAATGGTGTAATATTCGTATCAAAGCAAAGGAATCAATAGCAGGAATATAATTGCATCTCCAACTCTCATGACAATAGTTGCAGCAACAAATTAGGCATCAGTAACACCTTATGAACACCATATGAAAAACATCACCAAAAACTAGGAATTTAATGATGAAGACATTGTATTTTGGGGTGGAAACAAAGGATATCTTGCAACAACATATATGAGTTGGAGAACAACTATATTTTTTAACATGTTCGATTTACTATAGAAACTGCAAGCTATAGCACTTTGCAAATACACAATTTTCTAAAAGAAACTATATTTCCTTTGTAGAAGGTCAATATGTGTGTATGGAAGGTGTTAACAATACTTCCACTTAGCAATAATGGACTCAGTCAAAAGTTAAAACTTTTTAACTTTGTATCTTGGAATATATTAATGGTTTGTTGTTTCTTACATTTGGAGCATTTTTTCAAATTTGAACATTTGTGTTTATTTTGGTTAAATTTATTTTTATTCCTTTGATACTTGACTGTAGTTTTAGCCCTTTGTACTATCTTGATTAGTTTCATAAATGGCTTGTTTGTTTCTTAAATTTGGATTGCATTTATTTTTCTTAGATTTTTATTCCCTTGATACTTGATTGTGATTTGAGCACTTTGTAGCATTCAATGTTTTTTTTTAATTATTATTGTTCTCTTTAAATATTTGATGTTTCGAGGAAAGATGCTTGTATTTTCTTTCACTTTGTTGCATGACTTAAGCATCTTCACCATTTTAATTTTAGAATCTACTATGTTTATTTTATATTTTATTTGAAAAGATGTGTTGGTTTTTAGAAATGGAAATGCAATCTAAGTTGCTAAGCGAAGAGAAAAATGGTCTATGCACTAGCTTACTAGGTTCCTATGCATTCATCATAGGAGACCTATTGACATTGAGACTGACATTCATCTAATGAAATTTTATTGTTGATTTCATGACTAAAAGATCATTACATGGAGCCTCTAGGATTCTGGCCATATTTATAAATAAAGCTTGAAAGAATATGTTGTGGTACGTGTTTCTAAAATTTTCCCTATTGTGAATCATACATGATGAGCATTTGTATTTTATGGAAAGTTTGTAAACTAAAAAAAATGTGTTATTTTTTGTTTTAATGTTTTCTGAGGTACCTTATTATCTTTCTCTTATACAACTTATTCACCTTGATTGTAGGTCGTGCGAGAAAATGAGGACATCCTTGCTAGAAAGATGTTAATGGCAATGTGGATGCTATGCAACCATCCATTGAAGTTTTTTGAGAGCATTGATCAAGCCTTGTATTTTGAGTAGTGCTTCAAACAACTATTTTAATTGTAGCTATGTTTTTAGATTGAGGGGGATGATTGGGCCCAACATACTTTGTGAAAATTGACTGTACATTGAGTGTAATATGATAAATGAGCTTCACACTTTGATAAAATGTTCTACTGTAAATTGCAAATATTTATGAAATCATCTCTTCATTTTATCTCTAAGGAGGTTTGAACTTAGTAGTATACAAGTAGTTGTGATGAATAAAGTCAACAATTTACCTTTGAAATTGGATTTTCTTTACAAGGTGTTCTAGTACAAGAGTACGTGACAATTCTAAAGTAAATACAACATCATGTAGGTAATTTTATTAAGTCAAATTTTGTCAAGACTTAAATTTATATCTTTCAATGAAAAATTCCACAAAAATTACAAGATTTTTAATTAAGTGAAAGATTCGCTAAATATTATACAAGGTTTTCTAATTTTGTGAAAGTTTCGTCTTATTTCACAAGATTTTATAATTTTGTGAAAGATTCACCAATAGTTTACAAGATTTTATAATTCTATGAAAGATTCGACCATATTTTACAAGGTTTTATAATTCCATGAACGATTCGCCAAAAAATTATATATACATATTGTATTATTGATAAAATAACCTTCACACTTTGTCATGTATCATGGGGATTCGCCCAATTATTATATATATAAATTTAGGGGGGGTTCTTAAAAATTTCCTTGGTGGGAGTATGGGGATGAATAAGAATGGAATCTAAGCAAGGATACAGGAGAGATTTTTTAAATGGAGTTGGAAAGCAAAACCATGTGTTGGTTTGGCTTTTTCTTTTGTTTTTTAACTTTCTTTTTCCTTTCTTTTGTTTATTTACCTTTTTCTTTTCTTTTATCTTTAATTTTTAATTTTTTTCTTTACTTTCTTTTCTTTACCTTTTTTTTCTTTTCTTTTTTTACTTTCCCCCTTTTTGCAACTAGCCTGGAGTTAGAGATTTTTTTGTTCTTCTTATTTTTCTTCTAAAGATTTTGGGTTACAAACCCAATGTATTTAAAATTGGGCCACGAGATTCCAATATAAACAAAATAAACCATAGGTTATCTGAAAAGAAAGACTCTCATACCAAATGGAACAATAAAATATTGTTTTTATGAGAAACCCCAATGTAACTAACGTAAGTGGTCTATAAATGGATCAATAGTAATGTAAAAATGAATTGTATGATACATGATGAATAGTTACATAGGTTTGGGATTTATATAATCTCGTCATGCACTTTTTCATAAAATGGCATGACTATTGACTTTAGATAGTCTTTAATTAATAATAAATTAATATTAATATAAATTTATTATTTTATTGTTGCATAGCCTCTACCGCACATGCCACAAAATTCGTACCACAAAAAAAATGTTTTGTATCTTGATTGTATTCTTGCAAGTGATTTATCTCAAAAGAATCCTTGTTCTGTGCTTTTTTTTGTGGTACACAGTATATACACAACCATGGATACCCTAGTCAAGGAGTTGGACACCTTTATAAAAATCCTCAAATTAAAGCTACAAAGCAATATCATCGATCAAGTTAGTTAACTTGATACTAATATTAAGTCACTTCAATCTAAGTTGGACACTTTCATGGACAACTTGGGTCGTATGACTGATTCCAAGCATATTAAACTATAGTCATGAGACCACCCAAAAGGTTCAATCCTTTAATGGTTGTGGGTATTGCAACATTTCTTACCGCCCTAAAATGAAAAACAATTGGTGGCACCAGTATCCCAAGGTAGATACGAATAGGTTTGATACTTCTTACTCCATTGGTCGGGTTACCCACATGTAATACTACTTCTTCATCCATGGAATTACTAATGATATGATGAAACTCTAAGTGGGGATTTTATACTTGGATCAAGAGAGATGGAAATGGTGCCAATGGCATAAAAAATCCTATTTCGATGACATTACCTTGGGTCAGTTTGTGAAATCCATCTATGTATGTTTTGATAGAGACACTCACTACTTGGATAAGCTAACCAAGTTACGCCAAACAAGCATAGTAACTAAATTTACCATTTCCTTGGAGTAATTGGTCATCCCCATAGAGGTTTTAATGATTCTTTTTATATGGAATATTTTAGTGGTCTCAAGGAAGATATTAGAGAACAAATTCTCATGAAACGCCCAAATTTTTTGTTGGATACCACTCAACAAGATCTAGAAGTTAAGCAAGTTATTCAAAGTTAGGCCAAAAATTCCTTTTTCATTTCTCACACTCAATGAACAATGACCCCTAATACAATACCCTCATCTTCTCAGCTACATAAATTCCACAAGTTATCCCCAATAAAAATGGCAGAACAACAACGAATTGCTATAACTATGGGTGGGAGGTATGTCATAGGTCACAAATGTAAAGAACAAAAGTTATTTCAAATAGATGTGTCCTCCCACAACCGGTAGGAAGACATATTAGAGGAATATATTCATGAGCATGTAGCTGCATAGACCAACTCTCCAACTCATGAAGACCTAGTGCCCATATTTGCCTCTGGAAGAACACCTAATTTCCCATCAATGCTTTATCCATGGTATTTCTTCCCCTCATACCCTAAACTAATTGGCTACATTTTTTTTTTTGTATATGGAGTAATCGGCAACTAGCCGGTTTCGTACTCGCGTGACATGGGGTCGATTCCGACCGCTACCACTATAACCTCCAGGAAAATACACTGAGCCCCACAACGCATCTCAGGCTACAACGAGGTTTGAACCTTTGACTTGATTAACAGCCCGTACACCTTAACAAGTGCATGGTTGCCAATTGATCTACACTTCGGGGGGTAAACTAATTGTCTACATTAATCCCCAATAAAGTGATTGTTTTGGTTGACATTGACAACATCCACAATTATATTAATAGACATGTTGTTTAAGTATCCATTCTTATGTTCATGCAATCTCTAATTTTCAAATTATGGTCGTAATGGAGGTATAATGAAATGTGGAGGATGATGAAAAAATGCACGACTTCAACTGGGAGACTATCAACTTAGGGATCAAATGTTTTGCATTGATATTTAAGTGGTTGTGATGTTATCCTTGGGGTATATTGATTACACATAGTTAGCTCGATCACCATTTATTTTAAGGAGCTACACATGAGTTTCAACATAGATTCCTGAACATGTACTTTGAATGGACTTCCATCAAGCTCTCCAAATATTATCCTCTCTCACCATATAGAGAAGATCTTTAAAAAAGGCCACTTAAGCATCATTTCCCAATTCCATTCCATTCAAATCATGGAAAACCCCACCTTACAAATTCACCTTGAATTGCAGTTGGTTTTGACCAAACATCAATAGGTCTTTGACACACCCAATAGCATAGCCCCCTCACATGGGGTACATTATCATGATATTCCATTAATTCCCAGTAATAAACCCTCAAAATTGCACCCTTATAGGCACTCATTTTCCCATAATAATGAAATTGAAAATATTATTCAAGAACCAATGGAGTTTGGAGTCACTTGTTCCAACACTAGTCCTTATTCATTACTAGTGGCCATGGTATTCAAGAAGAAAGGAAGTTGGCACATATATCATGATTTTTATGCTCTCAATAAATTGACTATCAAAGAAAAATTCCCCATACCATCTATATGAGGATCTCTTGGATTAATCCATGGTTCCAAATTCTTCGTGAAACTTGACATCCATTTAGAGTACTATCAAATCTAGATGAATGAAGCAGATATTCCAAATACTTATTTTAGTAACCATGAAGGCCATTATGAGTTCTTAGTAATGTAATTTGTTATTTGCAATGCCCCATCTACATTTCAGAGCCTCGTGAACAAAATAATTCAACCATTCCTCCTTGAATTTGTGTTTGTCTTCTTAAATGATATCTTGAATCCCAACAAAAGATGGGATGCTCATGTAAAGCTTGTGGATAGAGCATTGTGACATAACCCAAGTGGTAGCATGTACAAGGCTAAATGTATATGATATAACCCCATGGGGGCCATATATTGGGATAAATGTATATGTAATAATGGGTGGCTTAATGATGGGGCCTCATTTGCAATGAGTGAATAGATCTATATAAAGGTAATGTAGTCCTTGTTGAGTGAATATGTGGAATGGTTATATGAATGTCTTGAGTTAACTGGAAAAGGATCTCCTATTATTTTAGGAGTAATTGTGTAACTTATATTTCTTTTGTTTATTGGAGTTGTGCTCCATGTTTACATGGTTGTACATTGTGTGTACTCTTGTCACTTATGATCATTTTAAGGATTTGGATCATAAGACATTGCAACTCCTTCAAGGTCATCAATTGTTCCTTAAATGTTCCAAATGTGATTTTAGGGATTTAGAGGTAGAATACTTGTATCACATTGTCAGTTAAGATGGGGTGTGAGTGGACCCAAATAAAATTGAAGCAATGCAATATTGTTCATGCCCAAAAACCCTAAATATCTTACATGAGTTTTTAGGACTTACTGACTACCACAAAAAGTTTGTGAAAAACTATAGGATAATTATCACCCCCTTAATAACCTTAGTAAAAAATAATTACTTTGTATGGTATGATGTAGCCAAGAAGGCCTTATTAGTTTTAAAAGAGGCCATGTGCACCACACCAATATTAGTATAGCACGATTTTACGTAGACATTTGTCTTGAAATGTGATGTTTCAGGTAGAGATATTGGTGTAGTGTTGACGCAAGAAGGATAAACCTTAACATTCAAGTTTGTAAAAGTTTATGTGACACAATTTTGAGAAAGTATACCTATGAGAAATAAATGATTGCCATCCTTAACATAGTCAATACTTTCCAACCATATCTTATTGTAAGGCGTTTCTAAATCAAGATAGATCATCAATATAGTTTGAAGTATTTTTTGGAACAACGATTGTCCTCCCCACCATAGCATAAGTGGGTCACTATGATGTTTGGTATATGATTATGAAATCATCTATGAAAAGGGAAAATACAATGTTATCATGAATGCATTCATAAGGAAATATAATGAATATGTATCTCTCTTTGCTTTATATTCACAAGAACAAAAATGGTTAATAGAAGCACATTATGAGTAGTTGACCAATGATAAGATGTCTCATCTCATGAAAAGACTTCGGGAAGACCCCAATCCTATGAATGGCTACACTTTCTAGCAAGATACATTGAGGTATAAAGTTTGCCTTTTTCTAGTACCAAACTCAACTTTAAAATAAAATATACTAGAAGAGTTACATTCATCTTCTATGGTAGGTCATGCAGAATTTCATAAAACCTCTGAATGCATTATGTGATATTTCGTTTGGGAGGGAATGAAAAATAACATCCACAATGAATATGACACTCGTTAAAGAAACAAGAGTTATATAGAATAAAATTCAGGAAAAATGCAATGACTGCTAATACTAGCCACTATTTAAACACACGTCCCCATGGATTTTATTGTCAATCTTCCAAAACCATGAAACAAATATCATAGAGGTGGTTGATCTTATTAATTTGTCACGGTGCTCTAAGAACTGAAAACATAGTCTCACAAAGAATTCAGACAAATATGCATAAAATTGGAAAAATTGTGCTGCAATGGAAGTAGCAGCTTTGTATAATCAAATGAAAGAATGATGATACAATACAATGATCATGCCAGATGCATGAATGCCAAGACAATTCAAATTCCCAAGGAGGTCATTCGAATTGAATGAGTGAGTCTAGCTTAACTGAATGTAAACCACAGTAAACACTCAAGTTAACCACTGATCAAAAACCTAATTGACTCAACTGAGCCCTAACTGAAGTCGAAGTGCAATAAATGACTGAGTCTAAGTGAAAGTATCTCAGACACATGTCACTGCAAGCCAACCAACAAGTGGTAGTGCATCAATGACTCCAATGAACCCCGATGAGGTTAACTGAAGTGTAACTGACTATCAGAAGTGGTTGGATGCGCCCCTGTTGACTCCAGTTCATTAAATAATCATTAAATAATCAATTTAATGAAGGGAGGCACCTTCACTTCTCTGTTTAACTGATTGTAACCATCAGTTAGCAATAAATTGCATTTATGACACTCAGATCACCCCCGGAGTGCTCCAGTTAGCCTCCCCGAATGTAGGAGAAGGCTAAGTTAGCCTCCTTGACTTGAGGTAGGCATGGGTGTGCTCATGCTAATGTCATACAGTGCTCCTCTGATGTCAATTAGGTCAATAAAACTTAGGATAGTGGTTTAACTAGGACAAATTGACCAAAATGAGTGTGTATGGTGGTAAATGTCTCCAACAACCCCCCTTAAGATATACTCAGGAGGAGTAGAAAACATAAAGTGCATAAGAATTCTAGGGCCCTGTAAATAAAGGCCATAGGTCACCCTGTACAATACTAAAACTCAAACAATGCTCAAAAACAAACTAAGTGAGGAAAAGAGGGAAAACCCAGTGGGAAAAAACCCCCCTCAAGTTGAACACTGAAAGTAGTTGGATCACCCTGATGAACTCACCCCCAACAGTGAAAGGAGGTAAGTGAACTTATTTTCTCAAAATATCTTGGTGAAGATGTCTACAATCTGCTCATCAGTAGTGCAGTATTACAGAATGATGGTCCTGCCATGCACTAGCTCCCTGATATAGTGCATGTGTATCTCTACGTGCTTGGTCCTCTGCCTGGTAACTGAATTTGTGGATATCTTAATAGCACTTTTATTGTCACAAAATAGGATAGTGGATAAATTACTACCAAGATCAAACTCTGAAATAATGCCTTGCAACCAAACAGCTTGGATGCAAGCATTCACCGCTCCTCGATACTCGGCCTCTGCTGAAGACAATGCTATGGCGGCCTGCTTTTTGCTAGACCAGAAAATGGGGCCACCACCAAACATGAAGACATATCCAAAATTTGACTTCCTATCAATAGAATCACCCGCCCAATCGAAATCTGTGTATCCAACCAGCTCTAGCTCAGAGTCTGCAGCATAGTGAATGTCGTAGGTCCTGGTTCCCTGAATGTACTGGAGGATCCTCTTGGCTGCCTTCTAATGAAGATCATGGGGATGCTGCATGTATCTTGATACATCATTCATGGCATAATATATATCAGGCTGAGAATGAGTCAAGTACAACAAGCTACCAATCAGCTGTCGATAAATAGTGCAGTCCATGGGAGGTGTGCTTTTTCCTTCTTCAAGGCTGATCCCTGAAAGGAAAGGGAATGGTGCAAGCCTACATTCAGCCATGTTAAACTTGAATAACAGGTATGATATGTATTTGGACTGAGTGACCATAATCCCATCAGAATTTTTCTCAATTTCGAGCCCCAAATCGCTCATTTCAAATGCATTGTGGAGAGCAGTTTTGATGACTGAAATAGAAGCAACTGTGCTACCTGTGATCAGTAAGTCATCAACATATAAAGAAATTAGTAATCAAATTACCATCAGACTTATGTATATACACATTTGGATCTGATCTACACCTTTGGAATTTTTGCGAGAGAAGGAAGGTATCCATCTTGGAATACCACTCTCTTGGGGCCTGTTTTAACCCGTATAGTGACTTCTTTAGCTTGCAAACCAAAGATGGATCAAATATGTAGCCCTCGGGATGCTTCATGTATATCTCCTCATGAATATCTCCATGCATAAAGGCTTACTTAACATCCATATGATGCACTTCCCAGTGCTTAGATGCTGAAATTGCTAAAACTAGGTGGATGGAGTCCATTTTTGCAACCGGTGCAAAAGTCTCATGGTAGTCCACACCTTGGACCTAGGAGAAACCTTTTTCCACCGGCCTTGCCTTGTATTTTTAGGTGCTTCCATATGCAGCAACCTTAGTTTGAAACACCCACTTGCATTGAACCAATTTCCTTCCCAGAGGAAGAGAAACTAGCTCCCAAGTAGTGTTTTTCTGAAGAGAATTCATCTCTTCATCCATGGCAACTTGTCGTCTCGGATCCTTCTGAGCATGGTAGTAGGACTTTGGGTCTGAACTTATCATCAAATAACCAGATTCATACAGCAAATAATCAGGACAAGAGAGAGCAATACCTGCTCTTTGGAAATCAAACCGGGTTCTCCTTGGATCATCCGGATTTCCAATGTTATCTCCTGCGAAGGAGAGTGTCTGTCGGGCCCAAGTTGGGAGATGATTTTGTACTTCAGGTTCTGATTCAGCATCTAATGTTTTCTGTACACTGATATAAAAAATCATAGGATCCAAATCAGGGTCATCACAACCAATTTCATTATCCAAATATTCAGTAGAATAGGAAGAAAATTCAGCAATTTTCTCCTTCACTAGTTCCACCTCCTGAAGAGGCTCATTGAACTTGACACTCCTTTCAATGATGATCTATTTTGTTTTGATATCCAGCAGCTTGAAACCTTTTGATTCATCAGGATACCCAATAAATAGACATTCTATGCTTTGCAGTTGCAAATCCCTCCTTTTATCAAGTGGAATTCGGGCCCATGCAGTGGATCCAAACACCCGCAGATTCGACACATCCGGCTTGTGTCCGAAGTATGCTTCGAAAGGGGTATTCCCTTTCACAGATGAGTGTGGTACTCTATTCTGAATATATGTTGCAGCATGCATGGATTCATCCCACAAATTTTCATCCAACTTCTTTGATTCCAACATACAGGTGGTCATCTCCTTGAGAGACCAATTCTTCCTCTCTGCTACACTGTTCTACTGGGGAGTGTAGGGAATTGAATGTTGGACCTGAATACCACTTTGGGAGAATATGTGAAGCAACTCATTACTGACATACTCCCCGCCATTATAATATCTCAAGATCTTGATCTTTTGGCCAGATGCATTCTCGATCAAGGCCTTCAGTTCAGTGAATTTTTCACAGACTTCAGACTTCTTTTTGATAAAGAAGACCCATGTGTACCTGGAAAAATCATCAATAAAAGTCAGAAGATACCTTGATCCATTCATGTATGTGATAGGAATGGGACCACTGATATCATAATGTATCAGTCCCAAGATGCATGTAGCTCGGCTTGCCTTCCCCCGATTGAACTTCTGCTCAGGGTGATTTCCAACAACACAACCCTTGCAAGTTCCAGTGTTTTCCTTGATGACCGGGAGGCCTTCAACCATGGAATTTTTCTATAATTGTTGCAAGTATTTGAAGCTGAGATGGTCAAACCTCTCATGCCACAATATACTAACTTCATTTCCATGAGTCAGCAGTGCGATGGGCTTTGCATCCGCCACAAAATGGGAAAACTCATAGTATTTTTCATGATGGTTTGCAAGGCCTTTTGCAACAAGTTTCCCGAATGCAAGTTCCGTGATCTCTACATCATTCGGGTTGAAGGATACTCTCTTGGGAACTCCTGTATGTGTCATTTGATAAACACTTAGGAGGTTTGATGCCAGAGACGGTACATACAAAACATTTGAAAAATAGCCATTCTCAAGATCAACAGTACCTGGTCCTTCTGAAATGATGGTGGAGTCATCTCCCATGTAGATGGGGATGGATTTTCCGGTCTCCAAAGATGAGAAGGAGTCTCTTTCAGCCATCATGTGGTTCAAAGCTCTAGAATCTATCAATATTGCTTTGGACTTCGAAGTGCTTTCCATGAGGGCATGACCTCTTTCATGCTGTGGTTCCTGATCTTGTTGATCTCTCCTCCAAAATCTTTTCGAAAGATTGATGTGATTTCTCTGAAGGAGAGAGGTAGCTTCATCAAGTTTCTTCTTCATGCAGGCATGTTCAGGGTGGAATCCCTTCCCGTAGTATGAACACTTGACTTTCTCCTTTCCATGATGCCCTTTTCCTTTGTTCTTCTTTGAGTCGGAAGACTCTTCATGCTGCTGGTTTTCAACTTTAGGCTTAGGAGCTTTGAATTTAGTTTTTGGGTTCTTCTGCTGCTTTCCTTTACCCTTCAGATCTTTGGGCCCCGAGACATTGAGGGCTTGATCACGAAAGGATATGATGATCCCCATCTGGACAAGCTTATCATGTTCACTTGTTAGGGACTCAATGAAGGCATTGAGTGAAGACATCTTCCATCTAGGGGTTGTGAGCTTCCTCGCATGGAATGTAGAGACAAAAACCGAATAATCAGCTCCAAGCTTGGAGAGTATGGCGAGGATGAGTTGATCATCCTCCTTCTCAACTTTACAT
>LPNX010472320.1:49091-98686 GCA_001517045.1 Pseudotsuga menziesii | reverse complement strand
ATTGAAATCCTATTGGTTCTTGAATTCCAACTCACAAAAACTTATTTTGGCACGTTTTCTTATAAGGCCCATTTTAGACCCCAAATTTCCTCTAATGTCAACAGTAAGACAATGTGCTTGAACTTTGTGAAAAAGTCATTCAAGGTCTAGAAATTGGAAGGCTGGAGAGACATCAACTCATTCTCAAGCTGTTATACTCTCAAATCATCCTACTTTCCATACAGGGTTTCCAATTTGTCCCAGATTTCCTTTGGAGTCTTCAATCCCGAAAGATGGAAAAGAAGATCCCGGGAAACAGAGGGGCACAAGAATCTGAATGCTTCATCTTTCTTGTTCAAGAATCTAGCTTTGTTTGTCACAGAAGCAAGCTCTTATTCAGTGTCCATAGTGACCTTATAGAGTCCTCTAAAACCTAGCTAGATCTCCATGTCTCCTTTCCATGAGTGGAAATTGAACAGAGTCAAGAGTTCTACGGAAGAAGCCATCTGAAACTGCTGGAGCGAATGCTTTCACCTATTTAAAACCTGAAAATCACAACAAAAGGGGCACCGTAAGGTTAAACAGCCTGCACATTTTAGGCTTTCATCACACCCAGCATAGACAATCAAGCAAGCTTGATCAACAATTTCCTTGCTTGGGGTATTAAGTGGTAAGCCTTGGCTTCTGGTGCAGTGCTAGAAATTTGAGCTTTTGCTCAATTTTTCATGCAAGATCTGTCAAAAACCTTATTTTTGAGAGCTCTGAGCTTTGTCCCACTGTGAGCTCTGATACCATATTAATTTGTCACAGTGGTCTAGGAACTGAAAACACAGTCTCACAAAGAATTTAGACAAATATGCATAAAATTGGCAAAATGACGCTACAATGGAAGTAGCAGCTATGTATAATCAAATGAAAGAATGATGATACAATACAATGATCATTCCAGATGCATGAATTCCAAGACAATTCGAATTCCCAAGGAGCTCATTCGAATTGAATGAGTGAGTCTATCTTAATTGAATGTAAGCCATAGTAAACACTCAAGTTAACCACTGATCAAAAACCTAATTGACTCAACTGAGCCCTAACTGAAGTCGAAGTGCAATAAATGACTGAGTCTAACTGAAAGTAGCTCAGACACATGTCACTTCAAGACAACCAATAAGCGGTAGCACATCAATGACTCCAATGAACCCCGATGAGGTTAACTGAAGTGTAACTAACCATTAGAAGTGGTTGGAGGCACCGATGTTGACTCCAATTCATTAAATAATCAATTTAATGAAGGGAGGCACCTTCACTGCTCTATTTAACTTATTGTAATCATCAGTTAGCAATAAAGTGCATTTATGACACTCAGATCACCCCCAGAGTGCTCCAGTTAGCCTCCCCGAATGTACGAGAAGGATAAGTTAGCCTCCTTGACTAAAGGTAGGCGTGGGTGTGCTCATGCTGATGTCATACAGTGATCCTCTGATGTCAATTAAGTCAATAAAACTTAGGATAGTGGTTTAACTAAGCCAAATTGACCAAAATGAGTGTGTATGGTGGTAAATGTCTCCAACATATCTACTTTCCAAATATGCTCACTTATGTTCCCTCCAACGAGCCTTTACACCGACAAATGGCGCCGAAATGTTTTTGGATTAGATTTTTAAGCTACACAGTATGCCTAGATCCATTCTTTTTTATAGGGATCCTACATTCACTAGCAAATTTTAGCAATACTTGTTTAGATTACAGGGCTCCTAGTTGAAAATGAGCACAACTTATCATCCCCAAATTGATGGTCAAGAAAAAGTGGTCAATAAGTGTATCAAAACCTATTTGAGATGTTTTGCATCTAAATAAAAACACCAATGGGCACAAAGGATACTTCTTTCTGAATGGTGGTATAACACCACTTATCATGATTTTAACAACATGACACCATGTAAACATATATGTGGCCAAAAACAACCTTCAATGGTTTCACACTTAATGGGTAATCTCCACAGTGCAGACCAATGGATAGTTTGCTTCACATCTTTTGCTTCACAAATGAGAAGCCAATCTTCGTACAGTTAATGGAAATTTGGTTATGGATTATAATCGCATGAAGAAATAGGTGGACCAACATCGAACTAAACATTCATTTGAGAAGCCAATCTTCATACACTTAATGACAATTTGGTTATGGATTAGAATAACATGAAGAAATATGTAGACCAACTTTGAACATAACATTCATTTGTAGAAGTGCATTATGTTCCTCTCCCTCCAGCCTTGTAAACATACATCTCTTAAAGGTAAAAGCCATTAGAAGTTGGCACCAAAGTTTTATGGACTGTTGTTGCCTTTCACACACCTTGGGGTTAAACGCAGCAGAAACATTCAATCTTCTAGGTGTGTCCTTGGGGGAAAATATCGAGTCAACTACTGTCACTTGATCCTGACTCCTCGATTTAGGCAAAACTCCTAACGAAGCCAATGGGGGTGGTCCCTAAGATAGAGTTGTCTAAGGCTCTTAAGTTTTAGTCATTAATGATGAAGTAAGTTTTTTAGAAGTTTTTGGAGTAAAATTATTGAGACAAGATTGTTTGCAAATTTAAGTAAATATTCAAAAACATAACATCAACACATAAAGAGAGAATAAAATAATTGCAGATCAGATCAGTTCCAATGGAGTCAAAGTGAAATAATGTTGTTGAAGTAAGACGTTTTGAAAATGTGTCTTGGTCAATTTTAATTATTAAGAGATGAGTTGAATTATGAGAAGAGAATTCTCGATATAGTGGAAGTAATGAGAATGTGTCCGGAAGATCACTAAAGTGGTTCCTCACTTAGAAATGTGGTATGAATTGGAGTCTCTGAGAATGTGCCCAACACTACACCAACAAGGGCGTACCCTGACTATATCTCAAGGTCACTACTCAATTGTTCTCGCTTCCTTTGAAGAATTTGTCCATGATTGTCAACTATCGTACGCCGAAGTTTCGTAATATGTCTAAGGGGAGTTGATTTTATTAATGAGTTATTAAAATTAATATGAAGAAATTAGAATGTGTCGAAAACCACTTTTTATTTCCCAACGACCAGGCAAAGCCCGTAGAGGGAAAGAGCATACACGACTTGACGACAAAATGTTTATTCCAATTTGATACAGCAAATAAGTTTATAAAATCAAAGGACTAATGAAAAATTAGAACTGTAACTATGTGTTACTTTCTGATCATCCACCAATAATCGACAAAGCCTTTAGTTGGTGGCAAGAGCATACTTCATGGAAACGAGTTGGGTAAGAAATTAAAACTTATTATGAGATGAAATAAATTAAAAACAACTAATCTATACAGCCTTTCAAGAAGGCGGATTGTGTGTAAGTGTTGATTAGTAAAATGAAAACCATGAAAAAGGATTTGAATCCCCCAGGGGGGATGGAGTGTCAAAGTCCCAAATTTCCAAAAAATTTAAAACTTTGAAAATACTGATAAACTTCATTAATGCAGTTAACTAATTGTTTTAATTAGTTATATGTTAATGAATTTCATAATCTGAATTATCTACTTGATTCTGTTTATCTTATAGAATAATTCTTTTCCAGTTTACTGACTTGTTTCTCTTTGCGACCACAAGGTGGAACTGTCTTAGTATCCTGGGCTTACTTAGCTTTTGAGCTAACGTGGAAAGTTTACCTGCTCTTACAGATTTACAAATAAGAAAGATCCGGTGCTACTTGTCAATAATTCGTTACGCATATAGACATAAGTTCGACACAAAAATAATAGCTCAGTAAAAGAATATAAATGCTATGCAATTCACAATGCTTTATGAGGTAAAAACATTAAATCGTTATTCTTTTAAAAATGCCATGGAAACGAGATTCAGTTCTATCAGTATCGATGACAGTTGCTTTCTCTCCAGTGGTTATAATATATAGTTTTTATTGTGTACTAAACTCCGCAATGTTTTCCATAGTCGTCGTGCATGTAAACGTCTTAAATCTTTCTTTGCCTGCAGACAAAATGATGGCAGAAATATTACGTTAAGAGTCTATCTTAAATTGTGAATCTATACTATGTATGTCATGTTAGATTTGATTCCCCCATGAAATATGAAAGTAGTGCGCAATAAAAATAAAGAGTTTTTATACTTCTATTCTATCTTCCAAGGCTTGGAAAGTTTAAAGGAATTATAACATTATTACATACTATTCTCAAAAAGAGTTAAGTTAATGTTGATTCACCGAGTTCTTTTACACATAACTCAATTGGAAGATATTGTCTAGTTATGATTGTTAATCGTCATGGTGTTACCTATTAACAAGCCTGAGAAATACTATAATGCTTAATATTTCTTTTTGTTTGCAAACTTGATAGTTTTAAACAAAGATAGTGCTTAGAGGCATTACTAGAATCAATCTCATAAGGTGGTTCCTTATCATATCTAGGTCTTATGAGCTTCCCTTCCTTTTTTTGTGTTAAACCAAGGCATATTCTTAATGAATCTGTAACCTTTGAACGAATAAACACCATGTTAATATAATAATGGTTAGTAATAATGGTCTCACCCTTGATGAGTCTTAAGGCATAACTTTGCATTGTTGAATCTTTAGTTATTGATAAGTGGCATAATCCTTGCCACCATTATAATAGTTTGTTGAAAGATTATTTTGCAAATCATAGAAGAAAGGGTCATGAATAAGGAGCGCACCAATAAAGAAACTATGGTTTTGACCTTGATCTAAGTTTTATAACTTTTATTTTACGCTTCCTTTACATGTATAAGGTGCTAACTTGTGCATTGGTGTAAATTCACATTATGATATAACCTCACCCTTGTGGTAAGGTTTCTTTGGTTCGATTTTTACAACTTGAAGGCTAGGTTGACATTTGGTATCAATGAACCTTGTAGAAACTTCGCTCATCGCATGATTTGGATGAGAAATCAATTGAATGATTGATCACCGAAATTATGCAGTTCTTACCCACTGCATGCAAATAATTAGTTGTCTACGTGGACTCGTCGTAGCCATTTGTTGTGAGGCTAAAAAGGCAGTCTCAAACCCTAGCTTTGTCATTCTCTCCATCGTCTTCAGGCCTCTGGCCGCTCTTCTACTATGTTCTTGTCTGCACTGTCACTTGCATCCCACCGCTGGAAGTCTTCCTGCTTGTTCTGCACCTCGTGAGCTCGTCCCGAATGCACCATAGAGAGGTGTTGTCACAAAAATGGTTTGTTGCTTGGTTTAGGTTAGTGGTTCTTCCTCTAAGTTTCACCATCGCAGCTCGCTCAAACCAGAACCTTTTGACTGTAAAAATTCTCCTATCTCTTTAGCCTGGTAGTGAGAGTCGTGGTCTTGCATTTCCAGAGTTGCTGGGGTATAAGTTTTTCTTTGCAGCATATGCAAATTTGTTGAAGAATGGTTGCGGCCCAAGCTTTTACCCTTGCTTGGCCAGTTGCTTCGATTCTAAGTCATCGTTGGTATATACTGTGTTAGTAATCTTCTCCTCGCTGTGGCAGATGAAAGGTTTACTTCTCTTTGCACTGGTGGCATCGTTTCTTCTCGTGGGTGGTTACGTTACCTTAAAATTATAGGTAAGATTTTACTAATATGTTTTAAATTCCTTAATCGTTCGATTCGTTACAACTCTGCTTTTATAAATGCAAGTTACTGATAAAATAAATTGTGGGTGCTGTGGTTACAGGTGACAGCTCGACCTTCTGCGTAGAAAGAGCAAGACTAGGACAGCTGCTAGCTTACGGGTAAGCCTTGGACTCTCCATGGCAGTTCTTCCTTGTCCGTTCCCTTATGGGACATTTGCTGGTTGGTCGTCGTGGCCTGCAAAACACTCGTGGTTTTGGTTTACTTGAGTTATTGATTTACTGTTTTTAGTTGATGACAAAACCCTTGCTTATTGCGGGGTTTCCGGCTTAGGCCGTGACTGTAAATTTTGATTTTTGAACTGTTTACTGGTGTATAAAAGTAAAAATGATAGAAGGCTAGTAAAGCCTTACTCTGTTAGTTTTCGTTGAAGCCGAGAGGCATTTAAAGAGCTTGTACTCTTTGGTTTTACATCTCTGTTGTAATTTTTGAGATACTAGGGTTTTACCCTAACTCGGAATATGAAGAAATTATTTTTATCGTTTCTTTAATTATCTTTTATTTACAAATAAATACTGTAAATTATTTGTTTATTACTTTATATTGCATAAATGATTACTTAAGCTCGGTGATTCGAGCATGTCTATGTTCTGTAATTTTCATTTCTGCAAGTTATTTGCATTTAAAATTACTTTGTAAATTATTAGGATAATTGTATATTGTTTCTATATTATCTTGATTTGATTTACTTCAATTCTAAATAAATTTTAAATATTGTTTTATAATTGTTATCTTTCAGAATATAAGTAATTTCATGTTTTTACAGTCGTACTTATGTAACTGATAGTTACATCTTTTAAAGTGCAGAATTCATATTTACTTGTTATTTATTATAATGAAATAAGAATATTAGCTTACCTGTAAGTAATATTGCTCCTATAATTATATATGTTATCTTTATATCTAGTTTATCTATAGGTGTATAGAGAGATAGTATTCTATTGTTTATTTCTTATGTTACCCTATTTATATTACAATAATAGTATTTATAAAATAAAAGAATAACAAACTATCTATATTCTTTCCTATGAACTGTATTGTAGTGTTTGTTTTAAATTATAAAAGAAACAAGTTAGTAGTTGTATAACTTGTTTAAATTCAGTTAGATAAGTAAAATGAACAAGTTATTTACGTTACAGCTTAATTAAAATCTTAAACCAATTAGTTTTAGCTTAGAAATAAATCTAAGTTTATCTATCCTCACTCACAGTTTGAATTCTGTAATACATTAGTTATTTATTCTATACAGGAAAGAAATAACCCGTAGAGCTGAAAGGCATTCTAATTTTGCCTATCACTACATATTTAACTATTATAATCTTTTCTTTTGTTTCAGAATAAAATAATAAGATTACAGAGATGAACGTTGTATAAAGAACTGTTTATCTACCAAAAACATATTACTGTTAATACAATGATATAGCTTCTTTTTCCTTTACTAAAATCTGACATTCACAGTCTAAGTCTAACCCTAACTCTACTCCATGTACAGAATGCTATTTCTTCTCATATAAAAATAAAAGTAAACATTCTCTTAATCAAACTAACATCTTATTTAAAATTTGTATCGTACTATCTTCATTTAAATACACCACCTGTGCTAGAGTACGATCTGGATTACTCCAGATGGGGAAAAACACAGGTAGGGTTTGTTTCTCATTAAGAATATTTTCATTTCTAAAGAAGCTAAGATATTCTATCCTCTAAGTTTTTACATTATAAACTACAAATGCATCAATCAATCACACACAGATAAGAACACAAAAATAAATAGATAACAGAACCTGTTCTTAAAGCTGGGTCGACAACAGCAATGGGAGGCCGTTCCTCCCTACCAACTCCTGGAGAGCACTCAAACAACGACTCCTCAGGACCCCCGAGCTTGCTCTGGTCTCCCTGGCTGGAACTAGGTGCAGAAAATAATCAAGTACTAGTCCTGAGACTCAATACCAGTCCTGAACTTGTCAATCAAATCTCTCAGCTAACAAGCTGTATCAGACCAAGTTATTGTAGTTTATCTCTCAAAACACCTTCCTTACAGTTTTCCCTTTTCCCCAATGAATTCCTTGAAGTGCATTCCTCCTGAATGGTTCTTCTCCTGGAAAATATCTGAGCAGCCTCAGCTCTCTACATGGGGTACTTTTTAAAAAATTGCCTAGGTCTTTTTGGGTTAGTTGTCATTAATTGAGCCACCTGCTCTGATCCCACTTTCTTAGGGGATCATAACCCCAAATGTATGGAAGTTGCCACCTGCAACATAGGAAGTGTTTGAGGATGCTACCACTTGTCTTTTGCTCCCCACCTAATTCATTCCACCAGTTTGACCAGTCACACTCTTATTAACAGCTCTCCCAAGTTGTTGTCTCCACTTTTATTTATTAAAAATAAAATATTTATAATTACATTCCACATCTTTTGACTCTGCTGAGTCATCAGTTCCTACTTAGCATTAAATTTAACATAATGTCTTAGGAATCAAATTAAAACAAATAACATTATTTTACAAAATTGGGGTATGTGACATACACACCCCTTTAAAATGTAACATCGTCCTCGATGTTACTTATTCTTCATCTTCCGAAGTCCCCTGGAACAGATTTGGGTATGCTTCCTGCATCTTACTTTCCAGTTCCCAGGTGGCCTCTTCAGGACTAAGGTGCTTCTATTGCACCTTCACCTGTCCAATGGTGCGGTTCCGCAGTGTAATTTCCCTCCTCCCAAGGATACAGTCCTGTTCCACCAGAATTTCTCCTTCTGGTTCCTCCTATACAACATTCCAATCAACCACATGAGTAGCATCACGAACATACTTCTTTAAAACAGAGATATGAAAAACATTATGTACTTTCAAGTTAGGTGGTAATGCTAGTTGGTAAGCAACTTGACCAATCCTAGATAAAATTTCAAATGGACCACAGTAACGTGGTGCTAACTTTGCACGACTCCCCAGTATTAGAGAGATTTTCTTTGGCCTTACCTTGATGAACACATGTTCACCTACCTGGAACTCCTTGGGATTTCTTTTCAAGTCTGCTTGACTTTTCTACCAATCCTGTGCCACCTTCAGATTTCCCTGCACTTGCTTCACAATCTCTTCCATTTCTTTCAACAATTCTGGACCTAACACTAATCTATCTACTGGATAATTCCAAGAGATAGGAGTGTTGCATTTGCGTCCATATAAAATTTCAAATGGACTAAATTTAGCTGATGACTGATAGTTATTATTATATGCAAACTCTGCTAGATGTAAATAATCTTCCCACTTACCTAGCTGATCTTTCACATACATTCTCAATAAATCCTCTAGTACCTAATTCACTCTTTCAGTTTGTCCATCAGTTTGAGGATGGAAGGAAGTACTGAAATTCAATGTTGTCTTTAATCCTTTAAACAAGGACTTCCAAAAATTTCCTGTGAATTTTGGATCTCTGTCTGAGATTATAACTTTCGATACTCCTTGTAACCGAAAAATATGCTTTAAGAAGATATCAGCTATATTGGCAGCGTTGTAAGTAGTTTTAACAGGAATAAAATGTGTTTCCTTGCTTAACTTATCAACCACTACCATAATAGAGTCATTTTAACTCTGATTTCTGGGCAGTCCAGTAATAACATCTAAGCTAATCACTTCCCATTTCCAGCTAGGATTAGGTAAGGGTTGTAGCAAACCAGCTGGATGTTGGTGTTCGGTTTTTACCTGTTGACATTCTAAACACCTTGCAATGTATTCAGCTACTTCAGTTTTCATATTTGGCCAAAAATATTCTTTTCTTAACTTGGTTATAGTCTTTTGATAACCTGGGTGACCCGAATATGGTGTTTTATGGACTTCATCCAGAATTAACAATTTAACCTTAGGTACATTAGGTACATACAGTTTATCTTTAAATAATAAAAATTCATTATCATTTAAACTATAACCTTTTATTAAGCTTTCTGTAGGTTCTTCCTTAGCTGTAATTTGCAATTTCTAATAAATTTCATCTTGTTTTACCCCTTCTTTAAGCTGTTCATTTAAATCTGAAGCATAAGTGCTGATTGTTGTTGTAAAATTCAGCTTTACGTTTATGCTTAATGCATCAGCTACGTTATTCTCCTTACCCTTTATATGTTGGATTTCAAAGTCATACTCGCTTAAGAAAGCTAACCACCTAGCTTGTCTAGCATTTAAGTTAGGCTGATCTAGAAGATATTTCAGACCTTTATTATCAGTCATTAAAATAAATTTTCTGCCAATTAAATGATGTCGCCACATTTTTAAGGCATGTATTACAGCTGCTAGTTCTAGAATATAAGTTGCGTAATTATTTTCGTGAATTTTTAACTTTCTAGACTCATAGGCAATGACATGCCCTTCTTGAGTTAGAACACCACCTAAACCATCATTACAGGCACCAGTACATACTACAAAATATTTGTTAGGATTTGGTATTCTTAGAATAGGTGCACTAGTTAATAAGGTTTTTAACTTCTTAAAACTTTCTTCACATTTCAGATTCCAATCAAATTTCTTACCTTTCTTTTGTAAGGAAGTTATCGGATTTTCTATCCTTGAAAAGCCTTCAATGAATCTCCGTGTTGTGGCCCCGAAATTCACAGGCAACAACAGTAAGGGATTCTCCCCAGTCAACGTTCCCAACTAACCCGTTGACTGTTTGGTATAGGGAATCCGTCTGGTTCACGGTCCGGCTACCATAGGTCAAAGTAACAAAACAAAGGTTTTACCGGTTGCGGCCCGGTCCACCGAGTTTTTTTTTTTTTTGACTTAATGTATGATATGCAAGTGCCTAATTAACCATGTAGGGTGATAATATGCGAGGAGCAGTCACAATGTGATGCACAGGTTCTTACCTCTCGTCTTAGACTCACTAGCATCCCAATCACAAACAACAAGAAAAAGAAACTAACTATCTAAACTATCCCTAGGGAGCAGGATTATCACTTGTAAGTGAGTAACACATTGTGTACATGCATTATGAAGAGTTACAGTTAGCTAACACTTCTTTCAAGACACACAAACAATTACAGATATTTAAACAACCAGATAGCCGATTATTTTATGAACAACATTTATTACTCACAGTGGAAAACATCCCAAAAGATACTGAAGAACATTCAACAAGAACATAGGTTCAGGAAGTTAAATACTCTCATAGTAAATGAAACACAGCTGAAAACGAAATAGTTCCTCTTCAACTTTATTCATTCAGTCGCATTGATACATTCCACATTTCGCTCTCTCCAGCAGGCAAAAAATTGCACTTTCTGACTGTAAAACGAAGTAGTTCCTCTTACAAGCGAAAGAGTTTACAATTTTTTTCAGGGGAAAAAGCCCTTTCTCAGTTCTACTTTCAAATATTTAAACTACAACTGCAGATCGCTTGGGCTGCCCCCCAAACGCCTGACCCTTCAGTTCCTCAACGCTTCATATTCCTCTATCTCGCATGCTCGTGATTGGCTGAATAACTGCCGGAATTTTCAGAGATGCTCCTCTATCACCGTTCATTTTGTCCTTTTCCTGCAATCCGGCTGGTTTCGGCCTTGCTTCTACCAAACTGTTCATCTTCCTCCACGCCACGGTAGTTTGATCGATCTCCCGAACTAACCTGCAACCAATCGACAAGTATCATTTATTGGAATGGCGTTTCAAAACACAGCATCCGATTCTACCGATTGAGCGACTATTCCACAAGAAAACGGCTCGTTGCCCCGTGGCGGAAGTCGGAAGGATACTGACGCCGAAAGTCAAAGGCTTCGACCAGCCGCAACGATGGAAGAGGAAAGGCTACAAGTACTCAACGGCGGGTGGGAAAACCTTGAATCGGAAATCGGACGGCTTTCCCTTTCGGAAGCTCAATGACTTTGAGAGCCGCAACGGCGGAAGGGAAGGCTGAAGACACGCGACGTGGGCGGGAAACTTTAGATCGGAAGTCGGCCAGGTTTAGACATCTGAAGGTGAAAGGATTTCCCAACTGCAACAGCGAAAGAGAGAAGGCTTCGGGCATGCGACGCAAATGTTAACGCACATCGGTAGTCGGGGCAATTCCTATTTCGGATGGCAAATCGGATTGGGAGCCACAACGACGGACGGGAAAAGGCTATCAGCCACCGATTTCACATAAAAATGACGCCCGATTATAGGAAAACTTAAGTGAGAAAACTTAAAATCAGCAAAGGTCAAACTGCTTCACCCCAGAGACAATGGTTTGTTCAAAAGGCAATTGATCTGACGAGTTTCAAACTAGCAATCCAAATTCAATCTCACAACCCACAACAAAATCTTAACACAAGCAGTCTCTAAAAACAAGTCGCAAATTCATCTTCAGAATCAACCAAAGTCAGAACAAGACCAAACATTTATGGATCAAACGAAACCAATGCAATTCTAAATGCTGAGGAGGAGCCCAAAATTTAAAACTTTGGGGAGAACAGTTGCGGCTGCAACAATTGGCGATTACCTGGTGAACCTAGATCTTTGGGCGATTAATCTTTGAGTGACAGACTGTTTGACAACAAATGCATTCTATTGAATTCTTCCAGCTATCTAGATTTCTCGAATGTCGGAAGTGTGTACCTTCAATCATTGATAATAGTCCAATTTGGGAGAGTGGAAACCAAGATTTTCAAGTCTGCATAACTCTGTTGAGGCCAGAAAATGAGTTTCATTATTACCTTTATCTTTAGGTAGCTAACAGCTTGGACACCACAGGATTGTAGCACATGGTAAACAGAAATATTCATTTGGTCCTCGTCCCCATGCCATTTCAGCACTTTTGTGCTTTTGGACTTTTGTCCCTTTTCATATGAGTCCTCCTGTACACCTTTCTTACTGAATTTTAATTCAGGATCCTCTATCCCATAGTTTCCTTTTGTGTGAGTGGTGTACTTCAAGTTTCAGCTACGGACGGAGAGAATCATTTGGCAATTTAGTACTTATGACTCAGCACCTACTTTGATTTATGATGCTTTCATAGGAGTTTTACACTTTATTTGCCTTTAGGCATTCGTTTCTTGGCATGGGATCATTTATGTTTAACATACTATTCACCTCGCCCCTTTCCATGGGTCTTATGTTGTCGCTCCTTAGAACAATTTAAATGTGACGTGGATGGAGCCCCAACATAGTGTTCCAGACTCTCTGAATCCGGTTTATTACACAAGGATTAAGCAGGACTTCAATGCACACAGAACTATTCAAGAAAACGACTAAGCTGGAACAAAATCTTTAATATAAACAGCAACCCACTGTCTGATCACTAAATTGTTTATCACTCCCAAAAATTCTGATGTTCCCCATGCAACCGCAGGTTCGTCCCCTTTATTGAAAACAAGAAAAATCAAACTAAAGCAAACTGAAAAACATGACTCAAAAGACTACCAGATGGATTATATATACACAAAACATAAGAAATCAAACAACTCAGGAAAAATAAGGCTTGAGAACCAAACCATTTACAGGTAGGTTCTCCTCCCACCCCTGCAGATCTTGCAGCTTGTAAGTAGAAGGACCAAGCTTGGCTGCAATCTAAAAGGGGCCTACCCACAACTGCTGGAATTTGGTATGCTTTCCCTTCTCGTCATGGGGGTGGTCCCATTTGAGGACTAAGTCTCCTACTTCAAATTCTTTTGTCCCAGCTTTATGCTTTTCAAACCATCTCTTAACTGACTCTTGCTGTTGTTTAAAGCGTTATTTGGCTTTAGATCTAGCCTCTTCTGCTTTCAGGAGATTATATATTCTTATTTGTAAAATTTCATCATCAAACCCTCTAGACTCTTGAGCTAGTATGGAAGATGGTAGCATGATATTGGGAGGAAGAATAGCTTCTTTACCATAGACTAGGCTATATGGAGACACTCTTATGGTAGACTTGGGGGTGACTCTATCAGCCCACAGGGAATTTGGTAATGCTGAGTGCCAACTCCTCTGGTTTTCTATCACAATCTTCTTTAAAATTCTAATCAAATTTTTGTTGGAGGACTCAGCCAGGCCATTTCCTTGTGGATAGTAATTAGCAGAATAATGCAATTTAATCCCTTTATCATGAGCAAAAGCAGTCAATTTACTAGATGAAAAGTACTTAGCATTATCAAAAACTAACGAAACTGGAACTCCAAACCTGGTCATGATGTGGTCTTGCAAGAAGCTGATGACCTCGTCTTCATTAATCTTGCGCAGCGGGACAGCTTCGACCCAGCGAGTGAAATAATCAGTCACAGTCAGAATGTATCTGTGTTGGAGAGAAGAATTTGGTTTTATTTCTCCAATAATATCCAACCCCCATTGCTCGAATGGTTCCGTGATCATCACAGGCTTTAGGGGTGCTGCTGCTTTTGGTTGTCTCCCACCACACCTTTGGTAGATGTCACATCTCCTGACATGTGCATGTGCATCTTTGAAGAGTGTAGGCCAATAATAACCTGCCCTGAGGATTTTGTGGGCTGTAGTGTCTCCTGAATAATGTCCCCCAGCAGGCCCGTCATGCAACTTTGTCATTACTTTCTTCGCATCTTCCTTTTCTAGGCATCTGAGAAGAACCCCGTCATAATTCTTTCTGAACAATATTCCTTCGACAATTTGATAAGATGCTGATTTAAGACATAGCACTCTTGTTTGCTTGGAATTCCAATGTTCTGGTAACAGCCCTGCCTGTAGGTAATGCACAAGGTCTCTGTACCAAGACTCGGGAGCTGTAAATAAAAGACATACATCCATTACATGTAATTCGACCTCATCCTCCCAGGCTTGTTCATCATTGTTCCCACTTTTAGGCATCAATTTACACAACCCTTGACCTTTAACTATAGAGGTTGGCTTGAATTCAAGGTCGTATTCTTGAAGAGCGTTTACCTAGTTACCTCTTCTTTCTCCTAATTCCTTCTGTATAAGAAGAGATCTTATGGCTGGGTAGGGAACTATTACCTTGGTTCGATTCTTTAATATATAAGGCCTAAATTGCTTTACTGCTTTGAATACTACGTAAGCTTGTTTATCAACAGCTGGGTAGTTCAATTCGGCTCCTTGTAGACCAGTACTCATAAAGGAGATTGGGAATTCATCCCCCCCTTCTTCCTTTTGGGTGAGCACAACTGCCAGTGAATCATCGAATGCAAATGTATACAGAATGAAGTCTTTGTCAAAGTTTGGGCTTTTCAAGGAGGGTGTGTGTGCAACATCAGTTTTAATTTTGCTGAAAGCATTCTTCTCAAGCTCCGTCCACTTGAATTGGGCATTCTGCTTGACCATCTGCTGCAGCAGCTTAACAGTTTGGGCGAAATCAGGCACAAACCTTCGTACGAAATTTATGGTTCCCATGAAGGATTGCATCCCCTTTTTATTATGGGGCAAGGGGATTTGTTCAATAGCCTTAATTCTTTCTGGATCAATGGAGATCCCTTGCTTTGAAACTATGTGGCCCAATAACTTTCCTTCTGTGACAGGGAATACACACTTTTTAGGATTGAGTGAAATGCCATACTTACGACAGTGTTCGAAAATTTGTTTTAAGTGAAATGCGTCTTCTCCCCTTCTCTTCGAGAATATTGTAATATCATCAAGGTATACTACAGCGCTTCGGCCAATCAGCCCTCGGAAAGCTATGTCCATAGCTCTCTGAAACGTTGCTCCAGCATTTATAAGCCCAAAAGGCATCCTTCTGTAGGCAAAGGTTCCCCACTTGGTTCTGAACGTTGTCTTCAACCTGTCTTCCTCGGCTACTAATACTTGATTGTAGCCAGAGAAGCCGTCTAATAATGAAAACAGTTCAGACCCAGAGACCATTTGCAGCAATTGCTCCATGGGCGGCACAGGGTAGTTGTCTTTATCAGAAGCGCAGTTTAGATTCCTGAAATCCACACAGAGTCTGATTTCTCCAAACTTTTTTCTAACTGGTACCAGATTTGACACCCACTCAGAGTGTCTGACTTTAAAAATGATTCTAGCATCCAATAATTTCTTCACTTCACTCTGAATCAGTGGTTCCAACGTTGGATGCATTTTTCTCAATGGCTGCTGGTATGGCTTGACGCCTGCTCTAATGGGAATGACGTGTTTGATGATACTAGTATCGTATGTCTTAAAGTCTTTGTATGTCCATGCGAAAACACCTTTATATTGTTTGAACAAACTAACGAACTTGTCTCTTTCCGTTGGTGAACAGCCTTTTCCGAGATTCACAAATTTAGGATTCATTTCAGTCCCTAAATTAATCAACTCAAACTACAGAGATGAGCTGTGGGTCTTCACGTTAGGTGGTCTTCTGAATTTTTCAATTAAATCGAACATTTTTTCCAACGTTCTGACTCCTTTAGGAATGAAATTATCGTATTTCATCTCAGCCTGATGCTCTTCATCATCTATGATCGCTCCTTTAAACACTTCATCATTCGTTAAACATTCTATGATATGCTGGTCATCATCGAACACTCGTAGGTTCGTAATCATATCAGGTACAGAGGGCCTGAAAAGCAGTTCAATAGAGCATCGATTATTAGTGGGTATGAGTCTAGCGGCTGATGTGGCCAACAGGTCAGCAACTGCGTTTTTAATTCTTGGAATTCATTAAATGCATTAAAATATTTCAGCAAATCCCATACCTTGTTCTGGTAAGCCTTTAAGTGAGGAGAAACACAATGTATCTGATTCCGAATTTGTTTCACAATAATTTCAGAATCTCCAAAAACTTTTAGATTACTTACCTTTAATTCAATTGCCTTCTTTAGTCCCTGTACCAGTGCTTCGTACTTAGCTGTATTATTAGTACACTCAAACTCTAATCTACATGAAAGGAAATGTTTATCCTTCTGTGGGTCAATCAGAACACAGCCGGCCCCTGACCCTTCTAATGTCTTAGAGCCATCGAAAAATAAAGTCCAAAAATCATTAACTACTGAAAACGAATCTACTCCTACTGCTAAGTCTACCATTTTACAGTCAATCTCATCAGCCTGCGAGAATCGAAGGAGATCAGGTTGGGTATCAGATGTGTTGCTGGCTTCTTTTGCTTGATAATTCCCAGGTTCCAGCTCAATAAAATAGTTTCCCAAGACAGAGTCCACTGGTACATTCTTCTCATCCAGCTGAGTGACGTTATATTTCATATGAGGCTCTCTTAAAATCTTAATCTGATTCAGGCTTCCTTTGTATGGAAACCACAGATGTGACCAATCAGAAGCGAAATATCCATTAAGCTTGGCCGACCAATCTCTGCTCAGGATAAGGCCGTACGCATCTGGTATATCAGCCACCACGATATTAATGACCTGGCATACTTTATCATTTGAGGCCAGACGGACTAGGACATCTTCCATTTCACCAATTACCTTCACATCTGTCCTGTCCAATTGAACTACTCTCCATGGGGATGGCTTAGGTTGCACATTGATTCTTTTATAGACAGATATCGGCATGACATTAACAGTTGCCCCTGAATCTACCAAGCAATTATGTACATTGTAGTTAAAGATTTCAAAATTAAGGAGGAAAGGTGGATACTTGTGCTTGGACTTACCTCCACTGCTGGTCTCTCCAATCTCTTCTTCTTCTTCTGGTTGATTGTTAGTGGGCGTCTTCTCATCTGATGCTTCAAGGGCTCTCAACAGCCTTTCTTTTTTCTATGGCACTTTGCACATTTCGAATAGTGGAACATTCCCCTTTATCTTCTTTAAATCCTCCACAATGTCATAATCCATCTGCTGTTCCGTGGGATGAGGCCTATCAGCATTCCCCTTATCTTCATTTGGCTTGGCCGTTGTATCATTCTGTCTAGGATTTTGGCTGGTAATAGCGAATTCTGGAATTTTATCAGCCAAGGATTTATTTTGAAATTTCTTCTTAACATTTCTCTGCAGCCTCTTAATCTTTGGGAGTATAATACTGTCTTCTTTAACTGCCCCTTGGCTCCTTGTGGCTACGTTGGTTTCCACAACGTCCTTGTACCCCTGAGTCTTTTCTTCTTCGGCGTCAAATAACGAGACATAATTCCATAAAGCCATGGTTTCTTCTTCCTGTTCTTTAGTAGAAGTAGAAGTAGAAGTTTATTTTCTTTCTTCTTCTCCCTCTTCTGTTAATCTAGAATCTAACAGTTGATTCATGACCAATGTCATTGAATTAATCCATTGAGGACAATTCTTTTCAGAGTGTGGCTGTTGGTGGAAAGTGAAAAAATTGTCCAAGCCTACCTCTATTAAATTCATAGATGCAGCATTGTGAGGAGGAGGTTGAGACTGATGGTTATCCTCTCTTTTCTTATAATATGGCTTATAAATTTTTTGCGCTTCCTTTTCTTTCTCCATATCTATGATTTTGTTGGAAAATTTCTGCATCATTTTGGTCATATTTTCCAAATATGGCGACTTTTCTTCCTTAGGCTTAGTAAACAATAAGGCTTTTCTTCCCGCACCCTTTTCTCCTGACTGCTCTGGATATTCTTCAATACTCTCTCTTTCAGCTTCCACTACTTCAGCCTCTTCATAGGTTTCCGTCAACGTAGGCTTGGCCCTGCCTTTGGCAAACATGGCCAGATCAGGGCCTAACGCTGAAGTATAATATTCAATCAGAACTTTGTCTGAAGGTCTATCCGTTTCAGAGAAATTCTTGAGATAGGCTGCAAACCTTTGTGTGAAACTGTGCACCTTTTCTTTTCTTTCTTTCTTCAGCGTGCACAGCCCTTTCATGAGAGCCGCATGAGTTTTCTGAGTTGCGTACTTACTTCTGAAAATTCTTTCGAAGGTATCCCAATCAGGGATAGAATTAGCAGGAAACCCAAAGTACCATGATGTTGCAGCTCCTTTAAAGGGTATGCGGGAACAGTCTGCATACTACATCTTCACGCTCCCCAGCCCTCAATCCTTCTATTGCCAAGTAAAACCTCTGCAGATGATCATCTACGAGTATCTTCTCATTGGGGTCGAATTTAGGCAGCAACTTTTCAAAGGATTGAGGCAAATCATGTAACGGAGGGGTCAGGTTTAAGGGTGATTTGGCTCTCCATGCAGGTGGCGGATTTGGCGGGTTAGGTGGTTGGTTTGCGTTTACGCCAGCCATGAGTCTTGGTGGAGAGTGAGGAGGTGAACCAACTGGAGTATGAGCAGGAGAACTGTGAGGGGTTTCTGGGCCTTCTTGATTCAAAGGTAGCACAACTTCCTGTAAGGTTGTTTCTACAAGCTCTTCCCAGTATCCAACCAACACTGAGCCTTCCGCTTCAGGACGATCCTTCTTTTTATACTCTCTTCTGGGCAGTTCAGGGATGATTGGCAATCCTCCAATATTCTTTACATATGCCCTGGTGTGTCTTCTCAGATCATTAACAATTTCATTGCCAACAGAATATGGATGTTCTCTTTCTTCTGGAATTGGATTATGAAACCCACTGCTTTCGGAACTGTTATCGGTGGAATATTCTCGGGAAAATGGGTTTCCTCGGCCATCCATACACTGGCGGCCCTCCTTCTAGCGCCAAAAACTGTTGTGGCCCCGAAATTCGCAGGCAATAACAGTAAGGGATTCTCCCCAGTCAACGTTCCCAACTAGCGCGTTGACTGTTTGGTATAGGGAATCCGTCTGGTTCACGGTCCGGCTACCGTAGGTCAAAGTAACAAAACAAAGGTTTTACCGGTTGCGGCCCGATCCACCGAGTTTTTTGTATTTTTTTTTTTTTGACTTAATGTATGATATGCAAGTTCCTAATTAACCATGCAGGGTGATAAGATGCCAGGAGCAGTCACAATGTGATGCGCAGGTTCTTACCTCTCGTCTTAGACTCACTAGCATCCCAATCACAGACAACAAGAAAAAGAAACTAACTATCTAAACTATCCCTAGGGAGCAGGATTATCACTTGTAAGTGAGTAATACATTGTGTACATGCATTATGAAGAGTTACAGTTAGCTGACACTTCTTTCAAGACACACAAACAATTACAGATATTTAAACAACCAGATAGCCGATTATTTTATGAACAACATTTATTACTCACAGTGGAAAACATCCCAAAAGATACTGAAGAACATTCAACAAGAACATAGGTTCAGGAAGTTAAATACTCTCACAGTAAATGAAACACAGCTGAAAACGAAATAGTTCCTCTTCAACTTTATTCATTCAGTTGCATTGATACATTCCACATTTTGCTCTCTCTAGCATGCAAAAAATTGCACTTTCCGACTGTAAAACGAAGTAGTTCCTCTTACAAGCGAAAGAGTTTACAAATTTTTTCAGGGGAAAAATCCCTTTCTCAGTTCTACTTTCAAATATTTAAACTACAACTGCAGACCGCTTGGGCTGCCCCCCAAACGCCTGACCCTTCAGTTCCTCAACGCTTCATATTCCTCTATCTCACATGCTCATGATTGGCTGAATAACTGCTGGAATTTTCAGAGCTGCTCCTCAATCACCGTTCATTTTGTCCTTTTCCTGCGATCCAGCTGGTTTCGGCCTTGCTTCTACCAAACTGTTCATCTTCCTCCACGCCACGGTATTTTGACCAATCTCCCGAACTAACCTGCAACCAATCGACAAGTATCATTCATTGGAATGGCATTTCAAAACACAGCATCCAATTCTACCGATTGAGCGACTATTCCACAAGAAAATGGCCCATTGCCCCGCGGCAGAAGTCGGAAGGATACTGACGCCGGAAGTCAAAGGCTTCGACCAGCCGCAACGACGGAAGAGGAAAGGCTACAAGTACTCGACGGCGGGTGGGAAAACCTTGAATCGGAAATCGGACGGCTTTCCCTTTCGGAAGCTCAATGACTTTGAGAGCCGCAACAGCGGAAGGGAAGGTTGAAGACACGCGACGCGGGCGGGAAACTTTAGATCGGAAGTCGGCCAGGTTTAGACATCGGAAGGTGAAAGGCTTTCCCAGCTGCAACGGCGGAAGAGAGAAGGCTTCGGGCATGCGACACAAACGTTAACGCACATCGGCAGTCGGGGCAATTCCTATTTCGAATGGTAAATCGGATTGGGAGCCGCAATGGCGGACGGGAAAAGGCTATCAGCCACCGATTTCACATAAAAATGACGCCCGATTATAGGAAAACTTAAGTGAGAAAACATAAAATCAGCAAAGGTCAAACTGCTTCACCCCAGAGACAATGGTTTGTTCAAAAGGCAATTGATCCGACGAGTTTCAAACTAGCAATCCAAATTCAATCTCGCGACCCACAAAAAAATCTTAACACAAGCATTCTCTAAAAACAAGTCGCAAATTCATCTTTAGAATCAACCCAAGTCAGAACAAGACCAAACATTTATGGATCAAACGAAACCAACGCAATTCTAAATGCTAAGGAGGGGCCCAAAATTTAAAACTTTGGGGAGAACAGTTGCGGCTGCAACACTCCGGTAATATCCGGTAATTCCCATGAACGACCTAACATCCATTACATATTTAGGAACCGGCCAATCTTCAATTGCCCGTATCTTTTCAGGATCTACTGAAATTCCTTCCTTAGTCACTACGTGACCTAAGTATTGAATTTCATCCTTAAAGAAGTCACACTTACTAAACTTCGTGAAGAGTTGATGTTCTCGCAACTCTTGTAAAACTATGTTTAGGTGTTCTTTATGTTCTTCTTCCGTTTTAGAGTAAATTAGGATGTCGTCGATAAACACGACCACAAACTTATCTAAATACTTATGCATTATATTTTTCATTAAGCACATAAAGACAGCTGGGGCGTTAGTAAGCCCGAATGGCATTACGACAAACTCGTAGTGTCCATACCTTGTTCTAAAGGCTGTCTTGAAGATATCTTCATCTTTAATTCTTACTTGATGATATCCTGACCTCAAGTCTATCTTCAAGAACACCGTGGCTCCACGTAGTTGATCAAACAGATCATCTATGCGGGGCAACGGATATCTATTTTTAATAGTCATCTTGTTTAGCTGACGGTAGTCTATGCATAATCGCATGGTTCCGTCTTTCTTTTTAACAAAGATGACCGGTGCCCCCCAGGGAGACACACTAGGTTGAAAGTACTTTTTATCAATTAATTCTTTTAACTGTGATTTTAGCTCATTAAGTTCTAAAATATTCATTCTATAAGGAGCTTTTGAGCTAGGTACCGCACCCGGTACTAGCTCAATGGTGAAATCCAATTCCCTCCTTGGAGGTAATCCTGGAATTTCTTCTGGGAATACGTTAGTATATTCTTTTAAAATAGGAATATTTTCTATCTTTAACTTATCTGTTTTAGTTTTACCTTCCTCATCTATAATAGTTACTGCATAGGCTTTACATCCTTTTCTAACAGCCCTTTTAAGTTGTAAAGCAGAAATCTTCCTTATTATAGTTTTTCTAGGAATACCCTTAACCTTTACTGGTTGTTCATCACTATTTAAACACGTGAAAGTTTTATCGTAACAGTTTAAAATCACTTTATGTTGTTCTAACCAGTCCATGCTAATTAGCAAATCATATAAGCCAAGTGGCAAAACATTAAGCTTAACTACAGTTTTAAATTCATCCATAAGTAAAGCACATTCTTTCACAAAACAGGTTACTTTTCTTTTTGCCCCAGTGGCTAATTGAACCAACCAAGAATTCTCAAACTTATCGACAGACAACTTACATTTTTCCACTACCTGAGGTGCAATATAACTGAGACTAGCTCCTGGATCAATTAAAATGGTTACAGGGGTCTGTTTAATCATACCTTCTACTTCCACCATGGAATTCTGATAATCCACTTGGCGGTTCTCCAAAGCCGCATTAATTCTGGGGATGCTCCTTGATAGTTCCCCAACGGTCATCTCCTCTTGTATAGTATGAATATTGCTGACAGTCTTTTTCTGGTTTGGACAAACCGAGGCATACTGTGGGCCATTACATTCCCAGCACTTAACAGGCTCTTTACATTCAAAACTCTTGGTAAAATTTCCATGGTTATTTGCAGCCTCCTTGCCCTTAAAATTATTTGAATTATTGGAAGTACCATTCCTATTTCCCTGAAAATTCTTGTTGTTAGAATAATTTTTGGTCTTATTATTCTTGAAATTTCTATGAGGTACAAATTCATTTTTCTTAAATTCAGGCTGATTGTTATTTTTCTTAGCCTTCCAGTTGGCCAAGCCCTCTTTCTTTCGGTTTTGCTCAAAACAAAAATTATCCTTCCTCATAGCTTCCTCCAAAGTCTTCGGGTTATCATATTCAATTATGTCTTTGATATGATACGGTAGACAGCTAAGAAATCGTTGTACTTTAGGTTTCTCGTCTACTAGGTAGGGTACGTACCTAAGTAAACTTAAGAATTTGCTGTTCAAATCCTTCATTGTCATTGAACCTAACTTCAATTCATAAAATTCTTTAGCTCTTTCCTCATAATATTGCTCAGACATAAATTTCTTTTTGAAATACCTTTTAAATGTACTCCAATTAACTTCTTTTTCTCTTATACCCTTGACTCTCTTCAGGTCTTGCCACCATATGTCAGCTTTTCCTGAGAGGTTGTATATTGCCATCCTTGCCTTTAACTAATTAGAGTAATTATATATATGAAAATATTTCTTCATCTCGGACAACCAAGACTCTGCTTCCTCCCCCTTCTCAGTCTCTCCATTAAAAGTTGGGGGCTTTGTCTTTTTAAACTCCCCTGAAATTTCCTCATATGCTCTGTATTTCTTCTTTCTGTCATACAAATCCTCTTCACTAATGTCAGTAGTAGTATGGTAACTTTGTTGTTCACCAAACCCTTCAAATGATGAACTGCTTTCAGTTTTTACAAGCTTCATCTTTTTGGATTTTCTTTGATGACTAACATCCTCAGATTCTGACATTTTACTCTTTCCTTCAATTTGGAACTTTTCTATTAAAATTTGGTTCAATTCTTCCTGAGCCTTTAGGATCCTTTCATTCTCCTTTTTACTGATTCCATTTCAGTTTTCAAATCTTTTACAGTCTGCAACAGCTCTGAGGAGTTGGCAGTCCCCTCCTCTAACATAGGTTCTCTGGGCAAATTTCTTGTTTCTGTTTCTGGAGACTCCTCCTGTGCATACTCTCCCAGCTTTTCCATACCTGCCTGTTAGATTTCAGAAGAAGGAAATTTTTTGTCCTTAACATAAAACAAAATATATGTTAGCATATTATTTTAATTTACTGTTCTATGAAAGCTAGCTGGGCTGCATCAAGGCCTAGTGTTTGAACCTTGTGCTTTGATACCACATGTCAAAGTCCCAAATTTCCAAAAAATTTAAAACTTTGAAAATACTGATAAACTTCATTAATGCAGTTAACTAATTGTTTTAATTAGTTATATGTTAATGAATTTCATAATCTGAATTATCTACTTGATTCTGTTTATCTTATAGAATAATTCTTTTCCAATTTACTGACTTGTTTCTCTTTGCAACCACAAGGTGGAACTGTCTTGGTATCCTGGGCTTACTTAGCTTTTGAGCTAACGCAGAAAGTTTACCTGCTCTTACAGATTTACAGGTAAGAAAGATCCCGTGCTGCTTGTCAATAATTCGTTACGCATACAGACATAAGTTCGTCGCAAAAATAATATCTCAGTAAAAGAATATAAATGCTATGCAATTCACAATGCTTTATGAGGTAAAAACATTAAATCGTTATTCTTTTAAAAATGCCATGGAAACGAGATTCAGTTCTATCAGTATCGGTGACAGTTGCTTTCTCTCCAGTGGTTATAATTTATAGTTTTTATTGTGTACTAAACTCCACAATGTTTTCCATAGTCGTTGTGCGTGTAAACGTCTTAAATCTTTCTTTGCATGCAGACTAAATGATGGCAGAAATATTACGTTAATAGTCTATCTCAAATTGTGAATCTATACTATGTATGTCATGTTAGATTTGATTCCCCCATGAAATATGAAAGTAATGCGCAATAAAAATAAAGAGTTTTTATACTTCTATTCTATCTTCCAAGGCTTGGAAAGTTTGAAGGAAATATAACATTATTACATGCTGTTCTCAAAAAGAGTTAACTTAATGTTGATGCACTGAGTTCTTTTACACATAACTCAGTTGGAAGATATTGTCCAGTTATGATTGTTAATCCTCATGGTGTTACCTATTGCCAAGCCTGAGAAATACTATAATGCTTAATATTTCTTTTTGTTTGCAAACTTGATATATTTAAACAAAGATAGTGCTTAGAGGCATTACTAGAATCAATCTCATAAGGTGGTTCCTTATCATATCTAGGTCTTATGAGCTTCCCTTCCTTTTTTTGTGTGTGTTAAACCAAGGCATATTCTTAATGAATCTGTAACCTTTGAACGAATAAACACCATGTTAATATAATAATGGTTAGTAATAATGGTCCCACCCTTGATGAGTCTTAAGGCATAACTTTGCATTGCTAAATCTTTAGTTATTGATAAGTGGCATAATCCTTGCCACCATTATAATAGTTTGTTGAAAGATTATTTTGCAAAGCATAGAAGAAAGGGTCATGAATAAGGAGCGCACCAATAAAGAAACTATGGTTTTGACCTTGATCTAAGTTTTATAACTTTTATTTTATGCTTCCTTTACATGTATAAGGTGCTAACTTGTGCATTGGTGTAAATTCACGTTATGATATAACCTTGCCCTTGTGCTAAGGTTTCTTTGGTTCGATTTTTACAGCTTGAAGGCTAGGTTGACATTCGGTATCAACGAACCTTGTAGAAACTTCGCTCATCGCATGATTTGGATGAGAAATCAATTGAATGATTGATCACTGAAACTATGCAGTTCTTACCCACTGCATGCAAATAATTAGTTGTCTACATGGACTCGTCGTAGCCATTTGTTGTGAGGTTAAAAAGGCAGTCTCGAACCCTATCTTTGTCATTCTCTCCATCGTATTTGGGCCTCCGGTCGCTCTGCTACTATGTTCTTGTCTGCACTGTCACTTGCATCCCACCGCTGGAAGTCTTCCTGCTTGTTCTGCACCTCGTGAGCTCGTCCCAAATGCACCATAGAGAGGTGATGTCACAAAAATGGTTTGTTGCTTGGGTTAGGTTAGTGGTTCTTCCTCCGGGTTTCACCATCGCGGCTCGCTCAAACCAGAACCTTTTGACTGTAAAAATTCTCCTATATCTTTAGCCTGGTAGTGAGAGTCGTGGTCTTGCATTTCCAGAGTTGCTGGGGTATAGGGTTTTCTTTGCAGCATATGCAGATTTGTTGAAGAATGGTTGCGGCCCAAGCTTTTACCCTTGCTTGGCCAGTTGCTTCGATTCTCAGTCATCGTTGGTAGATATTGTGGTAGTAATATTGTCCTCGCTGTGGCAGATGAAAGGTTTACTTCTCTTCGCGTTGGTGGCAGCGTTTCTTCTCGTGGGTGGTTACATTACCTTAAAATTATAGGTAAGATTTTACTAATATGTTTTAAATTCTTTAATCTTTCGATTCGTTACAACTCTACTTTTATAAATGCAAGTTACCGATAAAATAAATTGTGGGTGTTGTGGTTACAGGTGATGGCTCGACCTTTTGCGCAGATAGAGCAAGACTGGGACAGCTGCTAGCTTACGGGTAAGCCTTGGACTCTCCATGGCAATTCTTCCTTGTCCGTTCCCTTATGGGACATTAGCTAGTTGTTCGTCGTGGCCTGCAAAACCCTCGTGGTTTTGGTTTACTTGGGTTATTGGTTTACTGTTTTTAGTTGATGACAAAACCCTTGCTTATTGCCGGGTTTCCGGCTTAGGCCGTGACTGTAAAATTTTGATTTTTGAACTGTTTACTTGTGTATAAAAGTAAAAATGATAGAAGGCTGCTAAAGCCTTACTCTGTTAGTTTTTGTTGAAGCCGAGAAGCATTTAAAGAGCTTGTACTCTTTGGTTTTACATCTCTGTTGTAATTTTTGAGATACTAGGGTTTTACCCTAACTCGGAATATGAAGAAATTATTTTTATCGTTTCTTTAATTATCTTTTATTTACAAATAAATACTGTAAATTATTTGTTTATTACTTTATATTGCATAAATGATTACTTAAGCTCGGTGATTCGAGCATGTCTATGTTCTGTAATTTTCATTTCTGCAAGTTATTTGCATTTAAAATTACTTTGTAAATTATTAGGATAACTGTATATTGTTTCTATATTATCTTGCTTTGATTTACTTCAATTCTAAATAAATTTTAAATATTGTTTTATAACTGTTATCTTTCAGAATATAAGTAATTTCATGTTTTTACAGTCGTACTTATGTAACTGATAGTTACATCTTTTAAAGTGCAGAATTCATATTTACTTGTTATTTATTATAATGAAATAATAATATTAGCCTACCTGTAAGTAATATTGCTCCTATAATTATATATGTTATCTTTATATCTAGTTTATCTATAGGTGTATAGAGAGATAGTATTCTATTGTCTATTTCTTATGTTACCCTATTTATATTACAATAATAGTATTTATAAAATAAAAGAATAACAAACTATCTATATTCTTTCCTATGAACTGTATTGTAGTGTTTGTTTTAAATTATAAAAGAAACAAGTTAGTAGCTGTATAACTTGTTTAAATTCAGTTAGATAAGTAAAATGAACAAGTTATTTACGTTACAGCTTAATTAAAATCTTAAACCAATTAGTTTTAGCTTAGAAATAAATCTAAGTTTATCTATCTAATTCACTCACAGTTTGAATTCTGTAATACAGTAGTTATTTATTATATACAGGAAAGAAATAATCCGTAGAGCTGAAAGGCATTCTAATTTAGCCTATCACTACATATTTAACTATTATAATCTTTTCTTTTGTTTCAAAATAAAATAATAAGATTACAAAGATGAATGTTGTATAAAGAACTGTTTATCTACCAAAAACATGTTACTGTTAATACAATGATATAGCTTCTTTTTCCTTTACTAAAATCTGACATTCACAATCTATGTCTAACCCTAACTCTATTCCATGTACAGAATGTTATTTCTTCTGATAAAAAAATAAAAGTAAACATTCTCTTAATCAAACTAACATCTTATTTAAAATTTGTATCGTACTATCTTCATTTAAATACACCACCTGTGCTAGAGTACGATCTGGATTACTCCAGATGGGGAAAAACACAGGTAGGGTTTGTTTCTCATTAAGAATATTTTCATTTCTAAACAAGCTAAGATATTCTATCCTCTAAGTTTTTACATTATAAACTGCAAATGCATCAATCAATCACACACAGATAAGAACACAAAAATAAATAGATAACAGAACCTGTTCTTAAAGCTGGGTCGACAACAGCAATGGGAGGTCGTTTCTCCCTACCAACTCCTGGAGAGCGCTCAAACAGCGACTCCTCGGGACCCCCGAGCTTGCTCTGGTCTCCCTGGCTGGAACTAGGTGCAGCAAATAATCAAGTACTAGTCCTGAGACTCAATACCAGTCCTGAACTTGTCAGTCAAATCTCTCAGCTAACAAGCTATATCATACCAAGTTACTGCATTTTATCTCTCAAAACACCTTCCTTACAGTTTTCCCTTTTCCCCAATGAATTCCTTGAAGCGCATTCCTCCTGAATGGTTATTCTCCTGGAAAATATCTGAGCAGCCTCAGCTCTCTACATTGGGTACTTGTTAAAAGATTGTCTAGGTCTTTTTGGGTTAGTTGTCATTAATTGAGCCACCTGATCTAATCCCACTTTCTTGGGGGATCATGACCCCAAATGTAGGGAAGTTGCCACCTGCAACATAGGAAGTGTTTGAGGATGCTGCCACTTGTCTTTTGCTCTCCACCTAATTCCTTCCACCAATTTGACCAGTAACACTCTTATTAACAGCTCTCCCAAGTTGTTGTCTCCACTTTTATTTATTAAAAATAAAATATTCAGAATGACATTCCACATCTTTTGACTCTGCTGAGTCATCAGTTCCTACTTAGCATTAAATTTAACATAATGTCTTAGGAATCAAATTAAAACAAATAACATTATTTTACAAAATTGGGGTATGTGACATGGAGTGTGGGCGTTGTGTAGCCCACTTGCTTTCCTTATTAATGAGCTTACAATATGATAAAAAAGGAATTATGATTTGCAATTTGATCCTTGAAAGGGATCGAATGGATTACAATGTCACAGGAAGATAAAAGGAAAGAATAAAAGGGCTGGAGGATGGAGTTTTTTTATGTCCCAGATGACCGAAATTCAAAATTTGAGCAATATGTCCTCCTTTTCTCAAAACCCGCTAAAAGACAGCGAGTTAAATGTGTTAGAATACTGTAAATTAATCAAAGAAAATTCATAATCTACACAACTCAAAATGCTCATAAAATTGTAGATTTTTTTAGTGAAAATGACACTTTGAAAGATTGAAACGGATCTAGTTTAAGATAAAGATTTAAAAGTGAATCTAGATCTGATATATATGCTTGAATAAAATCACATTTCATATACAGAATTATTTATCCAATTTTACTAATCATCAAGTAACCAAAACCAAGAAGAAAGCTTGAATTTTAGAGAGAAGAAGTTTGGAATTCCCAATCCCGTGCTTGAAAGAAACGAAGGAGAGAGGGATATGCACAACAATTGTATTAGAAACAACAAAATGGATGTTGTAAATAGAAGTGGATGCAATCGAGCTCCAATCCCCTTCACTCTGAGACAAATATGCAAAAGTTAGGCAATTTCGCAAAAGAACAAGGTTAATCTAGTCATTTCATTAATCAAAAAGAAGGAGAGAATAAATATAAGCAACTACAGTTTTCTACACGTACAAAATTCTGATAATAAAATGAATATAATTAACTTGACAAAATCAAATACTTATTGAAATTTAATCGGATCTAAACACATTATTCGAAAGAAATAAAAGATGAAATTCCATAGATTTCACCTCATATTTTGACTAAATCATAAGCTCACAATGACATCACAGAATAGCCTCCAAATCCTTCAATATTTATTAAGAAAATAACAAAAATAGTACAAAGGGTAGAGGTTCAATGCATCATCCATGGTTGAGGACCAAAACCCTGCTTTTATAGCAAAAAAGAAACTCAAACCCCACGGGGGAAAATTTTCCAAGTGTGAGGTGGTTTTGGGGGTTGAGATAATGGTGGAAGGAGGTTTTAATTCATGCGAGAAAATGATTATGCCTATATTGAGGTATCCCACTTGGTATGGGAATCATTTACCTCCTCTAACCACTTCATCCAAGTGGCAAAACCACCCTCCATGAGAGGATTCACCCCCCTTTTGTGGAAGTGAGTTGGAGACTCTCATTTTATGGTTGAAGATGCTCCTCTATGCTCATAAATGTCCCAAACAAGATCTTCAAAAACTTTGACTCCTCTAAGACAAGTCCCAGACAAGCTGCATTTGATTTAGGAATTGGATTTTCTCTAATTTTCCCAATTAATTGACCCTCTCAGTCATTTTGGAGAGAAAATCAAAATTAATAATTGAAAATTACTAATTTGGATCTCAAAAGTGAATTTAGGGTTTAAGTGGGGCCTCTAGGTCCAAAAACGATCATCCCTATGACCAAATCAGCCCCCTAGACCAAATTTTATGACCTTTTAAGCTTTTACAATTAAATCACACCCTATCGATGGTTTTATTAAAAATCTAAAAATTAAAAAATCCTATGAAAGACTTAGCGCATGTCCATGAAACCTTAGGACTATGAATAGCATGGTATAATACATAGAGCCTAGGTTTTAATAACCTTTTAAGACAAAATCACCAATTTCACCATCCCGACTTTGGAGTATTTTCAGTGAAAAACTTGAAAATTATATGTCGCTTAAAAAAACGCAACATAATCGACGAGGGAAAAAACACTCAAGGATGAATACATTGATGACCAAGTCCTAAGGAGGCCAAGCCTTTTACAAAAAGAAACCATCATGCTATTTCATTTATTACAATTCCCTCGAGGGGGTGTGAACATGCGAAACAAGGGACCATAACTGAACCTGATGAAACCACGAAACTTCTTGAGCACTGAGTAAGAACAATGATTTGTTTCGATCCTTGGTGGCTCACTTGAAAAATCCCCTAAGTCCAACTTAGTGGATAACATGTACCATATTATATTTTACAATGCATTGGATAGGCGGCTTACATATTATCCTTCCCAAACCATTTCAAGACCCAACCAATGTTTCATGTATCTTGTTTGAATAAGGTTGTTGGGAAAAATTGAAATTGTCGAGATTAAACCACATTACTATGAAGAAGGATCCAATTGGCTCTATCAGGCTATTATTTTGGCCACAAGAGAATGTCAGCATTGTCTAAGAATATTTGTTCTAATTGAAGGATATGTTCCCCAAATATGCTATCTAGGAACCATCTTCCTTTTTGCAGCAGTTTCTCCATCTCTAGTTGTGATGACAATGTTGCTTTTGAAGGGGGAGGGGGTGTTAGGGTCCTACCCTAACACCTTAAGTATATAGATAGGATGTTATGTATTAAGGCCATTTCTATTAAAGAGGGGCCATAAAGTAGATGTAATATGAAAAATAAACAATTTGTAAGAAGGCTTAATAGAAGTTTCCTTCTCTAAGAAGGATCTAGAAGGTTCCTCTTACTAGAAAATTCATTCTCTATAAAGTACATAGGAGGTTAGATAGAACTGTATAAATAAGTAGAAGCAATGGAATGAGATGTCTTGTGAAGTATTTGTAATTGGAGCTTGAATTCAATTGGAGGTCATCCCTTCGAATACACCTCAAAGCGACAAGTAAACATTTCTTTCATCGATAAAGGTATTTCTATTGTGATATTGTGTTATTACAATTGTCTATTGTTGTGGTATTTTTGTAATTTTTATTCTAAAATCTTACTTTATTTTGTCATTTACGCTTTGAATTGCCTATTTTTTTATAAAGGAACATAATAGCATCTTAGGTACTTTCAATTTCATGATCATATTCCAAGATGAGAACATTATTACCAAATTCAAAAACACTAAGGGTTGGTCGTAGGATATTAACTATAATATTGGATTTAAGCAAGGGTGTCACCTCTCCCCTATCCTTTTCAATATTTACATTTATTAGCTAGAAGGTTGTTTATTAGAAGTAGGTTGTGATGGTACAACATTAGCATGAATAATCATCATGTGTCTTCTCTATGTTGATGATATTGTTCTTATGGCAAGGTGCCCCTATGGTATTTAAAAGCAATTAAGAATTCTTAAGGAGTTTTGCTCCTATATGGGCATGACCATAAACATTGATAAAACAAAATCCATGATTATCAAATCCAATAAGGGTTATGACAATTTTTAATATGGCAATAGAAACCTGGAGGAAGTAACCTCTTACAAATATCTGGGATTGACTTCGATGACAAGCTCAAGTGGACTTTGTAGCATCAAGAAGAGGATTAATGGAGGGTGGAAAGCCTACTTCGATCTTGAAAAGTATTGTAAATCATTGAACCTCGTGTTATGTGACAAAAATAAATTCCTCTTTAAAACGATTGTCACTCTCTTATATGGCTATGAAGCTTGGGGATGCAAAGTATTTCTAGAGAATCATGGAGAAGAATTGAGCAAATATAGAACCGGTTTATTACTTATGATTTCAAAATTAAGAGTAATATGTTGTATACTCTTCTCCTCTTAAAAGTGAGGCTCTCTCTTATTGAAATCATGGCTATGATTAGATCATAGTTATCAGAATCATGCTTTAAAGCATGACTTCTGGATTTAAATCGGGACCAGGCCCTAAATGAGCTTATTTAAACTAGGTTGAATGTTTCTCTGGTTGAGTGATTTTGACCTGACCAACGTGATTTTGACTTGATTTTAAAACCTTTTCCCGAGTTTTAGTCACGATTTTTTGGTCCAAATGCCTGGAAATCGATAAAATCCCAATTTTTACTACATTTTCTCATTTCTTTGTTTGTTGTGGGTGTATTAATCTACATCCCCTATTTTCTTCTAGTTGTTATGAAGGAGAAGTGACCATCATCTTCAAAGTGGGTTGTGGCTACCTACATACACATGACTTAACTCGTTACTCAATTATGAATTGTGCAGTGGGAGTCATGACTGTTAACAGTGCTGTGAGACATGACTGTGAATAGTGCTGTGAGACATGACTATGAACAATGTGAAGGCGCAGCCAGCAGTGACGAAGTTTTGAACTTTGAAGTTTAAACAGTGTGAAGGGGAAACGACTTGGGAAAGACTAAACTCACGTGTTAAGGGGCAATGATCATGGGCACTTTGAATTTTGAACAGTGTTAAGGGGCAGTGACTTGTGCAGGACTAAACTCATATGTTAAGGGGCAATGATCATGGGCAGGAGTTAACTAAAGTTTGAAACTCAACTAGCGTCAATATTTCTATGGATGAGAATTAATCTATTTTGGACAATATTGATAACTCGCAATATATGGACATGGTTATTTGAATATGTATGAAAATTGTTCTTTTTTTAATTCAAAATATGTGTATATATTTAATTTTTTGTATTTGTCGATTTTTTCCCGATTCGATTCAAACTCTTCACTCTTTTGCCTCGTCGATTTATTATCAATTCTAATTCTGGTAATTATGGATTAGATATCTATTGTACTAGCACAAATTAAACAATATAGGAGAACATTGCCTTCCTAAAATTGATATTAACTCCAACAAAAACCTCCTATGCCTCAAGCACGGGTGGCTTAATGATGCCATGACTTGTTAAATTATTGGGGGATTAATGAAACAACCACTTTGAAAAATATCAATAATGTTTAAAGTATTATTATTACTACATTGAAAATGTGGTGCAAGGAAGAGTTAGAGGTTAAAAGAAAATTAGGATATTGTAAAGAAATCATTAGTTCACTAATCTTGAGGATCAAAATTAAATTTCTACCTTAACGAGTTCAAAGAAAAATATTAATATTGTCAAGATTAGAACGAATTTTGATGAGCTACATAGTGAAACTAGGGGTTGCACACGTACAACCCCTAAAATGTCGCGGGTTGAAAGGTTATGTCATAGTATGTGAGAGTTGAAGACGAAAAATCACTTTCTCTTAGATTGCCTTACCGAAACCCACATTAGATCTCATTTTCATAATCTTTGCTTTAACGTAGACCTCTCTAACCTTGTAACTCCTCAAAACTATGGCAAGCTGGAGAGGCCACTCTTTAAGTTTTTTGAGCATAGGAATAATATTTTACAACAAAATAAATAATTTTTGTCTTGTCTTTGATCTTAAGGGTCCATAGACCAAATTTGGTTTTAGACTTGGACGTTTAAGGTTTTAATCATCATCAATATAATTTAAATATTTTTATAAATTTAACTAATCAAAATTAAATTAAATTATCATAATTTATTTAAAAATATTATACTATTTATGGTTAAAAATGGTTAAATACATTACAAAATTCAAATAATACTTTAAATTTAAACTAAAATTTTAATTTATTTCAACATATTGTATTACTTATTTTGAAAAGTTAAATATACTATAAATTATAAATTTTAATGAAAATTAATTTAAATTTTTATAAATTAAAATAATAAAATTTAAATTAAATTATATATATTAAAAATTAATTTATTAATGAATAAGATTTTTTTTTAAATTATTAATAAAAAGATTGATTTATGAATAATACTTAAAACTTTTTTATTAATAAAAAAATTGTTTTATAAATTCTATCTTTTTTTTCGAATACCTCCATTAAATTTAAATAAAATTATTTTTATTGCAAATTAACCACTAAATTAATAGATTTTACCACTTAAATTTAAAAATAATGCAAAGAATTAAACAAGCTTATAGAGCATCAAGTGAAAAAACAAATTTCAGGTAGCTAAGCCTACGAAACCCTAATTACAAAGAGCAAAGCGCAATGAAATTTCCAATGCCTTTGCTGTATTTAGAAATGTATGGCGTTGTGTTTTCATTCTCTAGTCCAAGAACAATTCAGGAAATTCAATTTGTAAGTTTTCAATCGCTCCTCAGAAAACGAGTCGATTTGGAAGTTTTCGATTTGTTGTCAGAAAACAAAAATTCAAATTGGAAGTTTTCATTCTCTTGTCAGAAAACAATTCAATTTGTAAATTTATTTACGAATGTTGTAAGAAACACAATACAACCAGCGAATACGAATTGTCTTTCCATCCAGAACCATCCGTCCATGTTTTTGTTAAAATATTCAACGTTTATAGTGCTGGTTGACACATCAAGTAAATCGACAGACCTAGGCATGTTAAGAACATATTTTAGCCTACAACGTACTCTTTGTCACGTGAAAGAACTAGAAATCAGGACAGAGGCCCACATTGAGTAATGTTCGTACTGTATCGTTGTCAAGATTATCGTATTTTACTACACCACTGATCTCAATCGAATAAATGGGTAAAGAAGCATTCTTCGTCTTCTGATCAGAGATGAGGATTGTTGAAGTATTCAACATCTGGTTTAGCAGGATTGGTAATATAATTGGACGCCATTATCGGATTTAAATTTTAGAGTTCTTCTACTGAGTTGACAGTTGTTCAGATTAAGCCAAACTGAGAGTCTATGATTGATTGCTTGGAGGGCAAAGACTAGAAGAGCAGAATGGTGAAGGGAAAGACTCAGCTGATGAGGATCCAGGACGCCACCAGCCTGCAGGTTACATTTTCTGAGCGCAGTAACGGGCTGTTGAAGAAAACCTACAAGCTCTCCGTGGCTTATTATTTTCTCGTCAAGAGGAAAGATCTATGAATTCGGGAGTCTCAGGTATGTATGGTTGTTGTATTTTTGCCCTGGCCGTCTGCTCTATTATATAAATGTTTGATTGCTGTCTTTGCTCTATTTTATAAATGTTTGATTGGCTCATTGGTCAACTGTCTTGGCACCTCCATTGGCTCAATGGTAAACTGTCTGAGCATAGAAAAATCAAAACTTGTATTACTGTCTGTTTGTCAGATTGCCTTGTTAAATGGGATTTTGGAAGTTTGGTGTTTTTAATTGATGATGATTTGTTTAGTAATGGATAGTTATTGATGGGCATCCTTATTCCGATTGGGGATTCTTTCTATCCAAGGGCTTATTTTCATTGTGGATTTCTTCAAGGGCAAGGAGCAAAGTTAATTGTTGACTCTGTCTCAGCCTTTGCATGTCAGATAGAAAAATCAGCAATAAAGATAAGTTCAGATTCTTGAGTGGTTTAACATCTTTTTGTTGACTCTGTCTCTCTCTGCATGTTGGATAGAAGAATCAGCAATAAAGATAAATTCAGGTTCTTGAATGGTTTAACAATTTTTTTTAATTGTAGGGTTTTTGAAGTTGTAAATATATATATTGATTGTATGTTTGTTGAAGTTGTAAATAAAGATTATATGTTTTTTGAAGTTGTAAATAAAGATTATATATATATATATATAATCTTTATTTACAACTTCAAAAAACATACAATCTTTATTTATAACATTGAAATAGAGTACTATTAGTTTTATTTATTTTATTTATAGTAATAAAGTGAAATGTTATTGAAAGTTATATGATGTGATTAGAGATAGCTTTATTAATGACAATAAATAATATAAGCTTTGTTGTGATATTTTAGAGTAAGACCTAAAATTGTTTTTAATTGGTTAAGAGTTTATTTTTCATGAATATAAGAACATATGTTAATAACCCCATATCCAAAACTATATGGTAAGAGTAAATGTCTCCTTCCCCTATGAACCACCACCTAATTATTTCAAATAAACTAATTTTATTTTAAATAAAAATAATGAATTATTAATAATGATTATCTTCATTACCTATTAACCAACGTAGATCCAAATCTTAGGCTCTATGAAGCAAATCTGTGGAGGTGCAAACCTCTTCTTAGATATTGCACTCAATGAACTATCAACTTTGGTGTGTCCTATATATAACCATTGATTTGATTCACACCAAAAGACACATCTTTTTATTTGAGGTGGACATATAATATTTTTATTATTAATATTTAATATTATTTATGGCCGACATATAATATTTTTTATTTTGTTAGGAACAAACATTACAACATTTCCCCATACATGGTTTTAAAACCATATGCAAGGCCCTCCTACAACCATGGGTTGTTTAGGAAGCCTTGCACATGGTCTTACTAAGTTACATCACATTACAAGATCTCTCCCATAATAATCACTATCACTATTTTTTTTGTCGACATGTTACAAACATTCAAGTTACAAGATCTCCCCCATAGTGGGTTGTATAGCGCCTCTCCAACCAACATAGATTTATCTTAAACTCTAATTGATATTAAGATTTTAGGATGAATCTATACTAGTTTTGATGTTTTATTTTATAACAATATCTCTATGGTATTGAACTATAGAACACCTTTCTCTACTCTTCTTAGGTACAAGAATTAAATTATAATATACTACCTTATACACACTATAAATAATATATTGAATTTTAATAAATTAAATATTTACTTATTTTATATTTTTAAAACCTAAAATTTACAATGTTATTTTCAACCATAACCCTTAGCTTCGGTAGTCTTAATTAACCTAGGTGATGTATACTAATTTTTTATCAAAGTTTTTATAGTCTTTACACATATCTTTAAAACAAGTTATAATTTTTTAATTAAAATATGTTACATTGTCTTCGTGTTTTACTTTTGTAAATAAGCAACTTTATATTAACATTCACCAAAAGATTTGCATATTCGTATCTTAAGTAAATTTGTTGATACTGCCCTTGTTTTTCTTTTGTGAATAAGCAACTTTATATTAACATTTACCAAAAGATTTACATATTTCTTGCTTCAGGTACATTGTTTGAGACTGCCCTTGCATCATACAGATCGGTACAAACTTAAACAGTTCTAAGCCACAAAAGCCTCTCTCTCGAGGGAGAAAACAGGGCAAAAGGATTTTAAACAGTTAACAAACACCACACAAACATAAACAGTTTTGATCTCTATGTTTTCCCGACGACATACACCTAACAACATACTGAACATTCTAACTTATAACCCCTATCAACTGACATTGAGCCAAAAAAAACCAAAAGGAACTTGTTAATTTCGATAGGCGTCAACGCAAATGGTTGGGCATATGACAGGCGCCAAACGGAACCTGGGAGGACGCAAGCATAGTTGTCGCTCCAGCATGCTCGCGGACGCTCGCCTAGTGACCCTTGGCGCCGCCATCGCAACATCCGAAACCATCGCCATGCCCATGCCCATCGTTGGAAGGAAAGGAATTCCCATTTCCTTAGCCAGAACGTCAATTTTTATATGCACGAGTCTTGTATCTGCATATAGGTCCAAGAATAGGTTCTGAGGGCCCCTAAGCGTTCCCTCAAGGGAGATACTTCGGAGTTAGAACCAAATTCACTTGGCAAGGTAATAAATTTGTTAAGGCAATGTAGATCTACCGTCTATAGTGCATTCTGGCCCATAACGGAACCAGAACCTCGTCACCCTTTTCCTTTTCCACGTGCTCCATCAGCACCCGCCCCAAAGGCTCTTCACCAGCCAGAACAGAAAAGAACAGGGAAATCCTGTGTTCGACACGAGATGGATCCTGAATCCACTTGTCGAAGGCAAAAATATCCTCTTGCGGAGGTGAATCCTCCAACTCCTCCCATAGTTCATGCTGCATTGTCACAAATGTCAGCCCGGATCAAGGGAAGAATGGAGGCCCTACACTGCAAAGCAGTTCAAAACAGAGTTCAAGATAAATATAAGTACATATACATCAATGGATCAATTTTCAGATCCTACAATCGAGTTGCCGATCCTACAATCAAGCTGCCGATCCTATAATCAAGCTGCAGATCCTAAAAGAATAAGAAACAACCATCTACAAGATAGGAAAGAATCAGTAACTACAGGATGGGAAAGAATCATTCCATATCGCAACACTCCCCCTCAAGTTGGTGCATAAATGTCACACATGCCCAACTTGCCCAAAAACTTTGAGAACACTTGACTTGAAACTGCTTTGGTGAGAAAATCGACCAACTGATCCTCTGATTGAATCTTAGGCAACTCCACGATCTCCTCATCCAACTTCTCCTTAACAAAGAATCTATCTACCTTCACATGTTTTGTTTGATCATGTTGAACCTGATTATGAGCAATATCACATGCTGCTTTATTATCACAATACAATCGAATTGGCTGCCTAGGTAGATAGCCCAAATCTCTGAGGAAAAGTCTTAGCCACAATGCTTCACATACTCCAAGTGCCATACCTCTAAATTCGGCCTCTGCACTTGATCGGGAAACAACATTCTGTTTTTTGCTTCTCCATGTAACAAGGTTACCTCCTACAAAGGTGAAATAACTTGAAGTAGAATGCATGTCATCGACTGCTCCAGCCCAGTCAACATCAGTATATGCATCCACGCTTTGACAATATTCACTTTTAGTGAATAAAATTCCTTTTCCATGAGCAGATTTCAGATACCTCAAAATACGCATAACTGCATTCATGTGTTGCTCGCCAGGATTATGCATAAACTGTCTAACAATACTCAAGGCATAGGCAAGGTCCAGCCTTGTGTGTGTTAAGTACATCAATCTTCCTACAAGTCTCTGGTATCTCCCTTTATCAACTGGTACCTGATCAGACTCAGCACATAACTTCAATCCTTCTTCCACTGGTGTATCAGCGGGTTGACATGCTGACATACCAGTTTCCTGTAACAAGTCTAAGGCATATTTCCTTTGAGATAGAAAAATCCCTTTATCAGATTGAGACACTTCGATCCCAAGGAAATATTTCAAGGGGTCGAGGTCTTTCATTTTGAATTCTCTGGATAAGTAATCCTATAGAGCCTTCCTTTCTTCGGGATCATTTCCTGTAACCACCATGTCATCCACATATACAATAAGTGCAGTTATCTTACCCTGTTGTTTTTCAAGAATAAAGTGTGGTATGAGTTGGTCTGACGGTAACCAAAATCTTTCATAGATTTTGTGAACCTTCCGAACCATGCTCTCGGAGACTGTTTCAACCCATACAGTGACTTCTTTAATTTGCACACCTTCCGACTATGCGTTTCTGGTATCATGCATCCTTGTGGGAGTTCCATGTAAACTTCTTTGGACAACTCGCCATGTAGAAAGGCGTTCTTCACATCAAACTGTTGTAATGGCCAACTCAAGTTCGCAGCAAGAGACAACAAGACTCGTACTGTATTGATTTTAGCTACAGGTGCAAATGTCTTTGTATAATCAATCCCATAAGTTTGGGTGTATCCTTTTGCCACCAGTCTCGCCTTAAAGCGTGCAATTGCACCATCTGCTTTGTACTTCATAGTATAAACCCATCGACATCTGACTGGTTTCTTTCGTGGTGAACGGTCAACAAGTTCCCAGGTTTTATGCTCCTGCAAGGATTTCAACTCCTCATTCATAGCGGCTTTCCACCTTGGGCTAGCTAAGGCATCCTGCACATTGCTAGGAATAGATACAGTAGATAACTGATTTACAAATGACTGATTTGATTCTAACAAACGATGGTTAGACACATAATGACTCATGGGATATTTAACGTTACTAGAAATCTCGGGTTCATATGTGGGTTTAGGAATACCTATGGTGTGACATTGTGGTAGCTGTCTTCTAGATGGTTCAGGAGCATCCTCAGCAAGCAATTGATTTGGTGTATCAGCTGCCTGTGGTGTGAGACGCTCGGACAGAGGTGGAGCCACAACTTCAGTTTCTGGGTGTTCATCACTACTTGGATCCAATGTCAAACCACCCACTTCTTGATTCAGCGCATCAGAGAGTTCCCCTACTTCCGGGATGTGAACAACCACATCTTCAGAAATGTGATCATCATAGTCTAGAGTCTGAATTTCCTTCTGGTACTCCCCTTGAAGTTTAGGCTCAGAGGAAAAATGCATCGAGTATTCATGAAAAATTATATCTAATGTAATAAACATTTGTTGGGTTGGAGGATGATAGCACCGGTACCCCTTTTGATAAGCAGCATATCCAAGAAAGACACATTGCAGCGCTCAAGGAGACAACTTGTTGTGCGGATGCTTATGGAGGTGTACAAAAGCTACACAACCAAAGATGTGAGGAGATAAATTTGGGACGGCTGGAGCAACAACCGCTTCAGCGAAAGCCTGAGATGGTGTCTGGAAATTAATAGTGCTGGAGGGTACCCAGTTGATCAAATATGTTGCAAAGGTAAGTGCTTCTCCCCAATAAGATAAAGGCATATGGGCTTCTATCAACGAAGCACGGACAACCTCCAACAAGTGGCAGTTTTTTCTCTCAGCCACCCCGTTCTGCTGAGGTGTATTGGGACAAGTAGTTTGATGAATAGTTCCATGTGCTTCCAGATACTGTTGAAGCTCAGACGCAAATATTCACCTCTATTGTCACTGCGGAGAACCTGAACCTATGCATTGTACTGAGTACGAACCTATGCATTGTACTGAGTACGAACCATTTTATAAAAAAATTGAAATAACAAATTCACTTCACTTTTAGACTTCATCAAGCACACCCAAGTCATCCTGGTACAATCGTCAATGAAAGTAACAAACCAACGTGATCCACCAAAGGCAGTGACTTTGGACGGACCCCAAACATCAGAATGTATGACCATAAAAGGAACTGGACTTTTATTCGAACTTAATGGAAACGAAGCACGATGGCTTTTTGCAAGTTCACAAACGTCACAACGGAAACTAGAAACATCAAATTTTGCAAATAAACTAGGAAACAATTTCTTTAGGTAACCAAAGGAGGCATGTCCCAAACGTCGATGCCATAACCATATTTCAGATTTCTTCTTCTCCCCCTCAGAGCCATCCACCGTTAAAGCTTGACGCAACTTGTCCAAACTCTTTGACACTAAGTCCAAGTAATACAACTTTCCTCGCCTAACACCACAACCAATCGTTTGCCTCGTTCAAATGTCCTTAAACACACAAAAATAAGGTCAAAAAATTACAATACAAAGTAAGGTAGTTGTGATCTGGGAAACTAACAATAGATTATAATCCAAAGACGAAACAACTAAAAATCTAGATTTAAAGTATCAGTGAGAGGTAAAGACCCTTCTCCAATAATTGGGGCCAAAGAGCCATTGGCAGTGGAAACAAATTTTTGTGCGGAAGGTTTAAGAGGTGAGACCTGTCTAGAATCAAACGTCATATGATCCGTAGCACCGGAATCAATTATCCATGCACTATTAGAAACAAGTGTAGAAATATTTAAAACCTTACCACCATTACCTGCCGCTACTGCTAATGCCGAGATCTGACCAGCAACACCATCCATGGTCTTTGTTTCAACAACCGCAGCATTGGACGTCCTCTTGGAATTTTTCTTCCGTGAATCGCGGCTATGATCCCACCATTCTGGATACCCCACAAGTTCAAAGCAGTGGCTCTTGGTATGACCAATTTGATTGCAATGAGTGCATTTGTAGGTGGATTTATCGGCACCATCAGTGTTCTTAGGCTGGCTTTGAGAAGACCAATTTTGATTAGACCGATTTCGAGTCACCATGGCTGAAGCTTCAGTTTTTTTCTGGTTCTCCATTCATCGTTGCGAGTCGAACAGATTCAGCAGACCAAAGCATAACATGCTTCCAATTCGGGGATATGATCCTTTCTCAAAATTTCACCACGGATTTGTTCAAATTCACCATCTAATCTAGCAAGAAAAATATGCACCCTTTGTCGCTGAACTGATTTTCGGTAAGATTCAACATCATTCTCACTCTCCATAATCACCTTATCACGATGATTCAACTCACAAAAGATCTCGGTTAATTCTCCATAATACACCAAGAGTGTTCTGCCATTCTATTTTGCAGAGAAGGCCCTCTGATTCAAGACAAACACCTGCAATTTATATGCTCCATCATAAAAAGCTTTAGAAAGAGCTTTCCAAATATCTCGAGCAGTGGGTATGCAATCTTCTCTCTAACATATGGAAGCAACATACTATATATATTTATATGAGCCAATAACAATTACTTGATTATACAAATTAAATAATCTTCACTCTACATGTCTATGCCTCATTGTCTTTCCATTTTCTACCTCATCTCTCCATTGGAGTATGACATATGGTTGGTACGATATTTTATATCATTCCATATCCATAGCATATGGGTTGTAACAAAACATATTGACTTTGGATTCATTATCTTTGATCATCAATAGATATAGAAATGATCAATACACATACCCTACAACCAATAGGCACTTAGGCACTTAGTTTTCAAGGTCAACATAAAATCATGTACCATACCATCTCTGGTGGAAAATCAATGCTCTGCATTAAAGGAGATTTCTTTTAGTCTCTGTGAAATTAGAGACACAATGTTACATCAGCATGATGCTACTTGATTAACACAGTTTTCTTGTCTGCATGCCACTAGTTCACGATGGGGCATCACAACTTTTCTTGCACTTGTTCAAGAATCAAAGGGCATAGTCACCTAGATCCTAAAATTCTTCATTATTTCTGACTTGTTCGGATATGTCGCCTTCTATACGAACACACTAAATCTTGTGCGCATGTCCATCTTAGTTTCTCTTAGATGTGGGATTCGTAGAGATATTATATATCTTCATAGTTTTACAGACAACCTTGGCCTTCTTTCTTTCAAATGCTAGCTTATTGATTCGACACAAGATGCACACATGATCCCAACAATGACAACAATGGAAAATAATTAAAAGGTAGATCTAAATGTGACCAATCAATTAAACACTTAGCATTTGGTCGTAACATAATCTTATAGGCATGAAGACCTCTTCATATTGTAGTGCCATAGTTAGCACTAATGGGCATATCTCACAATATTTATATTCCCTAGTTTTGTTCCTAAATCGAGAGGAAAGCAAGGATGCTTTCAATTTAAACCATGAGTAATTGATATGGAATGGCAATGGGCACAGGCTCAAGGAGGATACACCCACAACAATGCCTTGTTTTTAGGAGATCGCTCCCCTCGTGTACAATAGATTTAGTTAACATTTACTTCATGTGTGGGCATTTAGTTAGTTAGTTGCAACTTTCCATCCTTTGGGATGTGAGCATTAAAGATTATTATTATTTCTCGTAGTCATTGGAATAAGTGCATTATTGTGTGGACCCATCGGAAAATCTATATAAGGTCATTGGCCGATATGGATATGATTGGGTCATTTTACATTGAGACTCTTCATTTTTATTGTTCTTTCTCTTTTCTTTTCAGGTTTTATTGCTTCAGGTTATGTGATTCCCTCTTCATGCTAGGGTTTTTAGTTTGAGAGGCCATAACTATCATTAAGAGGGATGACTCCGCAAAGGATCTACAAAATTGCTATATGATTTTATTGATGTTGTAGAATTAAGAAAGCATAATTGTCACTTAATTATAGGGTCACCTTGGGTTAAATATTAAAAATCACACTAGTTGACCATTAATGAAATTCCGTTGGTTAGGGGTCAAATAAGGGGACTTTTAGAGTGTCTAATATTTATGACATTTATCCTTGAGGCTCTCATTGCATTCTACACATTGATAACTTTCCAGTGGTGGGTAATTTTCGCTAAAAATTGTTGGTATGTAAGCACTAACTTCCTTTTAATTAGGGCTTTGTAATTTTTATTTTGTTGAGCTTTGAGGACTTGCTAGAAGCATCCCAAATGGATTTCCAGGCACTCTTACACCCTTTATGACACCAAGGCATGGTCATTATATTTTCCTTTTTATAGGACACCTAGATAGAGAACGTGTTAATGGAAGTAGATAGACTTATGGTTAAATTATGATAAAGATTTACGACACTGTCCTAGTTTAATATTAGATTTAATTATTTATTTAAACCCTTTAAGAAAAGATAAGTGCTTTTGCTTATGGTAATTCTCTTCTATGGGGATTTTGTGCCTAATAAAGGAGTTTTAAGGTTAAAGGTATATCGTCAATGTTAAGCTCATTTAAGATGTCAAGTTTTATCGTTTGGAATGATACCAAATACCAAGCCCATTAAGACATCTTAGTTGGATTTTGACGACTTTGTTGGACTATTGCAAATTATTATATCTTGAGAACAATAGAGCTTCATCAAAACCAATTTTTTTAGTGTCTTGTGTATTCTTAGCTAAAAAAATGGTCCTCAACTAGACATAGAGGATTAGGGATGGAATCATCGCTTAAGATAATAGCTTGGTTAGTTGTTGTTCTACCATCACGATATTGCCTTCCTTTCTTAGATTGTAAATATTGTATTCTATGTTCCATATCAACCATAAGTCAAATCCTTTTATGTTAGGGACCCTAGATTCTTCGAACTTAACATGGAACCTTTACTCCATGGAAAGCTAAGGTATTTCCAAGAGAGTATTTAAAGTGTCCAAATTCCTATTTATTAATATCTTTTTGTCCTCCATCCCAAAATAAGAGGTTTTATATTTCTAATTATTGCTCATTTTCCTTTTTCTAACTTCTCTTACCAACTGAACTTTCTTTCCAGATATTTTCTTAACATTCTTCATATGTATAAATAACATTACATATATACATTTTAAACATTTTAAAATAACCAATCAAATGGCTTCTTAAAAAATAAAAATATAAAGATTTTATAATCAGTAGGTTACAAATTGAAACTACTGGTCTCATAGAAGCAAACAAAAATATTGGCAAGGTGTCCTTCTAATCTCAATAACCAATTGGTTAAGGTTAGCTCTACCGAAAATTAGCTCACTACTGGTCTATTGGTTAAGGTTAGCTCTACAAAACAAAAATACAACATACTCAGTAAGACATCAAGTTTAAAAGGCTCGGGGATATTTTTAAATGAAGACCACATTCCAGAGGATCAGTCCCAATTAAGAAAAGAAGTCCAAAAGGTAAAACAAGCTAGGAAGGAGGGAAAATGGGCATTAATAAGAAACATCAAAGTTGTTATTAGAGATAGAAACCAAAAGGATAGTAATAAATAACAATTTGACACACTTTGGATCTTCTCCTGGAACTGTCGAGGATTTCCATGGAGCAAAGGCCCTAAGTTAAGCTGGATCCCGAGTGAAATTGATATTATATTATTGGTTGAAACTTGGGAACACGAGGAGTCCAAGGTCCTTGATATAGATATACATGTCCTATGGTCAATATGGAATAAACGTTCATGTTGTAGAGGCTTTGGGGGCATATCTTGTTACATTAGGAAGAACATATCCCCACATGTTAGGCTTTATAAGAAATATCCTTACAACCAATTTATTTGGATAGAGATCACAGAGATTAATGATTCAAAAACATACATAGCCATTTTTTATTTTGCCCCTATTAATTCCAACTTTTATAAATAAAAAAACAATTTACATAAAAATTGTCCTTATGATCGTTTAGAACATGATATTTCTAGTTTAAGGAAGGAAGGAAATATCCTTTTGATGGGTGACTTCAATGCTCAAACTTCCGATAACCAAGCTATTCTTTTAAGCAACTATTCCAACCATAATCATCTTTGGTTAGATGAAGACCTTGATCTAAGTGAAAATTTATTCGGGTCTGAGCTAGTCAAATTTCGTAGTGCTCAAGATCTTATCATTTGCAACTGTCTCTCAAAATGGCCAAACTCTAACTAGATTACTTGTATCCATGGGCTTGGATTTAGTGTAGTAGATTATGTTATATATGATACCCCTATATACAACAAATTGATAGATTTCAACATCAATGACCATGAGCCCAACTATGATCATAGACCTTTAATTATAACTCTCAATATTTCCATGCATAACGATTCCAAGGAGGAAAACTATGATTACCAAATGAACCTGATCTTCGATAAAAATAAAGGTGGCAAGTTTTCTCCATGATCTAAAAAATGAACTGGTTCCTTAATCTAGCATGGAGAATATAGAAAATCTCTACCATAATTTTTCTACAACCCTCTCGTCGTCCATTAACAAGTTCTCTATTGAAGTCTCGACTAAAACGAGCAATAGTAGAACCAACCCTTGGTATGATTAAGAGTGTAAAGACGCGAGAAAAGAAATTAAGCAAGCTACTACATATTCGATAAAAATGGACAAGATAAATCACTACAAAGCCTTAATTAAAAGAAAAAAAGGCATTATCTAAGTAAAATGCAAGAAAATCTCCTACACCTCTCCAAGGTGGCTCCTAAGAAATTCTAGAGGAAAAATCTAACTCGCAAAACAAAAGAAGACAATAAAATTGCTTTAAAAGATTTGAAATCCTATCTTGAAACGATTTATGAATCTGAGGATATCAGAGATAACATTCAAACCCTTCTTACAACGAAAGATTTGTTCTAGTTAGAAGACATAGATTTCAAGGTTAAGCGCTTAAAAAATGGAAAAGCCAAAGACATTGAAGGCTACCAAGCATAAATATTAAAAATTGGAGGGCCTGACTTCATCCCGCATATTCGCAAATTCTTTAATCTAGCGGCCAAGGAAGGGTTTCCTACACCTTGGACTCAAAGCCCCATTATTCCTATTTTCAAAAGTGGTGGTAAAAATGACCCCGCTAATTATCGGACTATTATGATTAGCCCTCTCTTAGCTGAGTTATATGGTATTATCTTATAAAAGAAGATCAATGAATGACTAGAAATGGAAGCTAAGTGGGCTAAAGGTCAAGCATGTTTTAGAAGGACTCATTCAAACATGAACCACCTCGTTACACTTTGGATCATTGCAAAGAAATGTCGTAATAATAAGTCTGACCTATTTTGTTACTTTGTGTATTTTAGAAAAGCTTTTCACAGAGTACTTGGAAATAACCTATGGAATAGGCTAGACGACTTTAAGTTTCCTTTTGAGTTGAGAGCTGTTGCGATAAGGATATACGAAAAGGTCATTTCCAAGTTTATGAATAATGAGGGGTAGACAACATATATATATTGTAATATTGGAGTTAAACAAGGTTTCCCCCTCTCTCGTACCCTTTTTGGCATTTACATTGATAAGTTAGAAAAGTGTTTAGAAGAAGCAGGTTGCACCGGTACAATCTTAGCTGGGATAGTTATCATGCTCCTACTTTATGTTGATGATATTGTTCTTATGGCAAGGTGTCCTTCTAATCTCAATAACCATTTAATAATTCTTAAAGAATTTTTCTCTAACATGGGTATGACTGCTAACACTGACAAGACAAAAATCACAATTATAAAATCTAAGAAAGACAGTTATGCAAATTTTATTTATGATAATAGAAATCTAGAGGAAGTGACTTCTTACAAGTATCTCGAAATTGATATTCATCACAATCTCAATCGGAACTATAGCATTGAGAAAAGGGTTAATAAAGGGTGGAAAGTTTGTTTTGGTCTTGAAAATAACTGTAAACCATCCAATCTGGCCATGTGGGAAAAAAAAAAGTTCCTATTTGAAACTCTTGTCATCCTTGTTATCTTGTATGGTTGTGAAGTATGGGGGTGCAACATTTCTATAGAATCTTGGAGAAAGATTGAGCAAATCCAGAAGCGGTTTATAACTTATAACCTCAAAATTAAAAGCAATACGCCTTATCATATTCTCCTCATAGAAGTGGTTCTTTCCCCCATCAAAAGCATTGCTATGACTAGGTACCTGATGTATAAGCATACGATAAATAACATGGGAAACGAGAGACTTCCTAAAATTGCTTTAAACTCAAGTCAAAACCAACTACGCCTCAAGTGGTGTCGGTGTAAATGTACCATGGCTTGTTTAAACCATTGGGGAATTAATGAAAACAACATTTTGCAGAACATCGATAATGTCAAAAATATTATTACTTCTAAGTTTAAAGAGAAATTATGGTGAGAGGAAAATATAGTGGTTAAGAGAAAATTAAGATGCTATAAGGAGGTCATTAATCATAACTTGGAAGATCATAAATATCTCTCAGTAGTAACTAGCTCATGAAAGTAAATTAATATAGCCAAGATTAGAACAAACTCTCATGAACTCCATATCGAAACAGGGCGTTGGTCTATTCCTAAAACTCCATGGGCGGAAAGGGTTTGCCATCTGTGTGATTCTATGAGCGTTGAGGATGAAAATCACTTTCTCTTGGAGTTCCTTGCTTACACCCACATTAGATATGAGTTTTATAGTATTTTATACAATACAAACATTTATAACTTCCTAACTTGCCAAAACTATAGTGAGCTTGGAAAGCTTAGCTTTCAGTGAACATTAATCATCATCTTCATCATGAAGAACTCATAACCAATCTAATGGCTTCTTTAAAAAAATAATTAATAATCAATACGATCTTAAGAAATCATCATTCTTTCATTTAAACTGTTTTTCCTTTTTCACCCAGTTCAATTTGTTAGTTTTGAAAAAATATAATAATTAAAAATCAATTACCAAGTAAAAATATTTTATATCATTATGTTTATAAAGAAATATATACCATTATGATTATAAAGAAATATTTTTGTACTTCTAACGAACATCACAAAATATATATTACTTTATGGGTAAGGTTTGGAAAAAAAATAAAAAATCTATTATGAACAAACAAACGATGTTTATTAATTCTTCACGTGTATAAATTATTTATAAAGAAATGTATAGTTTGCACTTTTATTTACATAAATATCAAAGATATATTATTTTATGATGATGATGATGATGATGGTTAACGTCCATTGAGACCAAACTTTGGTTTATCGGACCTAAATAAATGAATTAATTAGTTTTTTTTTTAAATTGTATTCCTATGATCAAAGAGCTAAGAGAGAAGCATCCCAAGCTCACTATAATTTTGACATGTTAAAAGGCTAGGAAGGTCAGTATTGCAACAAATATTATGAAAATGAGATATAATGTGGGTGTACGCAGGGCACTCTAAGAGGAAGTGATTTTCATCTTCAATGTTCCTATTCTCACAAAGATGGCAGATCCTTTCCACCTATGGTGTTTTAGGAACTGTCCAATGACCTGTTTCAACATGGAGCTCATGAGAGTTCGTTCTTATCTTGTCTATATTAATTTTTTTCTTTGAACTGGTTAAAACAGAGAGATACTTTTACTAATAATTTTTATTATTTTAAAAGCTTTTATAATATTTATTATTTTATTATTTTTACTACTTCAA